>JAINUG010000011.1:8641172-9185257 GCA_029706075.1 Aldrovandia affinis
TTTGGGGTTAATTTCTGACAAGATTACATCAGGCACCAACTGAAATGGCTTCCATCTTGCAGGAACAAACACATCACACCACAGACACAAGACTCACTGGGCCAAAGTGGATGAAAGCAGATGTTTTTTTTCTCTCATGTGTAGGCAATCAAGCGCAAAACACAATTGGTAAACAATGAAACTGGCAGGTTCAAGGAATTAAATCTGTGTGATTAAATAATGCTGAAAAGAGGGTAATAGGATTTAATCTAAATGAATGGAAAATAACTGATAGCCTTGCTGAATGCTGTCAATGTTTTTAATAGTTTCAAACTTTTTCAAACTGTATTTTATCTTTGCAGCCTTTGTATGATGTTTCGGAGTACCTGTGATAGGTATGTTTGAGTTTCTGTACATTTGTCTGGTGCCTTATAGCCCTGTCTTGGCTGGGTCTCACATGTAAAAGAGGTTTTCATTTCAATGTGACTTCCTAGTAAAATAAATGCTGATTATTGAAAACCCCATTCATTACAAAACAAACTACCTTTGTGTGTCTTGTTTACTAAATCTTCCTTTTCTTCAGAACAACTTTTATTCCCATTCTTTAAAAAAAAAAAAAAAAATTATTCCCAATTTTCTCCCGACTTGGTGATCAATTGTACCCTCTTCAAGTTCAATTACCCCTCACCCCCAACTCCAACATACACAGAGCGTGCAGCAAACTCATGGCAGCATCCCTGGGCCACCAGCCATTTGTCATCTCCTCCGGGCTCAAACCCAGACTGCAGCGGGCAACCTGCACTTGAGGGGCCCAATTCCCATTTTCTTTATTCGCCAATTTGGAATTGCTCATTGCAATTGTGGGCCTGTCCCCTTGCTGCAACACCCTCTGGACATTCTAGAAAATGTACGCAGACCATTGCATGGGGCAGCCAGCTGCCACTTCTTTTCTCTGTACAATCCAGGACTGCCCAGCTGCCTCAGGTAGAATGCACTCCATTCACCAGAGGAGGTGCTACTCTGCAATGAGATTGGGAACACCCTACTGAGTCAGACCCTCCCTCCCTGGGTGGTGCTGTAGCATACTAGGCCCTGTCCCATGGGACTCCCGACCACAGTCAGCACTGGAAAGGTCAGGAGTCAATTCTGGATTAGTGCAGTCAGGACCAGTGCTTTAGCTGGATACCAGAAAGCCTCTTTTTTGATCAAATCAGCTGGAGATCATCAGCTGGTTTAATTTAATCACTGACCTGCGAAAGACACAAGCCAAAATAATTAGACCACCTATGCTCCTCAAGTGATTCACCGGGTCTCCAAAAAGCCAGCTTCATGCGTGGGTTGTCATGTTTTTCTAGTGAACGCCTGCAGTGAGACCTATTGTGTGTGAGCTGTCTCCTCACGTGCATTACCGGCCACTGCTGCCCATAGATGAAGATCTGGCTGCGGGCGATGTCCACCCTGTTCCATGCCAACGCCAAGCTCAGCTGGTCTGGGGCCGACGCATTGGCCCCTGGGAAAGAAAAGGCAGGATTAAAAGGTTTGTTGATTACACAGAACGTGAACGCAAGGATGTGGTATTATTCTGTATGAGTTGTGCCTCAAAAGATGACAAAAGTAAAGAACACTCACTCATTACATATCAGTTGAGCTGGGGAGGATGCAAATTATTTAGCTAATTAAACTGGGAGATGATTAGGTGGTGAGGTAGAAAGAGCCAGGTTGGACATTTTTCGGGAAACTCATTAATGAGTTGAGGTGGGGAGGCTGAGGGAAACTTCTCCAGCTAATGGTGAAAGTCTCAAGACTAAAGAGACTAGTCTTGAGAAATATACAATTTATGGGTAGTAGTGAAAATGTGCCAGATAATTATTATGTATGTGTGTTAGTGAATTATTATGTGTGTTACACATGTGTAATATTACAGTAGATTATTAATGAATTGCATAGATATGTATAACATACAGATACTGTAGCTTGTAGAAACAATAAGTACACTGAGAATACTTTGTGTCATATCAGGTGTGGTGTGAATATGAAAGGGGACTAAAAAAAACATGTGAAGGACAGAACATGTACATGTATGTTGTGTTCTGTGATACAACATAACAGTGTACCAATCTTTTTGGGCATCGACAGACTAGATCTATATCCAATGGATAAGAGAGAGTCTAACTGAATGTTTGAGGAGACAGTGTTAAGCTGCTCCCATGTGCATATAAAATAAAACACTTTGCGACGGACTGCAGTGTGCTGATCCATGTGTAAGAACCCAACAACGTTTAAAAATCAGGAAATGTCAAAAGCATAGTTTAAGTGTAATTTAGACCACCCAAGAAATTAGCTTTCACTTTTTGCCAAGCCCAGCTCACGCCCAGACAGTCCCTGCCGTGTTGAAAAACTGTGGCTTATCTGGGCCAGTTTAAATCTCACATTTTACACCCAGCTCATTTTGCAGCCAGTCTTTTTTTAAGCCCCTCGACTTCCATTTCCCCCCACATAAATTATACACAGCCTCTTCCCTCTGTGTTAAATTGTACTCATGTTCCCTGTTCCCTTAACAGTTGCCCCTTAGAGTTTTGGCTATTATAATTCTTTAGAATCTGAATTACTATCGTCCAGGGGAGAGGAAAGGCTTTACAAGAGAAGCAGAAATTAATTATGAAAGAGCTTGGACGATGATGTCTTTCTCAACACTGTCACCAGCACTCAGAGTAGATCCCCCCCCTCCCTCCCACCTGAAAATCAATAGTTTGATATGTGTTGTTAATTGATTTGTCCAAATCAGATTAAACTCTGAAAGCAGTGCACACAGATCAATTTCGACTAAATAATTTATAAGAGTATGGATTTTTTTCCATGTGTGGGGCTTTGGGGGATCTCCTTTAAGTGAAAGACTGGTGAATAGATGGTCCCTTCAATTGAAAAGGCCTGCACATGACTTTATGGGGCCTGTGATATCTGTCAGGAGCCTAAATCACTGGAGGATCACTCTAAATGAGAGAGAGAGAGTGTGTGTGTGTGTGAGAGAGAGAAAGAGAGAGAGAGAGAGGGTAAGAGAGGGGGGAAGAGAGGGTGAGACAGAGAGGGAGAGGGAGAGAGGTAGAGATACTGAGCACTGTTTCTCTCGCCTCTGCCTCAAAAAGCATTTTTGGCGGCTGGCGGATAGCGTAGCGGTCTAATGCACCACACTTTGGCTGGTCCGGTGTGGTGTGCGCTGCCTGTCAGGGACGCGGTTCGAAACCCGCGTCTCTACCAGACCGGCCCTGGTCGTCAGCCCGATCGGAGGCGGCGTTTGGCTGTCCGCCTCCGGGGGAAGGGGGAGGGTGAGCCGGCACGAGTCCGTCGAGGAGCAGGAAAAAGGCGTCCGTGGTAGAATTCCGTATCGGCAGAGGCCCGGAAATAATGTCTCGCCCTGGAAGACGGGCGGTGGACTCGTGGGGGAAGGGGAATTGAGATAAATAGAGGGTATAATTGGCAACCAAATTGGGAGAAAAATGGGGCAAAAATTAGAAATACATTTATAAAAAATTAAAAAAAGCATTTTTGAATCTTTGAATCCTGAGACAGAGGGGGAGAGCCAGGAAGAATAAGAGAGCGAGATAGAAAGAGAAATTAAAGAAGAAACTAGAGAGCAGAAAGAGAGATGGAGAAAGAAAGGGAGGGAAATAAATATTTCCAGAGGGATAGAGATTTCCTCCTCAGGTATGTATTTTAACACATTTTGAACACACTCTTGTGACACTGATAGGTTTATACAGTGGGGTGGGTTATACAGAATGGTCGAGGGAGAGGGGGACTGTTTGGAGATGAGTTGGGGAGTGAGAGAAAGAGATGAAGAGAGGAAGGGTGAGAGGGAAACATTTAGAACACCCTCTCTCCCCTGTTTTCTCTCCCTTATGGTTTTTCACAGTTTATATGCTTTTAGCAACTGCTATGCTATGGGGACAAAGAGTCTACAAAAAGCTTTCTGACAGAAACACCTCTGCTTTTATCCCCCCTCCCAAAACAATCCCTGCACACACACACATGCAACCACACACACAACAACTCACACACAATCAGTGTGATACATTACCTTTCAGAAGAGCAGTGAGGATGGCTAAGTCAATGTCCTGGTGACCCTCAGATCCCATTCGGAACACTGTTATCTGGGAAAACACACACACACACACAAAATAACCAATCATATGACCAATAACCAACATGTCATCGTAGGCCTTGTCCCCCTCTAACCCCACCCCACCCCCCACCCAATAATATTTCAAATGACATTATCTAGTGGGATTATTAGTTAAGGGTCTGAGTCTGTATCATAAAGGTTGCAGATTAGATTCCCAGGTTGGGGGCACTGCCGTTGTTCCGTTGAGGACAGCACACAACTTGAATTACTTCAGTAAAACCCCATACAGTCACACATGGAAGCTAGATAGGTCATCTGTGTCGATAATAGACTTTCTTGCTAATAGATCATGTTGGAGAAAATGTCACAAAATGATTCCTATAACAATGACCTTTCACCACAAAGACATGGATGACAATAAATGTAACTGAGAGAGATTCCTATTTGTGTGTGTGTGTGCATGTGTGTACAAGTGTGTGTTTGTGTGTGTGTATGCATGTGTACGATTATGTGTGTGCATGTGTGTGTATGAGTGTGTGTGTGTACAGTATAGCAGCATCATGCTATGCACAAATGTGGGTTCACATCTGGAACTGTTGATCCATCCATCCATCCATCCATCCATCCATTGTCTAAGCCGCTTATTCCTGGTCAGGGTCGCGGGGGGGGGCTGGAGCCTATCCCAGCATGCGTTCCGGGCGAGAGGCAGGAATACACCCTGGACAGGTCGCCAATCCATCGCAGGGCACACACACCATTCACTCACACACTCATACCTACGGGCAATTTAGACTCTCCAATTAGCCTAACGTGCATGTCTTTGGACTGTGGGAGGAAACCGGAGTACACGGAGGAAACCCATGCGGACACGGGGAGAACATGCAAACTCCGCACAGAAAGGCCCCCGGCCTGGATTCGAACCCGAGACCTTGGAACTGTTGAATAGGTTCCAATTCCTCAATCAAGTTAACCTACCAAGACTTGGTTCTACTTTTGTTTTTCAACACTTGTGACACCAGGAGCCAAATAATGTTATGAAGTTAAATAGTAAAATATCACAGAAAGTGATTAATCAGATTATATACCCCCGATGTGAAGCACTACCTATACATCTGGAATGGTGTATTATTACTGAATGACCTACACAGACAGTGGGTAGAATGTTAATGATAACAGAATGACAAACACACAAAGGGTCCTATTCAGAGTTTAGTTAAGCGCACACAACATGGAGATGAAAATTCCGCACCTCACCTGTCTGTTCGTATTAAAACTTTAAATTTATTTGGGGAATTAACCGCCCTCTGGCAAATTGCGCATCTAGGGTGGATTATCCCAAAATAGAGGCTTGTCTGGAGATGTTCACAGTAGCATGCAACTACCTGGCCTTTGTTTGTATTGCATATTGCAAATAGTTATTTAGTTGGGCGCGCAGGTCTTTGTACTTATGCTTCAGTTCTTCAAAATTACATTTACACCACCCTGCAGAGCCCAACATCACTGTTATGTGATTCCACAGTGCACACATATGCATATTGTCATCTGAGAGAAATTGTACCGTATAATGTAGAATAATGTTTGCTGACCTAATTCACCAGTATTTTTAATTCTTCATCCAAAAATTTGGCTTTTGCAGCTTTGCTTCCTTCTTCTCAATCTTGGCTGCTGTATGATTGCCTACACAGGTGCTTCTCCTTTTAAGCAAAATGGATTGGGGAAATGGATATACTGTATATCCTATATATGCCATTCATAGTTTCCAACTATTTCCATTCAATAGTGGAAAACTAGTCAAATCTGCCCAACATTTTTATAATTAAAGGCACACACTCCTTCAATTTGAATGTAGACCCTTCAAAAAATCCCACAATTGAAACTAAACTCTCTGAATAGTTACCCATCAGAGGGCAGGTATTCGGAAAGGATTCATTGAAACTTTTCTGGTACTCCGCCCAATTTCAGAGTTAAACACGTGCGTAGCAGAAGTCTGAATACAAACAACTTTTTCCATGCAACTGTTGTATTAACTGGAGGAATTTAAGCAGGTGCTTAAGTCGATCAACTCAGAATAGAGCCCAAAGACGGTTAATAGGAGAATGTTAATGATAACAGAATGACACACACACACAGTGGGTAGAATGTTGTATTATTACAGAAAATACACTAAGTAAAAATAACTGTTACTGGAAATGTTGATGTAAGGGTACATATGCACCACAGACCAGTGAAATAAAACTCCTCCACCCAAATTCCTTGACAGGAAAGTAAGGGGACAACTGCCATCTTGGTGAAGTCCGGAAAACCCGTAAAAGTTAAATTTCTCTGACGTCTTGTCAAACAAAATCCTATCCTAAGTTTCCCTATTGTCACTTCCCACTAACTTCAAGGTCACCTAGCGGTGGCACGCATGATGGCCGCATCTTCAGAGGTGTGATTGGAATGCTTAAGCACACCTGTACGGGTATGTGGCAAGATTCATTTATTCATTTATTACTTCCTCTTTCCATCCCCCTCTTTTCCCATCACCCCTGTTGATGGATCATCTTAATGGATTTATTCGCAGCCACTGTATGAAAACGTGACTGTGTTTGAAGAGACTTTTCCCTCTCTTTTTTTTCCAAACCCAGTGCCGCTGACAAAGGATCAATGTGTCCCTAAAGCATATTATGTCGTATGTTTAGGGACAAAAGGAAGTAATTTCATCCCATGGTATTCTCTCTCTCTCTATTGTGCAGGTGATTGAAGGAGTATTCACTGATAGTGAGGAGCAGATGGAATCTGATATGGTATTGATCAGGCCGCAAGCGTAAGGCTCCCCTCAGTGTCCGCATGAGGAGATGGAGGGCGTAATTATCCCAGAGCGTTATTTATACGTGTCCCAGTGGACCGGGATAAAAGGAATCTTCCATAGCCTCCAACATCCCGCCACCCCCCCTTTCAGCAGTAGAACACGTCCCTGTATTCAAGATGAATGCACGCCATTAAAATTACACTGCTCAACATTGTAATCACACAAGCAGGGCCATTCATCTTGGGCATGAATAAAGGCCACTCAACGTTCAGCACTGCCCAGTGGTGCCAGTTAAAAAAAAAAAAAAAATAGACAAAGTCGGGGTCAGTGTAGCACAGCGGTTAAGGAGCTGGGCTTGTAATTGACCTGAGGTTGCAGGTTCAAATCCCAGGTTGGGGCCTTGCTTTTGCACCCATGGGCAAATACTGAATGAAATCGTATTAAAAAAACAAACAAAATATGAAGTTGTGTAAGTCTCCCGGGATAAGTGTGTCTTTAAATTACACCCTTATTTAAATGTAGGTGTTTAGCAGATGCTCTCTTTTGTGGATGCTCTAAGTAAGTGCACTGACAAGGTTAGAAGAACAGCGCTAGGCCTACAAAATGTATTGTTCACTAACTGTGACTTCAGTAGGCAGCTGTGGTCTCAGTGCAATATGAGTGATGAGTATGAGACTGACAGTTGCCCCCTCCCCTGCCAAACAGGCCCAGTGACAAACTGCAGCCAGCAGGCTCTCTGTAGGACCCGTGGCAGGATTGGCATCTAGCTCTTCTCGACCTCATCCGGGTTCTTTTCTCTTTCACGTGCCATTGGCCAGAGGGCTGGTAGGGATGCGAAGGAAACAGATGGACCCCTCAGCCAGAGCGAGTGTTTTTCGGAAGCCGCAAAACCCATTTTCATCCCCTGGCAGGATGCAATTTTTAATCATGCAAACCACTACACGAGGGAATTTTCAATTTTTGAACATTTCAGCCGCCTCAAACCATGATTTAATTATGGTGTTCTTTTTCTCTGTCAGACAAGTCCAATTGCATTAACGGGGTGGGAGGGTGCCCGACACACAATATTACAGACCCCCTGTATGAGGCAAGTTCCCTGTTATTTTATTTACAGGTATCAGAAAGTTTTGGTATGGGGGCCCCGAATCAACCGTCAACCTCACTCATTCATGAAATTTTCTCTTCATGAATGAAAATCAACAAAAAATAAATGCATAAATGAAGGCTAGGAGTTTTTAAAAAGGTACTTAATGCACGCACGCACATACACACACACAAATGCATGCACACACACACATGCACGCACAAATACAAAACATGCACACACACACACACACACACAAATGCACACACACACCCTGGCCTCAAGCATATTTATAAACCTCCTGCTTAGGATGTGTGAAACAGCAGCATGCTTGGCTTGGTGTGGGGAAGGGCCATTCATCTTAATTTAACAGGAAAAATGTCCCCTCCCATTTCCCGACATCACTCCGCATGGTGCGCTATCGCAGGGCATGCGACCCAATTCAACGATTTCACAGCAGCTGCTTCTCCTTAGCCTAATTGTGTCAATACCCTCCTCCCTCTCTCTCCTGAAATGGAAATCCCACACTTATAGCAGGAATGGGGGGTTGTGGACATCACTCAAACGCGGCATGGAAGAACAGGCCGTTGTGCCTGTCGCCTCAGTTACAGCCCTCGTTATGTCACATTTTGATCGTTTGACATGACATGCGTTGCCCATCAAATTGTGGCCACATGATTAATGTAAATTCCTCTGTGGGCCATCAGCCTCATAAAATCGCAAAGCGTATGGCACTCAAAAAGGCAGAGTGGATTTTAAAAAGAGGAATTGCAAGGAGTGAACATTCATTGATTTAACAACCGGCTGCCATTCAGGAAACATGCCTTGGAGATTTACTGCTGGGACAGACACGCTACAGAGAGATTTACTGCTGGGACAGACACCCCATAGAGAGTGCAGGGTCAAAGAAATGAAATGAGAATGTTGAGAAAAAAACGCAGCAAAATGCAGGCATTCAGTGCTGACTGTGGGTGGGAGTCAAGTTTACTGTGTCAGTGCTGACTGTGCTGAGAGTCATGTTTACTGTGTCAGTGCTGACTGTGGGTGGGAGTCATGTTTACTGTGTCAGTGCTGACTGTGGGTGGGAGTCATGTTTACTGTGTCAGTGCTGATGGTGGGTGGCAGTCCCACAGGGCAGCACAGAATAGGCTACTGCACCCAGGAAGGGAGTGTTTCAGTCAGCCTGGTGTTCCCCATCTCACACCCTGTGATTCGTCAGGAGTCTGCAAGTTCCTTAGATGACATCAGTGGGGTAGCGCCTATCCTCCAATGAGTACCCACCTCACTGCGGTGCATTGTTAAGTCTGCAGTACGAAAAATAGCTATTGGCTGCATGTGAGAGTATCTGAGGATTGCATTCATCTAACTTCAGTGCAACTTCACGAGTGCAGTGGTTGTTGCGGTGAGGTGAGCCTAACATACAACACTGAGCACTTAAACAGAAAAAAACATGTCATACCACGAGTCCTGCTATTGAGCTGTCCTCCTCCTCTTTGACTCATGGCTGAGAGGATTCTCTACCAGGAGATGGCAAGAGGCTAAAACAATCCCTTCCCTACCGCTGCTATGGTGTGAACAATAACAAGACCAGAGTGACCTTGTTTCCCTCCAATGTATCACCTGATCCTGCCAGTGTCAGATTGGAGAGACAGTGACCATTGGAGGCCCGTTGCCATGGTATCTCTGCGATGCAGCAGGGTGAGCAGGGAGGAGATGGGGTTTCTCAAGAGAGGAGGCAGGCTTTAGCTGCGAACTGAACCTTACACCTTTGATCCTGTGGGGCCATGCTATTCTGGCGGGAATCGCGGCTCTTAAAACTGCTAATGCCATCTGATCTGGGACGGGAGGTTAAACTAGTCTAATCAAGATGAAGATCAGGGGAATCGGTGTGGGGGGTTAAAGCTGTAACGTTAAGTACAGATCATCTATATATCATCTCACCCAGCTCTGTATCCGTCAGTTGTGTTTTCTTAATATCAAAAGTTCTGTCTCTTTTTTAATGGATCTCCATTGTTGGTTCATTACAAACACTTATGAAGGAAAAATATCCATAGCTGTTACAAACCAGTTGATGCATTTTATGAAAATTCACAAAGGGGCGTGGTTAAGGTCAATACTGGTGGCAAAGTATGTTCTGTCCTTGGGCATGCCTTTTCATGATTATTCATAAACTGTGTAATACAGCACCGGAAACCATGTTACCAGTCACGATCGCTTGAGTAAGGAAACATAGAGGACCATCTGGTTACTATAAAGAATCAATGCTGGAGACCACTAGAAAAAGGAGGCACAGAAGATAGGAGGAACACTGAAGCTGATCATCTGGTTTGTTTTTCCTTCTGTGATGGAAGCCGGCAGACATAGTGGACATCCAGGTCTATGGCTGGATAACACAGTTCTAACCGCAATACCACCAAGCAAACAGAAGCAGTGAAATCTTAAATTAGCTGCATTATTAGTAGTTATACTGTCATCAACATAATCAAATCAGCAATAGAAAAAAAAGCTCTTCCTGTACAGAACTGCAGAACCTCACAAGCTGATAGTGCATCTTAATCATTGATAAGAATCAAACATGTGAGCGCTGGCCGTAAATTATTGATCTGAGAAAGATATGACGGCGCTTATTATCTCTGCATTATTCAGAGTGGCACTTAAAGAGGTTTTACCCTCATCTGTGTCAGCCTTCCAAGTTGATGAGGACTGGCAGGAGGAACAAAAATAGCTCCCCGCTGCCATACACAGTGCATTGTGGGATATGTTTGACCTCCACAAATTGCTGTTTTTTTGCTTGCTGGGTTTGGATTTGGTTCTTTGGCAGACATATTGAAGCACCTGCTTGAGCACATCAGTAGCAGTGGCGAGGGGATTCTAAATGGAGATGCCATGAAGGCATTTATCAAAAGTAGGGCTCTTATCGGGCTTATGTGCCCTACTAACAATGACTAAATACTATTGTTATGTTTTCAATGACATAGACTGTGATTCCATTGTATCTACTTTCAGTGTTTTTTTTGTCATAATTCATTTCGTATGCCTCTCATGTCACCCAAATGCAGGTATCAAAGGTGTCTCTTTAATACCCTACAGTAAGCTACTTCTATACCTACTGTATAGCACATGTATGTGGCTATCTGCACAAAAAGTAAAACATACGTTTCTGAGAGAATACAGGGCTCTATTTTTAGATAAACCATGTTGTCCTTGTTGTGCCTTATGTCGCTCTAATTTGTTTTTTTATCAGTTAAAAATGAAATGAAACATTTACATTTAAGTAAAACCATCAGCAAGACAGAGGAAGTGTGTATTAGGACCTTTCGGTTATAAACTCTTAATACGTGGGTCGGTCAGGTGACTAGGATATTGTGTTCTGTTACAGTGATGCGGAGGTAAAATCCTGACTCTGTCAGTGCTGACTGTGGCCAGCAGGGCAGTGCATAATTGATCGTCTGACGCAGTGACTGCAGCTCAGCCAATAAGAAGTCTGCACTGTCCTGAATTGACAGAGAACACTCCAGAAAAGACGATCCTACCAATACTATTGGGACCATTCCATTCCAAATTGGGAGTTAAAAATGTATTTAAAAATGGTAAAAACAAGGCTAAATTAATTTGCCCAAAAACACACCTGAGCTTCATCAAAGCTTCAGTGTAGAAGGCTGTTCATCAAAGCTTCAGTTCATTCAAGCTGCAGTGTAGAAGCCTGTCTTTCCTCCTGTTTCAGTGCTGCATGTGATTGGCAAATACGATTTGAAAGAAAACATAATTCGATATGCATGAAAGGAAACTCAAGCGTCAACCTCCAAATAAGGCTGAATCCCACTGGCATGGTTTGGTATCAAAGGTACAATCCACAATGTCAAGCTGCACCCTATGCTTCCAACCCCCACAAAAGTAAAAAGAGCTCTGGCATTCAGATAAGAAATGGCCTCGACCTCTGGGCTTACAGTTATCCCTCACAAGGGAAAGGCTATACATTTAAATAATGTTATTTTTCTTATGGAAAATCTTCCATCAAGAAATTCTGTAATGAAAGGAGAGCCAATGGCAGTAATGAGATAAAATAACTCAATATAACTACCACACATGGAATTATGCAGTAATTACTACCATATCCTGACTACATTCTATCAGAATGATCTGCCCATGGTACTGTATGTCTTACACCTTAGCTGTTAGGGCAGTGGGGGGGGGTGTATTCAGGTGTGTATTATAAATCTTTCAGGTGGCATGTATATTAAATATATCTCCAGGTGGCGTTATACAAGCGTTGTTGAACAAATTTAAGCACTCATTATATCCTTTCTAGAGAACCACATCAGAATTTTAAAAAATGAATTCTTCTTTTATTCATCCTCAATTACTATGTATGCATTGGATTTTATGTGCATGTAAACATTTTTACTCCATTTTAAATCCATCAATCACTCAATCAACCAATCAAATGAACAAGGTTACAACTACAGCATTCATTGAATGTCATGCAAGAAGAAAACCTTCAAATAAATACAACATACATAAAACCTGCCTAAATTGTTTGTTTTGTATGTGATTCATCTGTGATCAATAATTAATGTGGGGCTCTGTGGGGGCAGGTCCAATGCCCTGCACTTCAGGCCCAGAAGCCAGATCCCAGGGGTAGGGGAGTCTGAGAGCTGAGCAAAACCACTGCTGTGTTCCGGCTGCCATCCTCACACCACAAGCCCCTTAAATAGTGCTGTTTAAATGTTTGACAGTCACCCTTATCCAGGGTAAATTTTTATTATACTTTTAATAGCACTTTACTTGAACTACAAGTAACTACCAAAATAAATTGCCCGTAAAACTTGTGTAAATTCCAGGGGATCCTTTAAATGCATGGTGCATGACCCTGATTAGGAATGTCTGTAATGGATGGATGGTGCCTTGAACAGCCAGTAAATTAGGGATCCTTTAAATGGGTGCAGATTCGGTGGGTGCCCAGTACCCCCCACCTTTCCAACGAGCCACCACCCACCCATGCCCAGCTGGGACTCTCCTAGCGCGTGCCAGGGCCATTTGAGTGTCCCCCCCCAAGGTTACCAAAGTGTTGCCTTTATTTTGGCAGTTACCTGTAAATACGACAAAGCCTACATGATACGCATGACAAGCATCACGTGATAGCTGTCATAATGAGTCATGTCAGTGTATTGCAGCTTATGACAAAGTGCGATAACACTGTGATAATGTATGCAGCCATCATTTTGAATAAGTTATTTTGAAACAATTTGGTAAAATGATTGATTATGACAGTTTTATGTGTCATATGCTGTAATATGCTATCATATACCTGTATATATATTATGTTTAGTAGTGTATAGTTCAAGTAGTTATATAAAATATGAACATGACACATTTATATAGTTGGATGTTTACTGAATCAATTCAGGTCAAGTAACTTGCTATCGGGTACAACAGCTGTGCCACAGCTGGGAGTGAAACTTGCAACCTCTTGTGGGGGTTGTAAACCTAGGCCCTGAGCCACTGCAGTGCTTGGCTGTCTGTTTCAAAATGAGTTTTCACCAAACAAAAACATGCTGTGAAAATTTCAACCAGCTGTTCAAAGCTCAGCTTAGCTCAGCAAGGACTTCATTAGACAAACGTCCATGACAAACAGTCCCGCATTCTGAACGTGATCTGAAATGAAATACAAACAGGTGTGTGGGGAAAGGCAATAGGAATGTTTCCTGTGTTTTAAAAAGGCTGCATTTTTTTATTTTCAGCACACATACTGTATTCAAGTGTTCTGTTTCCTGACAGTGGAGTGGAGAGGAATTTTAAGGATGTGATGAAAGAACATGGGAAAGCACTCAGAGGCAAAGTGGAGTCCTCTCTTTACCATGACAGCAATGGCTTTCTGAGACATCCGTAGCAAGCTGCCTCCACGTTATCACCCTTACTTTTAATTATTTCAAAAATCAAGCTATCAGGTGAGTTAAAATGAAATAAAACAATGGCAAACACAAGCTTCTAAGATAATTGAGTGCCCTTCCTCTTTTAGCATGCTCAAACCCTTGTTTATCATTAAAGATGAAATCATGCCAATGGATGTCCTTGTTTATCATTAAAGATGAAATCATGCCAATGGATGTCCTTGTATATATTAAAGATTAAATCATGCCCGTGGATGTCCTTGTTTATCATTAAAGATTAAATGATTTGTGTGGATGTCCTTGCTTATAATTAAGGATGAAATGATTTGCGAGGATGTCCAAAAACAATTCCTTGTGATTATATAAATGTTTCAGGACATTGTTTTAAATTGTTTTAAATCATCGTCAGAATGTGTTTGACTCAAAGGCCTGCCACCCTGTGTAACACCTGTGCAGAATATGGAAAAAATGGAATTTGGTAGAGTCGGCCTACATTTGCTCCGTCCCCCTGAGAACAAACTTCAAAGACAGGAAAATATCCAGAGGATCCAATCTGTCAGGACAGCCAGCGTTTGATGCGGTCAACCCAAACGATGTCAGTTATGTTGAACATCTGCCTTTGGGGCTTGATCGCTCTGTTTGATGCAAATCATGGCGACTTCTAGACACTGATGAGCTTGCTTGCGTTGGGTTTCATTTGTGTGCTACGCCACAGCACTGTCAGATGGCCTACATGTGCTTTTGTGACAATGTTATAGATTTTTTATAGATGACTTCCACAAAATAACCAGCTCATGTGAAAATAAACACAAAGTAAATGTGTATTGTACCACAGCTGAATCACTTCATATATATAGGTAACTGCCAAAATAAGGGAATCACACAGTAAATGTGGTTATGAAGTGTGGTGAGAAAGTTTCAGTGGCCCTGTTATGTGGGGTGCATCCTGGCATGGTTTAGGTCCACTCATCCCCTTAGAGGGCAAGATAAATGCCAATAAATACAAAGCCATTCTGAGTGATCACCTTCATCCTACGGTGAAACATTTCTATCCCGATGGGAGTGGTCCTTTCAAGGTTGAGAATGTGCCCATCCACAGGTGATGAGTGGTCACTGAATGGTTTTATGAACATGTGACGATGTAAACCATATGCAATGGCTGTCATGACAGGTCAAACCAATTGAACACTTATGGGAGATTCTGGAGCGGTGCCTGAGACAGCGTTTTCCACCACCATCAACAAAACACCAAATTATGGAATTTATCATAGAAGAATGGTGTTGCATCCCTCCAATAGAGTTCCAGACACTTGTAAAATCTATGCCATGGTGCATCTAAGCTGTTCTGCCAGCTTGTGATGGACCAATGCCCTATTAAAACACTTTATGTTGTTGTTTCCTTTATTTCGGCAGTTACCTGTACATACTGATGATTGACTGCGCACATATATGAAGATAAAAAAGTTTGCTTATCTTCTTTTTCTACAGTTAACACGTGAACTACTTTTTAATGTAAAACAATAATAAAAGTATTTAGTGGTCACATTTCCCAGCTCCTGAATCAAGCATCACCAACCTGGTCCTGTTGTCGTTACAGCAAGAAATCACAAACTTTATTTTCCCCAAAGAGTATCACAGCATAGCCCAAAGTGGATCAATGCTAGATGATTCCGCAGGACTTAGAGTCACTCATGCAGAAAGGCACTATGTAATGATTTCTGGGAAACTCCCTGGGACCCTGCTGTAACACCCTTGGAAGCCCCGTATTTGCAACTGCCAGTGTGGATTCAAACACTGGATTGGTAAATGAATCCTGATGATTTCACAATTAGCTATAGGAATTCAATTAGATTCATAGTTCATAGGCTAAATAATAAACCACAAAATATATATTTATCTATATTTTGATACAATGTAGCACACATTTTTAGAATTTCTATAAAAAACCTTATAGTTTGCAATTACATTTTTAAACTGAAAACCTTTTATCGTTTCAAGACGTTTTCAAGCATGATGAATTATCCTCAGGCTTTCATTTCATGTTTTTAAAATATACGCTGTGATGAAAAGCCCTGCTCAAACACAGCACACCAGCCTACCAGCCTGCTGCCTTTCCTGATGGACCTTATGAAAGAATCTCATCAGCTCTGCACACATGAATCATATGTGTTTTTTACAAATTTCACCTGTGTTTCACATGTATAACACACATGTCCACATGTATAATACATATTGTCATATGTGCATTCCACATGGTCACATGTGTTTGGGTACATGTGTAATGGATGGAAGTCAGATTGATTTGGAGGTGGCAAGGTGAAGGGGGGGGGGTGCACAGTCAGAGCTGGGAAAAGCCCTGGGATCTGCAAAAGGATTTTTATTGACAGAAATGACAGTTCCTTCAGTCCCTGAGTCCCCTGTGAAGAGCATATGTTTGTGTGTGTGTGGCTTCACTGCTCTACTGCCCCTGGCTATTAGGTCCCACTCAGGGCTTAAAGTAGTGAAAAAGCACCATGAATTAGCACACAAAGGTGTGTGTGTGTGTGTGTGTTTGTGCATACATGTATGAGTTTTTTGGCATGTAAGACAGCATGTGTGTGTGTGTCTGTGTGTGTGTGTATGTATGAGAGAGAGAAAGCACATGGAGGTGTTACCTGAGACTCATGTTATGTTTCTCAGGTTCTGCCTCTAAAGCCAGAGTCACATGATCCTCAGCTGTCTGCTCATCACCCCCCTCCACCAACCAAACCAATCACATGGCATGTGTGTGTACATACCGATGTTCAGTTGTGTGCCTGTGTATATGTGTGTGCATGTCTGTGTGCATGTCTGTGTGTATGTGTGTGTACAGTATATGTGTGTGTGTGTCTATGTGTGTGTGTGTGGGTGTTATGTGTGTGTTTGTGTGTGTGTCTGTGCATGTATGTATGTGTGTGTGTGTGTGTGTGTGTCTGCTCGTCAGATAATCCTCATGCGCATGTCTTTCATGAGATGGAACAATGCTGTAGAATGAAAAGTTCAAGGACACAAATGCATCACCATGGCATTGACAGCTTGACAAATTTTCTGTCTCTGTGTGCTGTAAGGGTTCATTATACAATGGAGTAATCTCTGACTGAGCGGAGAGGCTCTGAATCTTCAGACTGCGAGAGACGGCACATCTTACATTTACATTTTAGGCATTTAGCTCTTAGCCAGAGTGACTTACAAGGCACTCTCTCTTAACAACACCGTCAGCTTGCGGCTCCATTCATCCATTTTTAAATATTACATCCATTATAATTATAACCTATTGCAAGTTCTCCATCATATTTCATATTTCTCACCACTAAAAGTATGTGTCTCCTGATTCCAGACAGATTCATTCATTATGGTGGAACGGTAGACTTTTTATGAGTTTGAACCAGTTTGTTCTTTGGGATGTGGTGAATTTATGTTGTTAAAAACAATATCAAAAACAACAATAACAACCACAACAAAACAAACACAAAAATATATTTATTCCATTTTAAATGAAACAATGAATTATTTGGTGAATCAAATGGGACACAAAATGGACACACAACAAGAATTAATAACACATTTTCCCCAAAATAAAGTTTATCATTTAATACTAAAAAAACAACAATTATAAAAAATAAATGTAAAAGGAACAGACATGCACATCATGCGCACATTAAGCTTTGACCTATATACACAGACAACAATGACTACAACCAAGAACACACAAAGCAGGCCTGTACAAAAAACGGAAAGAGTGAGAATTAAATCTAGGATTGTAGTGCAGTATATTAAACTTATTGTTTGGGAAACATGGTGAACAGCACATGTTTTCAGGTTATCCTATGTATTGCAATGATGATGACCTGGCACTCTATTTATTTTTGTACACCAATGGGGGTGAACAATACCAGCAAATTATTGATGTAGCTAACTGGGTACAGCTTCCTGATTGAAGAAGCAATCATAGCTATGGCAACTGAAGTTTGACCAGGTAAAAAAAGAAGATTCCCAGAAAAAGAAAATAAATATGATGAAGTGGGGAATCTAGTTAATATTGGCAATGCTTTTAAGATTGTTGAAGGACGTGAAACAATTTTTTAAATTATGTGGACATGGCCAGTTTTATACTAGACATAGGTATGGCATCTTTACTAGCTAGCTAATTTTTAAATACATTTAAATAAGTTAGCTAATGGCACCTATCTGACGATATGATGGAGCTGTATTTTGTCTCATGGCTCCTGATCAGGATAATGATAGCTAGCAAGCTAATAGCAAAGCTCTGGTCAAGTTTGTAATGTTATCTGTAATGTGACATTTCATAATATTTCAGACAAACTTTTTAAACTGAGTAATATAAATTTAGCTTACCTGTTTGTTCAACATTGTGAACCTATCCAACGTTGGTTGTAAATATATGCATCCATGGCTCAGTGCGACTTGTTTCCTCCTCACCTCCATCTAGCTTAGTTCACGCCTCTTCCCTCCCCCTTCCCCTCCCACTCTCTCCCACTTGCCCCTCACACTCTCTCTCCCTCTCCCCTCCCACTCCCATTTGTTGTGGTTTGAACTACTGTTGCTGCCTGTGACCCAAAACAGTGGACAGTATGTTTAATACAATAACTTTTTAAACGGTGCACAGTTATGAGCGGGGGGTTAAACACAGCGCCCAATCATGTTGCTTTACACTGGTGGCCTCAGCCAATTACGTTCTTCACAGTTATTGGCATGTTGAATAGTGCAAGACTGTTCCTGGAGGGCCACAGAGTCTGCTTTTTGTTGTTTCTCAGCACTTAATTGATTAATTAAAGTAACAGATTGTGCAGTTAACTCTCCTCATCTGGTCTTGTTAGTCTAAATTGGCTGTTAATTTTAAGAGAAAACAGAAACCAGGCTCTCCAGCACCAGGGTTGGGGACCCCTGGAATAGTGTATGGGGTGTGTTAGGCTAGAATACATTATGTGCAGTATCTCAGCATTCAGGCACTGGCTCTCAGTGAGGGGGGGCACTTACCAGCTCCTTCTTCTTCATGCACTCCATGAGGATGATGAAGAGATGCTGGGCCTGTGTGCGACTGTAGTTAAACGTCTTCTGGATGGTGACCAGGAGCTGGTCCCGTAAAGACTCATTTATGATCCTGAGAGAGGAGAGAGAGATAGAGAGAGGGAACAAGAAAATGGGGAGAAAACGCATAGTAAAGGAAGGAAAGAGGGAAGGAGAAAAAGAGGGAAGAAAGCATTTGAGAAAAAGGGAAAGAAGTAGATGAAAAGCAGGGAAGGACCAAGAGAGGGAAGGGTGTCAGAAATGGAGTCAAAAGGAGGAGAGATGGTGGGAAAGGAGGGAAAGAGGGAAACAGAGAGAACAAAAGAGGGGTAATGAGAGAAGGAGTTACATGAAATTAGATAAAAAAGAAAAGAGAGGGGGAGGGACAGAGGAATGGATGTATAAAAGTAAGCATCGATCAGTGGGTCTATTCCTCTCTCCTGCTCAGGCAAAGTCTGCTTCAACATGTTCAACATGACAAATCATACATATACATTTACATATGTGGTGGGAATTATATTATAATGCATATAGAAAGAGGTTGTGCATTTTTAAAGACCTGTGTACACTAGACTGATTCATAAACTAAACACCATAAATTACACTTTGAGACCCTTAATCTGCCCGTGAAGTATACAGCCGGCCTGCAGCACCATTCCTTTCACAGAAAGGTCTCCATGGCAATGGCAACTTGGCCGAAATTATGGCCATAGCAGAGCAGGATATAGTAATAATAATAATAATAATACTAATAATAAATCTGAATATAATAATAACCCTGACTATTATAACAATAATGATAATAATAAGAATATGAAATGATGCGGTCATGTGCTCATGCAACAACATGAGCACACAGCCACAGCAATAACACATCCCTCCTTCCTTGTAATGCAAAATTGAAAACAAATAATCATAATAAAACATAACATAGAATAATTTGCCACGGCGGTGCCGGTGGTGAAACTTACCCTCCCTCCTCTGAGTATTTGTGACCGAACGCCAGGATGTCGGAGGCCCGGCCGCTGCCGTCGCAGACCACCACAGGCACGGGCGGGGTGTCCCGCAGGTACTCCAGCACAATGGAGATCACGTTTGGCCCACCCTCCACAATCAGAGCCACCACCGGCACACCCTGCCCGATTCCTGCACAGAAAGGAGTGAGGGAACAGGAGGACAGACAGACAAAGGAAGACACAAGAGATGTGGCAGAAATTACCACCTTCTGGTGATGCCCTGAGACCAGTCTCATCACTAGACCGCCACAGGACAGGACTGACTAACAGGACCCCCAAATTACAGGTCGCTGTTCATCAGGACTGCTTCATGGACTACCCCAAAACCAATCTCGTACCCCGACCCCCTGCTGCTACACCTCTTAACATGTCCGTCTCATAGGAGGACCCATTTTGGGATTGCCTCCTCACAGAACCACCATGAGACAGTATCACTCCAGGACAGGGTACAATAACTCCTGCTCTCTCCACCTCAGCTGATGCATGATGGGAGATCTGTAGCAAAATGGCTGCCGTGCGTCACTCGTATGGGTGCTACAGATTGGTAGTGATTGAAGCTAGATTACCCCCTTCACAGTAAAGAACTTTGAGATCCTGAGATGGAAGGTGCTATGTAATTGCAAATCATTTATGAATTGGAGAACAGGACCACCTCAAGACTGGACTGCCTGTCAAGTTTATTATGTTGCCAGGACAGTATAATACACAGGTCTGTTAGTTTAGATGCTATTAACCCTGTGAATAGAGATTCTCTCTATATCGCCCTCGGGCTGGACAGAGCAATGAGATTTCACTCTGACATAATTAGGCTGTTGTGTTTTCCTCTCCACTAATTCAGAGGGAGTTTAATCATCATAGACCTCAATCAGTCAGACGTCGTCCCCTGTGGTGGAAAGAGATCACCTAAGTGCCAGTAATTAAAGGGAATTCAAAGTTATTAATGGTCATTAAAAGTAATTAAGGGATGCAGCCAGTGATCGGGCGCTACTGACTCGGGTGTGCTGGGAGCTGCCGTGGTCATTGCACATTCAACAATTAACACATTTCTGTGGGACCAAATAAGAGGTGGGGGGCAGTTGAGATGAACACCAAATCCCCCATTGAGCGGAGCTTAGTCCTGTGGGCGTGGAGGTACAGGCTATCACGAGACCTGAGACTGTGTGAGGGTCTATGTGTTGTCAGTTGTCAAGCATCCCTTGAGGTAGGGATGAGCCTTGGGTGCATTTGAAAGCCAGGAGAAGGGTTTTTAATTCAATCCTGTAGGAGACGGGGAGCAAGTGGAGAGACACCAGATTTGGGATGATATGGTGATATTTCTGCACTGTCATCAGGATCCTGGCAGCGCTGTCTACATTTATTTAAGAACGTGGTCCCCTCTCAAATCAAACCTCTTGCCCCCTTGGTTGGAGTGCAATGAAACCAGCATCACACACCCATGGACTTGGGCGTTAGTGAGCAGGCAGGTGTTAGACAGCCTTCGCAAGCTCATGCCAGTCACATTCCCAAACCGCCATGCGCTGCAGAGAATTTCAGAAGTGGGGTGAGAAGACACACTTCTAACCCTGGCGGGCTATGGTGAAGGAAGTGACATGTCAAGTTTTTTTAAGGCTGCGTTTGTGAATAATACACTTTCTGACAGTCAAAGTCTAAACCTTGAAAATGAGGCACATGAAATGGATAGAGCGGAGTGCACAGGAACTGCCCTGTCTACCCTTGTTAACTCACTGGTGCAAAGATAGTTCCACTTTGAAGTGCATGAACCCCAAAATAGGGGTCACACTTTTTATATACTAGCAGTGATGATGTGGAAACACAGTGATAGTGATGTGTGGAGGAAGGAAAAGACCGGTGCTGGCCACGGTGGTGCCCACAAGCACCCCGGCTATAGTGAATAATTTAAACTGAACTGGGTGAAATTGGTCAGGGCTTCTTTCAAGAATTCTGGTCAAAACCATGACAAAAAAATTTTTTCTGTCAGATTACAGAGATGAATGTTATCCCCCATCAGACATCTCTCAAAGCTCGACTGGTATTGAACAAAACCTGTGAGATTGCAGATTGTGTTTTTAATCCTGGCAAACCTGCTTCAGGCTGCTGCCTTAATAAATATACATTGCTAATGCTGCCAAAAAGAATGTATATTGTCCTTCATTTAATTTCCCAGGCTGCCTTTTAAAAGCCATAGTTTTCAGATGAAGAGTCTTACATAAGCTTTCCATGTGAAATTCTGTTTCGAGAACTACAGATATACTTTTTTTCCACCTGCCCATGACCGTTACATAACCAGGAGAAGTTGGGGACACAGAAAGATCTTCTTTTATGGTGCCGATGGGTAATATCTCCCTATGCAAGTGTTAAAAGCTGCAGTCTCTAGATCATCAAGAGGAGATGTTCACGTCATTTTGTTTCGACTTCAGTCTGGTTTACAAAGGGCTGGTGACATGTCCCGAGGAATCAAAATGGGGAGGGAATGGAAAGTATTGAGAAGCCAATCAGATGTCGGGGGGCGATTAGGTGGCCAGACATAGAGAGACAATTTTGTGGGAATTTGACCACTACATCAGAGTTAACACTCCTTCTCTTTCGAAAAGTGCCATGATACCTTTAATGACCTGACCCTTGAGTCAGGACCTTGGTTTCATATTTTACCTGACATTTAAGGTGTAGCTGTTTGGAACTATATCAAATGACTGACACCCCCTGGAATCGGGGATCCAGACTGTGCAATGATAGCTGGTCTGTACCCCAACATCATTATTTGATTGAAAATTTGCTTTGTGGGCAGGTCAAGGTTTTAATTTCAAACTGGAAACCACAACATCTCTGCACATGATTAGTATCCTTGCGAGGCTAACCTTTCACTTTTTTGTGTGCATTGAGTTTGGAGAACAGAACCGCCCTGAAGAAGATGTGACATTGGCGGTGGTGGTGAGAAGAGGAAAGCTTAATTGTAACTGTTAAATGTCGAGGGTGTTGGGATGGAATGTCTCGCCAAGAGCAAAGGAATCCAAGCCCCGTTCAGGCAGGGCATTTATAAAGTGAAAGAAGTGAATCCTCCATTCTTTTCAATTCCTCCAGCAGCCAATTTCCCATGATAACCACCACTCTCCTCCCATCTCAATCTGTCAGGCACACACAATTACCAGAGACATGACTTTCATGGAACAATCGTGAATGTGGCATTTGTCAAATGCTCTTAAACTGGTCTGCATTACTGCCTACTCTGACAGATTATCAGATGCTCATACCAAGGGGGCCTGCTGTCCGATTGTGCTTGCAGAGACATAGAGGGTAAGGAGTCCGTTTGCTTTGAAGGATCCTTGCAGAGAGCATTATGATTTTGAGGCTAACGGACATGTTGAGAAAGGGCACATGCTGTTTGAAGGTTAAACAGACTGCCTGTGGCCTTGGGACCTTCCATGCTCCAGTGGATACTATTCATCTTATTTATGAAACCTGGCAGTCCCAATTCAAGCCAACATAGATAGGAAGAATGTGCAGAAGTCACAAAAAGTCCAAAGTCTTCCAGCAATATGATGTTTAGCTGAAATGATTTTTTTAATCACACTCACAAAACAATAAGCAAAATGATATGTTTAGTTTTTTTCCCACAAAGCTGTACACAAATCATTGGACTACAATCTCTGCTATTGTAATAATATTTAAAATAGCTAATTATTTTATGGATGAATAATCACATTTGATTTGAACAAAGATTTCCAATTTGGTTCTATCCAGTAGGGCAGTCTGGCCCTAATAATAAGCAGACTCTTTCTTTAATTTCTTTCTTTAATAATTCCTATTTTCATCATTTAATTTTCACCTGTTTTACAGATGGTAACCATAGAGTAGACATGGTTTAGCAGTGAATGAATAAAAAGTTAATATTTATATAGCTACTTTCAAGGGTCCTGAAATGTTTTATTTTATTAGGGGGGTAAGTAAACACCACCAATGAGTACCCCACCCTAGGTGATACATTGCCATGGGAGAGCACGGACCTCGGGAAGTAGAACAAGGGAATGCAATACACTGTAAGATTATAAATAAAAAATAAAATCAATAAGTAATAATAATAATCCAGCTTCAGGAGTGACTATGTCACTAGATAAATGGCTGGGGTTCTCTGTTCTAACTGAACACAAAGATCAGGCCTCTGTCTGAAGCCACAGCAGCCATAAAACCAACAATGACAAAAACAACAGCAATAACCACAAAAACAAGAAAAGACCCACCAAATATTCCCATCTTTCCAGGAAAAAACTGACTTAACTTTACCACTACACCAGAAAGTTAATTGTACCTTTAAAAAAAGATTTTTACACAATGAATTACCACCCCCACCTGTGTGCTTAATTCAATGGTTTATGTGACCGCTCATCCTGCTTACTGACCAAACAGGACAGGTGTGAGAGGTTACCCATGTTGAAGGAAGAGGGAGAGTGAGAGTGAGTGCGCATGCAGTATTCATAGGATGGGGGATGATTGGAGAAGGAGAAAGGGGGGGCAGGGTAGATGCTGGTGATGACAACTGAACGTCCCTTTGCCTTCCCAGCCCCCTTCATTCATTCTCAGGCATAGGATGACAAAGGGAAGCCCACAGGTCACATGACCAGATGGCAGTGGGGGGTTGGGGGGGGGGGGGTGGAGGGATGTTCAGCAGGATTTCCAGCTGTTGCTTGTTGGTTTCCCAAAATTCCCTCTTGAATCAATCTGTAGTTAATCCATAAAAAAGGCCCCAAACATTGAGCACAGGTCTCACACAGACACAGTTGACCCCAAACACATTGTCTCTCTCCCCTGATGGCTCCACCACAATTGGAACAGTGTGGCACTATAGTACAGTGCTAAATATTTGCAAGGGAGGAAGGCAGTGCGTGGCTTGTCGCAGCTAAGGTGTCACAACATAAAAACCGCCAAATCTCTTGCAGCTGGCTGGTGACAAAGGCCTTGTTAATGAATGTGACTGACAGTCACATAGCATGTTATACACATGGGTATTTGGGTGAACACAGAAAAGCTGTGTGATTTTTGCAAGTGAAAATCCAGGGGCTTTCACTCTGGAATCTTAAAACACTGGGGGACCTCCGATAGCATAGCAGTCTAACGCACCCGTATTGACTGGTTCTTTGCAAGTGTGAGCTGCCTATTATGGTTGCGGTTCGAAACCTGTCTGTACTAGACCAGCCCTGGTGGTGAGCCCGGATCAGGGGCAGTGTTTTGCTGTCTGCCCCAGGGGGAGGGAGGAGGGTGACCTGACAGGAATTTGCTGTGAATTTGCTGTGAACCGCTGTGAAGGTTTGGAGTTTGCTGCCCTTGGAGAATTAGCTTGCCTCGTAGAGACGAGCAGGGAGGGCAAATCAAAATAAATAGAGGGTATAACAAACAAAAAACATGACTGGAGTCAGATCAGATCAGGTCATGATCAGAAAAGGAAATGGATGGATAATAAAAGGAACATTTCTGATCATTGTTTTATCCATTATCCATTATCTATATACTATGGTAAAGCTATTGAACTCATTTGTTTATTGTTACCCATGCAAATGTAAGGAACATTCAATGGACACATTTGTTTTGCTTGGTTAACACTGGCCAAAATTCATTCAACTGACTGACACAACTTACTGTAAGTTTAATACAGATTCAATCAAATCAACCTTATCTTCATAAGGATCCTCATCAGACTTGGGGTGAAATCCATTTCAATTCAGGAAATTAATTGAAATTCAATTAATTCCTCATATAACATTATGAGCATTTTTAAAAGCAGTCCTGAAATGACTGAATTGAAATGGAATTGACCCCAAGTCTGATGTACATAATAAATAAATACAGTAGAAGCTCTGACATATAAACATCAGAGGGTACTCATACATCGTTACATGTATGAGTACCCTCTGATAACTTGCTGTGCATTCTGCATCTCCATGACAACCCATGAGGCATGGGGAGTGCCGCCCGTAGAATCTTCCATTTCGATTTTTATCAACTCTATGAATCTGATACTGTGATCCAGAAATGTGCTTTTTGACTGATGAGTCAGTTCCCTCTCAGGGGACAGTGACAAAGATGTAAAACGTACATAGTCACGCAGATAATTCCTTTAAAGCTTTGTTTCATACATCTTGCAACGTACTTCCTCAGGGAAAATACATACATTGTTTGACTATGAACATATTCACTGCACATTAACAGACATCTATTCTAGCCTTGTCATATGCACTGGTAGGTCTACATAAGACCATCAGCTAAATGCCTAAATCAGGGGTATTCAAATCCAGGCCTCGAGGTCCGCAGTGTCTGCAGGTATTTGCTCCAACCACGCACTACACCACCTGATTTCACTAATTAGCTTGCTTCCTGGACCAAGGAGGTAAACTAATTATGCGATATCAGGTGGTGTAGTGTGTGGTTGGAGCAAATACCTGTAGACACTGCGGACTCCATGGCCTGGATTTGAATACCCCAGCCGAAATGTTCATTTAAATGTTGACATAAAAATGGTAATACATCAACATATAAATATTTCTAAGCATATTCATAATGATGTTATATATATATATATATATATATATATATATACTGTATATACAGTAAATATAATGTATATTTGGTAACGCTTTACATTAACTCTATCTACATAGAGCATTCATAATGATTTACTTGTACATTACATTACATGTAACGATACTGTTATGTAATGATCAACAGAGCCTATTTATGAATGCATACTGAGCTCTTCATGATGCATTAATAAATGCTTATGAATGTATTATGTGTGCAACATTTTTAGGTCTGTGATTCTTGGATCAGACCTATCCTAGGTTGTGACATAATGCATACACACAATTGTAATGAATGCATCATGAAGAGGTCAGTATGCATTCATAAATAGGCTCTGTTGACCATTACATAACAGCATCATTACATAATAGCATCATTACATGTAATGTCATGCACAAGTAAACCATGTCATAAAGCATTCATAATGCCCTATGTAGTTGTAATGTACCATTTTCTTAATGCTCATGAATACATTATGAATGCTTCATGTAGATAGATTTAATGTAAAGCGTTACCGTATATTTTATTTCTCCCTTAGGAGTGATTCCATTACTGCACTGTGATATATTTTTATATCAGCTGCAGACTGTGTGGAAAGCTGTTCAGAAGGCTGTTGATGGTAAAATTCAGTCGTAATCAATCATAGCGTGACTTACTTTGTTTTGGTTTCAAATAAGAACCTGCATTTTCTCATTCAATTTTGCTCGCGGACACTATTCAAATACAAACACGCTGTCATAGAATCTATTTCTGGAGCTACAGTGAAAACCCGGAATGGGGAAGGAGGGGGTAAATATAATTTGGATTTATTCAAATCTGTCTGGTTCCCTGCTTCAGTAATATAGCAAAAATTGAAGGTGACAAGTGCCATGTAACAGGGCCCAAATATTAGGCAGAGAAAATAAACATGGCGGGGCTCATTCTCAATAATAGTACTTTTGTCATGTCTTATCGGTGAGCTAAAGATTTGTCAGCACTGCTTTTTTAGAAACCTGTTTAAGAGCTATTTCAGGTGGCGTTAATCAGCTGCTGATGCCCGTCAGCCTGATGAATCTCATTGAGAGGGGAACATGGAGCAATCTTTGTAAACCGAGTGGGGTTGTTGGGGGTGGGGGGGACGTATCACTGACAGTATCACATTGAAACGTCTCTGTTCCATCTCCAATATAGATCAGGAGCTGTCTTCCTGAACTGAACTGGCTGACTGAGTCTGTCATTGGTCCTGACTGTGCAGGTGTAGCCCTTTTATTGGACCCGAATGTGCCAGTCTTGGCCTGGGATCTGACCTGACTGCCCTCTTGCGGGCCTGTGATTGGACCTGACTACAGTGGTGTCCGCCTTTTATTGGACCTGACTTTGTCAAAATTGACTTGGACCTGACTGCGACTGTTGTTTCAGTGTGGCTGCATGATTGGAGCATTCTGTGCTCATTGTTTCAGTGTGGGCGTGTGATTGGACCATATCATGTTTGTTGTTTCAGCATGGGTATGTGATCGGAGCATACTGTGTTTGTTGTTTCAGTGTGGGCATGTGATTAGACAGTACTGTGCTTGTTGTTTCAGTGTGGCAGCGTGATTGGAAGCATACTGTGTTTGTGCTTTCAGTGTGGGTGTATGGTTGGATAATGCTGTGCTTGTTGTTTAAGCGTGGACACATGATTGAACCGTACTGTGCTTGTTATTTCAGTATGGCCATGTGATTGGACAGTGCTGTGCTTGTTGATTCAGGCTGGGTGCATGATTGAACCATGCGGTGCTTGTTATTTCAGTGTGGCCATGTGATTTGACAGTGCTGTGCTTGTTGTTTCAGTGCTGCATAATTGGACAGTACTCACTGGTGTTGATCTTCTGCAGGGAGATGTGCTTTTCCAGCTGCGGCGGAGCTTCACCTCAGCACCGTACTTCCCTGTGGTTCCGTTATCGGCCAGGATGAAGTGGGAGTGCAGGCTATTGAGCACCGTCAGCTTGCTCAGCGGGTTGGACATGGTCTGGTACGGTCTGACGACCTGTTTGACAGGTAACACAGCACAACAACCAGCACATGGTCATCCTCGCTTGATTTGACCACCTGTTTGACAGGTAACACAGCACATAGTCATCCTCGTTCGATCTGACCACCTGTTAAACAGGTAACACAGCAAAACAATCAGTACACAGTCATCCTGGTACAATCTGATCACCTGTTCGGCAGATAACAATGCACAACATCCAACACACAGTTATCCTCATTTGATCTGACCACCTGTTTGACAGGTTAACACAGCACATGGTCATCCTCGCTCCATCTGACCATCTGGTAGCACAGCCACAGTAACAGAACTTACCAATTTAAAGTGCAACAATTCTTATTGCTCTCTAGTTGTAATGCATTGCAGACTAAGTACATTCACAGCAAGACAAAAGCATAAGATTTACTGAGAGAGAGATGTGTATTTTCTTTTATTGTATTTAGCACAATAATTAAGTTAGCCTAAATGGGGGGGGGGCAGCTACATGTACTGGTCTACATGTACTGGTCTACATGTAATGGACTTTATTTTAAATCATTACAGTATCAGCCACTGAAACAAGATGAGAAATGTGAACGTCTACCCGGCCTGGAATGCTACTGGTAGTGGAAAGAAAATGATGCGCATTGCTCCACCCCCCCAATTAAGGCACCTTAATTAGGCTGGGTGAGAACCCTGTGTCCATTTGGCTGAGGCTATAAATACTGAAATGTACTTCCTGTCCTACTTCACTTCAGAAGTCACTAAATTATTAACAGCCTCTATTTAACCATCAGACCCAGATCCACAAGTCTTAAGCTGTCATTTTCCCATCCTTTACTGTTTGTCGCTGTGCTGGAGGAAGAGCCTTGTTTAATATGACTTGTCAGGGATGTGTAGCATTCTGATACTCTCATTTTTCTACAATTTTAACATTTATATCCTCACTGTGATGGATAATGGGAATTGGCAGCTTTTCTTTCTCCTTTTGGCTGGATTTAAACATTTATGCGAGATCTATGATAAAGACAATGGCCTGGATTCAATAAATATTTGTCCTTAACTTTGATCAAAATACCAAAAATTCATTGAATCCAGGCCAAAAAGAGATTTTTTTCAATCTTAATTTAAAAATAAAAAAATGATTCAAATATAAGAAATGAAAGAAAGTCCATTCTTATACTTTATTTATTATACTATATTTTAATTTAATGGCAGTCCATACTCCAACACACAGACACACTGCCCTGTAATTGTCAAGGTCTCGCCTCTTCTCTGTCCTGTCCCAACCCCGGTGGTGGAATGATCTTCCGTACTCGGTCAGGACCACAGAATCACTGGCCATCTTCCGCAAGAGACTCAAAACCCACCAATTCACACTCCACGACCACTGACTCTGTATATTAACTAAGTGTCATCACCACTGGTTTCATGTTTAATAATGTATTTCAGATTTGTATTTATGTTTGATACTATGAAAAATAAATAAACAAACAAAAATTCTACTGACCTTTTCTCTCCCTGTGTTACAGATACGGTATGCAGCTACCAACAATGATGTCTATTGTTGCATTACTACACTGATCTCTTGTGCGAACAATGATTGATCTTATCATGTATAAATGCACATCTTGTAAGTCGCTCTGGATAAGATCATCTGATAAATGTCAAAAATGTAAATGTAAATGTAAGGTCAAGTCAATCAGAAAATAAGAAAAACATTTCTAGATTAATCTGGCTTTCTATTATAACAAAGTGACTTTTTCCTATTAGATGACTGAGTGGTATTGAATACAAATGTAATTTTATTATATTTATTTTTTGATAATTTAAAAAAAATTGAACTCTACTGTACTGTACTGTATAACATTCCAGGAGACTATAAGATCTACAATATAAACTGCCCTTTAAATGTCCTATTTCATCTGGTCTTTTTAAACCAATTTTTATCCCCTATTTTATCGAAATGTTGAATGCCCAATAGAACGAGTAGGCTATCCCCATTGATACAACATCAATTCAAGAGAGCGCAGGCAAGTTTGACATTTTTCATATTTTTCTTCACATACAATCCATATACAGCTGGATATTTACTGAAGCAATTTCAGTTAAATACCTTGCTCAAAGGTACAACGGCAGTGCCCTACCATTACAGGACACTGCTTGGATATCCTACTGACAAAAACTCTCCCTCCCTTGGCGACGCTATGACCAAATTTGCCATAGCCACAGGGGGCCACATGTGGCGCTGGTGTGGTTAGGCTTTGATTCTGGACCGTGGGCCGCGTTGATGCCCTGAGAGCCTGTGCCTTAGCTGCACATGCCAGCATCGATGCCCCACTGCCTGGACACCCCACCGAGGATGCCCCACTGCCTAATCCAGACTTTTCTCTGCACTCATCTTCCATGGAAGAGTGAATCAGATAATGGTAGCCCGTGAGGCCCTTCATTTCCACCAGGCTCTTCCCTCCAGAAAGGGTGATGTCATTAGTAGAACAGAGAAAGGAGGCATCCCACAATGCCTCTGGTCTCATGGTGGGGGATAATTATACAGGTTATCAGCTATCTGGAAGACCACCTAAGAAAGGCAGAGAGAGAGAAAAAGAGAGACTGAGGGAGGGCAGAAGGAATGAGAGTTAGAGAGAAAAGTAGATGAAAGGAAGATCTCTGACATTACATGGTGTGGCTTATTGCTCCATCGCAGACACAAGGTGTGATTTATTGACTCTGTCCTGGAGGGCTTTGCAATAAAGTCATTTGAAAATAAATTCTTAATGGATGGAGGGAGGTTTTAGTATGCAGAGCTAATGTCTGGTATTGATCCACAGACTCAATGCATTAACCAACAAGGATGACAATCTCTGGGGAAAAAGAAAGAAGAGACTTTTTATAAATAATTTTTATGTGATCCATAAGCAGGAGAGAGTCTGCATCGTAGAATAGACTGTAATTGTCTCTATTGGAAAAACAGGAATGATAACATTGTAGTGGCCATGCATAACAGGAGCTTACATCACAAAAAGGGGATTCTGCAAAGGCACGTGCAGATTGTATGAATTTTAATCAATTTCTATGATAATTTATTTAATAATAGGTTGAGAGCAGTTCTCCATTCCGTAAATGTGACCCTGCTTACCATACCCAGTGTAAAATATATAAACACAGAGGAGAGTGTGCCTTTTGTTTTTATGCACCTAAGTTATGGAACTTGTTAACACAGTACATAAGAGATTCTTCATCAGTAGTTCATTCAGTAGTTTTAAATCTCAATTTAAGACTTCATTTTTTACTTTGGCTTTTACATAACTTATTTTATTGATCCTATTTGTTTTATCCACTATCTCTTTTGTGAGATTCATTATGTGTTTTATCTGTACTTTACTCTTGTGTCTGTGAAGCACTTTCGGAGGCATGTTTTGTACAAAAGGTGCTATATAAATAAAGTTATTATTATTATATTTATTTGGTTTTGGCTTTCATTCTGCGATGAAGGCTTTATGGTCTCGAAAGTGGAATGCAGTCTGCAGGAACACCCAGCTCAACCCACACAGATCAATAAGGATAGCCCACTGCAATCTCAGCGCTCTGGGCGCAAAGCATGCTGGGACCTATCCCTGAACTCATTCATCAGGCAGGACAATGGCGTGGGCTGAAGAGCCGCTTCTGCATTCCCGAGAAACAGAATCCATTATTCTCTCTTACACTATTTCCGCATGCAATCGCATACAGGTATACAGAAAACACACACATACACACAAACACCAAAAGCGTGAATGAAGGCAGTTCATCTTTTTGCACTTCCAGACAATGAGCCGGTGAAGTCTATTGCTGCCACTGTGATGCACTTGTTTTAAAAGTACGGTTTGGACCCCTGAACTGCCCTGTATCCACGGGAAACGTACGTCTTTGCCGACGAGGTCCTCCTGATTCTCCACGATCCCCCAGGGGGCAATGCCGATGGTGCAGATCTTACCCCGCGATTTCGAGGCATGGTCTTTCAGTGCGTCCCCAACATGACGGATGACCCCTGCAACACATCAATGGTTTGGATCAATACATGCTTTCTTAAAGCTTTACATCCCTGCCCCTTCTCCTCTGAGCCTCTGATCCACCCGGTTCATCCTGATGTTTGTCATGGGGATTTTTGATTTCTGTAATATTTCATCTATCTTGCACTTTTCACTTCTCATTAGAGTTGGTTTGATGGGCAGGGAACCTTTGTTTTCCCTTGATTCTCTCCAGGCCAAAGGGTTAACACTGCGGTCAAGTTCCCCTGGACCTTAGCAATTACTGAAAGAGCTTGTGAAAATGGATTTAATGGGTTTACTGCAGAAAAATATACACTGGATTACTGTTTCAGGGTGCAAGTTGGAATCTCAATCGTATTCGCTAAAAAAGTCATTGGATGATATAATTACTTCCCTGACCAAGGGATTTGAGACTACAGACCTGATGGGTGTGAATTTCTGTACAGAATTGTTACCGAAGACAATGCATTTGTAGTGAAAAGTAAAATAATGAGAATAAAAAATATAAGTAAAACATTATCTGATAGTGAGATGTAAGTGGGCCTGTGTTTGGCTTACACTGGGATAGGAAGCCACTAGGGAAACCAGGCTGTTGCTGTAAATTGTGTTTTTGGGCCAGTAGGTGAAAGTTTGGATTATTGAGAATTGATAAATGAGATGGTCCCATGGTCATTAAAGGGCCAGTGACACCTGTAGCCAATAGCAGAGGGCTCCCCTGGTGTCCTAGTTACATTCTGATCTGGCTCTTTCAATTCAGCTGCTTAATCATCCCCCACAGTTTACCTGGTTGAGCACACCTCTCCACCTCAGCTGATGTGTGGTTCGCGTTCTGGTTCAGAATGGCTGCCTTGCATCATCCAGGTGGGGGGTACACACTGAATGTAACTGGTGATTGAAATTCATGAAAACTTGTATGTCCATGATCCCTAATGATCTCTAATCTCTATGATTACCACATCAGCTTTATGTTTAACTGTTAAAGGTAGCCTCACTGATCTCTGACCTCCCATATGCCCCTCCACCGGTACCCCCATCCCTCGGCTCTCTCACCTGTGTTGACCCCCCCTGTGAAGATCCAGGCCCCCGTTGTCATGGCAGCCTTGATCAGGCCTTTGCCAAAGACCTGCTTGAGTTTGGGCTGCAGCTCAAAGTTCTGCAGGCCACCATGGACTGAGATGAGCAGCTTGGGGAGATCCAGCTGCCACTCCTTAGTCATCAGGTGGAGGAGGATGTCTGGCTTGGTGTCGTAGGAAACACGGACATACTGCAGGAACCGACAAACACACAACAATGTGAGAGGGGTTGTGGGAATCTGCATTGATGTCATAGGAAATGTAACAGTACTGCAGGGACAGAGAGAGGAATTAGTAAACCCACAATAATGTGAGAGGGGTTGGCGGGAGTCTCCGTGGGGCAGCATCTTTGAAATAGATAAATACCACCCAATACTGGGCCAAATACTTGAAAACATGTAACCCATTAGACATCAATACAGTTCATGCAGAATATTGACAACTTTAAAAGAAACATCTATTTTCTACAGAGTTAACAATTTCAAATATGTTGTTGACCCAGGTAGTCGGAGCATTTGCGCATGGAAAGTTCTAGAAGGCAGAATGCCGTAACATAGTGAGTTGTGTGGTAATATCATTTTATATACAGTACATTCATGAAATAATGCAACTGCTTGCAACCATATTTTGGTACAATAGTGAATTATATAGGCTAAATTAGGCCATTAGACTAGTCATGAAACAAGACTTAACAGCTTGATTACATCATGCTGGATGGTGTGTAAATAAAAATAAAAGGATTGGTTTGGTTGGGACAATACAAACTGGTTGGCAACTGTAGTCATGAGTGATCATTGGAAAGACAAGGGCACAAAGGTAAGATAAAAGCAAGGCAAACAGTGTCCATCAATAGCCCTTGTGTCTGTGTGTTTGGCATGATGGAGGGGGAGGAGAAGGAGGAAGGTGGGCTGTGTCTTTGTGTGTGTTTGGTGGAGGAGGAGGAGGAGGGTGGGCTCAGCCTCACCATTGCTTTGTTGGAGTGCCCCCCACCCTGGAACTCGATGGTGCCGAAGGCATCGGTGGGGCTGAGCTGCGTGTGTTTGCTGATGGACCATTTCTCCGACAGGCTGTCATTCTTCGTGAGATGCTCATTCTTGTCATTCTGACTGGAGGAGATGCTGGGCGGCAGGCCGATGTGCTGGCCAATCAGGCGTCCACAGCAGCACCTGTCCAATTAGGAGGTGAAATGTCAAACCACCTCTGCCAACAGGAAACAAGGAGTGACCTCAAACACCAGTAGAATACAGGAAATTGCACCTAACCCCTGCCATTGAGAAACAAGAAATGACACTAATTTCCACCCACATAGGAATAGGAAGTGGCACTCATCTCATCCCACTGATGAACAGGAAGTGACTTATCTACTCCCATAGAGGAACAGGAAGTGGCTCTTATCTCCACCCACTGAGAAACAAGGTTAATAAAACAGGGTTAAGACATACTGTGACTTATCCATGCAGTGGTGCCAAACCATAACTAAGCAGCTTGATTTGTTTACATGGCTAGTTTACTTCCAGTTTGGCACCAATAATTGGATCATGCATCATATTCTTGCTTACCCACATTTTATGTGGGCTTTATTAAACCTGCTGAGAAACAGGAAGTGACTCCCATCTCAGTCCCACTCTAAGACATGCATCTTTGGTTAAGGGTTGTGGTTAGGGTCAGGGTTAAGTGTTGTGGTTAGTGCCAGATGTTTAGTTTGGGTTGGAATTAAGTTAAAGGCAGGGATTTAGAAGAAGATGTTGGCTGTTAACCATATGCATGTACACACATTTGTGTTGCATATAAGTAGCTATGTCTAAGTCTAATTTCATTGTAAGAAAGTACTTATTTTTTTGCATAGCCTGAAGATGTAAAAACCATCAGGCTGCCACTCTCTCCTTATCACTCTTTCTCTCTCTCATATTTTTAAAAATGTTGGAGGGTCCCTTTGAGTAATTTGGTGATTTATTATCCCTTCCAGCACATACACACACATTCAGACAAAATCATATCCTTTCTTTTCCTTCTCCCACAAATACTCTTTAGGCCATCTTTACACTATGGTTTAAATGTGTTTTTGCGTTTTTGCTAAATATATTGTTGGCAAAAGACACATTCCTATGCCACATTTATCTTTACACTATCACCAAATGTATTGTGGATATTTCTGGGGACAACACATTTCACTTATGCGCATGTAGCGAGGGCATAATCTATGTAGCAAGCTAAAAGACAAGTTAAAAAATGATTGGCTACATTTAAGAGGTAAAACTGTTCCATTATTGTTGTTACATTCAAAAGCTAGCAAACAAACTTTGGTGCTTTCTCATGATGCACAGAACAGATCAATGGATCTTTACCTCATAAAAACATTTTTGGATAAAATAAAATGCTAGACAATTTTGTAATGTAAAGAAAAATTATGTTATCACAAAATCACCAATAATTGAGGCTACTATTCCAGATGTAAATATCAGCATGACAAATAAGATACATTACTGACAACTATTTATCATGTGACTAGAAATCTGATTCCAAGAGAGATTTATCTTTACACTATCATCAGAGAAGGTGTTGTGGATCTCTGATGCTTTTATGCCACCTCCGAAACTGGTGTGGAAATCTCTCGCCGAATGTGCATTTTTCATAGTTACTACTTTTCATAGTTTAAAGATGCCGTTATCTTCACTCATCATGTTTTTCTATTGCCAAGGTTGTGTGTGTGGGGGGGGGGTTGAGTTGTTCCATTCATATGAGTGACCAGGAGCATTATTCCTAATTTACATACTGCCACTGCAATGTGCATGGATAACAGGGATGGATCTTGTTTTACAAGATTACACACAGGTATTATTTGTGGTCAGGGGGTATTCATCATTGGACAGTTACTACTTTTCACCTCACAAAGACTCTTTCTCATTTGTTAAGTTACAAGATGCTTACTTTAACCTTTAAAGTCAAATTCACCCTAACAAATGCTTTATTGTTTTTTATAATGAAATACATTCTACTACTTCTTGGTTCTGGACCCCAACTTCACATCAATATAAAGTCTGATATAAGCCTAACAATGCATTTGCTCTCTCTCTCTCTCTCTCTCTCTCTCTCTCTCTCTCTCTCTCTCTCTCTCTCTCTCTCTCTCTCTCTCTCTCTCTCTCTCTCTCTCTCTCTCTCTCTCTCTCTCTCTCTCTCTCTCTGAATTGAACTACATCACTGTGCATGCAGGGGAATGGAGACAGAGAGGGAAGCAATGCTGAGGATCATTGTCCGTTATCAACCATAATTTTATAGATACGAGAAATAATAACCTCCCTGTAAAAATGGTTTACTTAGTCCAGGACAGTCACTGGAATATGCTTTGATGACTCGTACTGAGATTGTAAAAAATACTAACTTGCACAGCATCTAAAATCAAGTATCCATCTGCTTCTAATCCAGTGGAGAGGGGAAATGCAATGATTAGAAACAAGTGTGAATAAAAACTAAGAAGCAAATAAAGAGTGTTCTCTGGCTCGGAGATGGTTCTACGTTCTTTGTTTGGGTACTCGCTAAATCATAAGGTAGGGAATGATGACAAACGATGCTATTTTGCCAGAAGCAAAACCGACCCTATGGAGCAAATCTGCAAACAAAAATGTGGATGCATTGTTCAGGCAAATTCCCTCTGCCGGAGAAAAGTGGAGCAGATACAGGGAATCGGCAGGAGTCTATTTCAACTTCAAAGGTCAAGCAGTGGTAATTGAGGCTTAATTTCGATGGCTCAGTGCTCCCTAGCTATGAGCTTCAAATGAAAGCATGGACTGCAGAGCGCAGATCATGTGACACACTGCATAGCATTTGGTTAAATCCAGTAAGGCAGGCTTTGGTCCCACTCTGAAGAGGCTGGGGGACGTTTTCATAAGCATTTTCTGTCCTCCATGTGCCTGTCCCTTGCGTTAATACGCATGTCCCTCCCCTTAATACGCGTGTCCCTCTGTGAGCTAACGGAACTCTGTCCTGTCTGTTTTGCTTTCATTCCCACCAATGGAAGTCTGCAGGACTGTACTCATCACACGTCGTTTGTTTTATCCCTTACAGAAAAATCACATTCATTTCACATGTCAAAAAGCACATGCAAATCATGTTGTCACAGGTATACCACATATTTCCACATGTATACCACATATATTCACATATTAAATGCATGGGATTCTTCCATAAGGGAATATTTTTGTCAGTTATTATTATTTTCAAAGAATGACTCCAACCTGTGACTACTTTCGTCAAACAGTGTGCTTGTGAAGAAAACAAACAAACAAATACAGTGTGGCTTTCTTCGTAAGCCACTGTTAAGGACAAATTTTGTCTGAATACAGCCCTCTGTTTTGTACAGGGCCATAACAATCTAAACATATTTAGTCCCCAAACTGTTAGAAATAGAACCTCACAGTGCCTCACACCGTGCGCCGTCTGACGAGTTGTGGGTTTCATGGCGGACCCAGAACATGCCTGTGGCCACACTTTCACACCTGGTTAATTTGACCCTGGTTTGGGGTTCTATGGATTTAAATTGAATGTGGAGCCTCTGACTGTGACAAACTCCAACTAGGATGCAAATTTAAGCAATTGAACCAAGACTACAGAATCAAACCAAGACTACAGAATCACACCATACTACCATACAGGATACTATTGTACCTGCAGTGTTTGATCTTACAGGTGCATACATAGCCCAGGTGTGACTTACCTGTGGTGGTCTTTGGTGCTCACTATTATATGAACACATTCTCGCTTGCTGAAGACTCTCTCTATCCAGGATTTCTGTGCCTGCGGGGACAAGAGAACAGAGAGCACTGTGTGAATTCATGTGGGTAAAGGAGATTCCCACCAAGAATGCAAACTGCACTTTGTCATTTTAACAGAGCTCAACCGAGTCCTGTAGTGAGAGGACAATAAAAGCCGTTCAATATTTCAGCTTTGGATTTACAGTTTTCAATGGTCAGTTTTTCTTTTTCAATTGTATCTCTAAATCACAAGATGTCAGTTCTACTTTTGAATGAATCCAAACTATATTTTACCTATTTCATTTCACAATGAATCTTTGGTGGCCGGAGATAACATACCACCCTTTCACCCCTCCTACTCCAATCCCCCCACACCCCCTTCCAGAAAAATCTTTGAAAAATGTGATAGGGTCATAAGTGACTGATGTTCCAGTTAAATATTACATAAACTCAGACAGTAATTTCTACTCAAACAAATCCAAAATATTTAACATGATTGAGCTTTTTCCTCTTGTGGTGTACTAAAGATTGAACATGCAATGGAGGCCATTTATTTCCCATTAATAACCTGGGCCGATGGACGGACACATCTGCATGTTGTAGCCATGCTAACGGCCCAACCTGAGCCAATGCAGAGCACCTAGGTGGTCGGAGCCAAGAGAGTGACTTGTGACAAGTATGGGGGGGGGTGATGGTGGGGCTGTCAAAGGTGTGCCAGCACTAGGAGAGCACACACTCGTACACATACTCACACACACGCCAATGCACGTGCACACACAAATTATGTGACAAATATAAAACGCCAAATCCAATATACTCAAAGACAAGAAACCACTGAAACACAAATAAAAGCACACACAGCAATACAGACACACACTCATACACACATTCCCCAGGGCTCAAACCCTAGTAGGAACACAGTACTACAGTACCACATCTCACTGTGATCAGGATGGACAGTGTTTCAGATTGCAGATCATTCCCTTCTATGAATCCCCCCAGGTGCCATATAAAAAGCAAACAAGAGCCTTGTTTTCTACCATGAGGTTTGTAGAAGTGGACACATACAGACAAGCACATTGTAACATGTAGACCTGAAGTGATTGGCCTTTTCTGGGATGGTGAGGACTTGCTAATGATAACAACTTAATGGAACAGTAAAACACAATACAGGAAAGGGTGCTTTTTTGTTTTTCTTTTCTACAGAGAGGAATCACTCTCATCTGTCAAGTTGTGACTTGCTTGTACATGATGATAGCAGGAGTGGTGCTGTTGCCCCCCCCTCACACTCTCCTCGGCTTCACGGTAGTAGTCACGCCACGGCAAACTAGCACACCGACACCAAGACACCACCACTTACACCGGCTCTTCCTGGTAGCGTCGCTCAACGTCACACACTTACCCTAACATCAGACTTCCCTCGATAAACCATTACTCTTTAAAAAACGCGAAGTGACAAGGGGGTAGGGGCTACTTTTTCAGGATAATCTGATGGCAATGACTCAGCTTGTCAGAGCACCACCTTCCCAAAGCGCATTCCTGTATCAATGCCCCTGTGCCCACACATACACACACACACAATATAGTTCCTTTAAACAAGACACATCAAGACAGTGTTTATAAAGTGCAAAAAGTTGTTCTTTTTGGTGGTTATAAGACAAACATATACACTCAGTAAGGATTTGGGGGGATTTCTTCTGGATTGAACACACTTTCTGAAAATAGTAACTGACCGGGTGCTTGTACAACCATTCTGAAATTGCTCTGCATCTCAACAAAATGAGGATAAATGCCATTACTCCTAAAACTATTAACAACGTGCTTAAAACTGAGTAGCGGCGTTTTAGTGGCACTAAACACAACACATTCCGGGAATCAAATGTACAAATAAATAAAAAGAAAATATATACAAATAGATAATGTGATTAATTTGAACAATGAAGAAGCACATCTGCCATATGGAAGAGAGGGCTGTTTACTTTATTCATAATTAATGAGCCGCCATAGAGCTCTATAACTACAGGTACAATCTGCTCACATTTCACCATACAATATGGCACAAGCACTGAACCACCGTTAGCTGAAGCACCGGTTTTGGTCATCAACATTTCGCAGCGGCACAGAGTAGAAGAGGGAGAGCGAATGAGATGGAGGGTGACAACAAGGAGACGTTGACAATCGTTTCTCTTATTTTCTCCCCCCATTACGCCTTGCTGATGAGTTCTGACATGGTTTGATGGCAATGTTATTGCAGCATGCTTTTGACAGGCCCGCGGTGTAATTAAGATTTATTGGCGGGAGGGCGGCGGTGGCGGGTGCCAATGTTACCGGGCCTGTTGCTGTGTGGGAAATATCTGATAGATTTTGGAGCAGTCATGTTTAATTATCTTTATTAATTTCTTGAAAGTTGATATTGCCCTATTGATGTATTTGAATTAGAGCTGTGGCAGTATGAAATTTTCACGGTATGATAATCGTACTACTCAATATCACGGTTTTCTGTATATCACGGAATCAGTTTTTAAGCTAAAAAAAGGTATCACACAAAGTTTACAACTCGATCTGTTTATGGTATGGCTCTTTGCAGATTTATATACCATTTTAATTGAAAAATAAAACAAGAAATACAATTGAATATAGTTCACTCCTTGTAATTGTATGTTTAACCCTTTGATATATAACCCAGGTCAAAAATGACCAGGTGGAGAGTTTATTTTCTATATCTTTGCAAAAAAATTCATTTCATCATTCAGCAATCCAGGTATTCCTCAATTAACTTGTTTTTGATAATCACAAATCTTTATTTTGATATTTCCTTTCTTACTTTTTGAATAAAAATGGTTTTTGTATTACTACCCCTCTAATGCATAACATGGGTCAAAAATGACCCGCATTCATTTCCTATGTATGTTTATGCACACTTGAGTGTTTATTTGCTATATCTTTGGAATAAATGTATTTTATCACTCAGCAATCCAGGTAACTTGTTTTTGATAAGGAACCTTTTGATCTTTGTGCTTCTGAAAATTGACAGTTATCAGATGTGTACATATATGTGCTGAAAAGTAACAAAAAAACATATTTCAAATATCAATGGATTCTTGTGTAGACCAAATCACTGCTAAAATCATTATTTTAACAAAATTATTATTAAATTATTATTATAGTATGTCTTTATTGATGACGGGTCATTTTTGACCCATGTTATGCATTAGAGGGGGTGTGGAGGGCTTATGTATCAAAGGGTTAAATCATTCACTTTGCAAATTAAGCAACATTTTGCTTTATTGCGTTATCAGCTTATTGGATCTAGTACTATTTTTAGCTACGAACCTTTTCCATTGTGGCATAACATGAAAGATAATGCTCACGCAGGTGAAATGTTCCCTCCTTTGGCCATTACATGTTTCCCACATTCTCTACAGATGGAGATTTGTTCTCAACAACACCATCTTTCTTTCTGAATCAACACGGATGAACGAGTTCACTTTTTGTGGAAATATAATTAGTCATTACAGACCGCCTTGGCATCGGAATCAGCGTCGGACATCACAAGTTTTATAAGGGACTGCAAACTGAGATTTATGCCATGCAGCTAGCTAGCTAATAACAGCTACCTACCAAGGTTGGGAAATGCGAGGGAGCTGTCTGCACGTGCGCAATCGTGTTGTAAACAAAACAAAATGCAAGAACAGCCAAAGAGGTGGTGGGATTAAATGACATTAGCAGACACCCCAGGTCCAGTATTATATTATTTAATATGGGTCATTTAGACATTTTAATAGGGTAACAGTTGAAAGATATATTTTTCCCTGCATGAAAATATATTTTGCCACATGACTTACTATCACGGTATTGCGTTAAGTTTATGATAGTACTATTTCATATTTTAATATCATACTGGTATACCATCACACCCCGAATGTAAAAGATTTATGGTGATCAAACTTACATTTGTGTCAGATATAATGTAGTATAATATAACAATAATGTAATTTAAGTGTAATAATGATAACAAAAAGGTAATGCAGTCATTAAAAATAGTGCTGAAAAGGTCCAGCAATTTCTTTCACTTAAAGAATATTGCAAAAATCAGGCACTTCTTATCACTAGGGGACACAGAAAAATGTATACATGCTTTTGTCATATCAAGGTAAGATTACTGCAATACCTTTTTATCTGGCTGCTCTAATACCTCTCTAAAGAACCTCCATCTGTTTCAGAATGCAGCCACTAGTATTTTTTATACAGAACAAAGTAGTATCAGCATATCACCCCAGTGCTAGCAACACTTCACTGGCTAGCAATTACCTACAGGGATGATTTTAAGGTTCTGATCCTGGCTTTCAAAGCCCTATGTGGTTTTGCACCAGCGTATTTAAATAATTTGATCTTATATTAAATTATACATTTTAAAATATTAATTCAGAATTTAAATAACTATCACCATACAAGCCCACAAGGTCACTTTGTTCGGAAGACGCAGGCTATCTGGTTGTTCTGAGCATTTCAAATAATTTTACTGGTGATAGAGCTTTCTCATACAGAGCCCCACTACTGTAGAACAACCTACCAAAACCGATAAGGGAATCAGACACAGTCGCAATATTAAGTCTAGGCTAAAAACACACTTCTACAGTCAGGCATACAATAAAATATAATCTAGACACAGAGCTGGAGAAGCATGTAGCCATAGAGTTTTGTTGAGCGGCAAGAGTCTTACTGTCACCTCTCAACAGCTGTGATGGGGTGGGTCTATTTCTTGCCCCTCTTAGGACTGCTTAAATACTCTGTCTCTGTCCTAGTAGCTATGCTGCCATAGTTAACGTCTGGTGGGATCACCTGTTTCCCCCAAATGTAATCTCTCGCTATACACATGTATTGCTTTCTCTAACTCCCTGTATTGTTTCTGTCTCCCTCATTCACACTGGGATGTCTGCCCAGAGTCTTGAGCCTACTCCATTTTCAGAACCTGCCATCTACCCGCCAGACACTTGCTACCCCAATCCAGAACCAGTGGTTGCCCAGTTGCCTAGAAATAAATGAAGTCCCATACAGAGTTGTCTTACACATTGTACGCTGTTGGTCATTACAAACTCAGACCCTGGACCAGCCAGAGGAGGATGGGCTGATTGGTTGATTGATTAATTGATTGATTAAATCTTTAAACCTTGTGTGATAGGTGTACACTTGTTGCGTATCAAAAACAAAAAATTAAGATACTCAACCAAGATAAAACCTTGCCAGATTTAGAAAGATTTATGCAAAAACATAAAAAACTAAACATAAAAATGTTCCTAAAAGAAGAAATGAAAGATCAGCCTTTTACATGTTCATATAACAGATAACATCACCAAAAAATCTGTATCAAAAAACTCAAATAAGGAAATATCATACAATATAGCTACACCACATTAACATGGTGGAACTAATCAATGCCTAAATACAGAAGATCAATAAAACAACCAGAGTTTTAGTTTTATTTATGATAACCAACAACTAATGTTCCTTTAATTGTACTCCAAAATCAACCATTTCCCAAAATACAACAGGTACTAAAGAATCCCCCTCTAAGACTATGTTAAGACATTAATGGCCCTCGTACTAAGAGTTTAAGTACAGAAAAGGTGAACGGGTCACCACTCAAATGCCTGGGCAGGCTCTACCTTGTCCTCTCCGTCGCTGGGGGAAACTTCTATAATGGTAATAAGCAGCGTGGAGCTGCAGGCTCTGCCTCCACTGGACGGACTTCACTCATGACTGGACACTCAATGACTCGTTCACTCCGCAGACCGTGAGGTTTAAAGCTGGGCCGGACTCGGGCCCCATTAGCTACCTGGAATGTGGAGCTGTAGGATTAGCCTCATTAGATGGCCTGTGCGCATTGTGCGCGGCAGGCCAAAAAAGCTGGGGGTCTGCACCCCACTAATCCAGCACCTCAACAGCAACAAATCCCCTCGGCCAGAATCCCACAGGCACAGCATAGCTCTGCTCCCTGTCTTAGGCCTTTTATTATTATGCACGCACATACGCGCACACTCATAAACACACTCATACACACATTCACGCTCACACACACTCAGACTCATACACACACTCATTCACACAAGCAAGCAAACACACACACACACACACACACACACACACACACTCATACCCACATGCAATCACACACACACACTCACACTCATACACACGTACAATTACACACACATTCACACTCATACCCACACGCAATCACACACACACACACACACACACACATACACACATTCACACTCACACATACTAATACACACACTCAAGCACACACACACACACACACACACTCACACAGACACTCATACACACACACACACACTCACACACATACACACATTCACACTCACACATACTAATACACACACTCAAGCACACACATACACACTCACACACACACACACACACACCACACACACAATCACACACACACACACACACACTTACACTCATACCCACACGCAATCACACACACACAAACACACACTCATACACTCATAAGAACATAAGAATACATATGGATGAGGTCATTTAGCCCACCTAGGCTCATCATGTCCTAATCTAAATAATATCTAGTACTGCATCTGAATAACCAAAGTTTTTCTGCCTCTACTACCCAACCTGGCAAGCTGTTCCAGGCAAGGACAACTCTCTGTGTAAAAAAAACGTCCTAATATCTGTGCGGAATTTTCCTTAAACTAATTTCCACCTGTAACATCTTGTTCTGCTAATCAAATGTATCTTTAAAAAATCTTACTAATTCACTTTGTTAATCCCTTTTAGGAATTTAAAAACCTCAACCAAATCCCCCCTAAATCTCCATTTGCTAAGCTTGAATAGATTGATTGCCTTAAGTTTATCCTTATAACTTTTACCTTTCCTATCAGTTACAAATTTAGTTGCCCTTCTTTGAACTTTTTCAAGAGCTTCTATATCTTTCTTGTAGTGTGGTGCCCAGAACTGCACACAGCACTCTAAGTGAGGTCAAAGGCAATATATGGTAGATTCCAAACTGTTTGCTAAACCCCCAGGTTTAGTATAATCTGAAAATTTAACTATTTTGCAACTAACATCCCTATCAAGATGATTTTTGAAAATAAGGAAGAGCATAGGCCCTAGCACCGATCCCTGCGGAACTCCATTGCCCACACCACCTAGGTCAGATATGACCTAGTTACTCTTTGTATTCACCCTTGCTGCCAATTATGAACCTACTCTGAAACAATTTGTGTAATTCCTGTAGTTTAACAATAAACCTCTCATGTGATGTGGTGTGCGCTGCCTGTCAGGGACGCGGTTCGAAACCCACGTCTCTACCAAACCGGCCCTGGTCGTCAGCTCCGATCGGAGGCGGTGTTTGGCTGTCTGCCTCCAGGGGAGGGGGGAGGGTGAGCCGGCACGAGTCCGTCAAGGAGCAGGAAAAAGGCGTCCGTGGTAGATTTCAGTCTCTGAAGAGGCGGATAAAAATCTGCCCGGAAATAGTGTCTCGCCCCGGAGGATGGGCGGCAGACTCGTGGGGGAGGGTGAATTGATTATTATTATTTAAGAATCAAACGCACGCGCACACATACACACACACGCGCGCAAATACACACATACACACACCCTTACACAAAACTTTATACACACACACGCAATCATACTTGCACACAATAAACACACTCTCTCTCACATAGATACGTCTACACACTCAAACCCACACGAGCTCATTCGCATGCATGCACGCACACACACACACACACACACACACAAACACACACACAAATGCATGCTCACACACACACTCACACCTCACACACACTCCACTACCTTCCATCAGAAAGACCCCATTTCACACAGGCATATGCCCACATGGAAATGCCACAGGGAATTGGTTGCTGCCTGGGGGGGGGGGGTGTATTAATAACCAGTGTAGAATAAAGTTCCTGGATAGGAAGAGGCTTGTTACCACAACGTCTCCACCCCCGCAGCCTGTCCATCTGCTGTGAGCATGAGGTTCCATCTCCCCGTCACCTGGAGCAGTGAGCACGTAGAGAAAAGGGGAAGAACTATATCCCAATATTTCCCTCTGAGTAGCTAGATAGGGGATGACAGGGTGACAGGTGATAGTGGGGCAGGGGCAATGGGTTTTTAATGGGGTGAGAATGGGGAGGGAGGGGGTGTGTGTGCAGACTGTGAGTAGAAGTACGAAGATTGTTTCATATTTTTTACATATTTTTAACATTGGTAAGAACATAAATGAGTCTTCTTCAGCAGGCACCTGTCAGGACCCCTAAGGTAAGGAAGGCCCTGTGTTTCTGGGGCAGGGTGGGAAAAGATGCTCGGGTCACTGGCCCCTTTCAATCAGCAGCTAGATCAGACTATCCACAAGCATCTCAGATAATTTATCTGTAATCTAATATTTCATTTTTAATGGTTAATTAAGATTCAAGTTGAAAGAATACTTTCAGTCCATCCCCATGAGCACAGACCAGACAGAAGACTGAAATCAAGGTTTTTACTCATCCATGAAGTATGCACCTGCCGCTGCACACCTGTCACAGGTGCAGATTTTGTGGTGCTCACACACACACACACACACACACACACACACTCACACCCATACACACTCACTCACACATGCACTCACAAACACACACACACACGTACACATATATCACTGTGTTTCCTCTACCATATTAGCATTGCAGAGTAGCAACAGCATAGCACCTCAGCTGATAAAACTCCTCTCTTCACTGGAGCCCCCCCCCTCTCCACCCCCCATTAAATACATGTATATTTCCCTGATCCAAGCATTTTAATTGTAGTGGGGACAGGACATTTTTTGGAAGGAATCACTGCTCACACACTACAGAGGATCCACAGCCTCCTGTAGCAGCATCATCATTCTTGTGCTCATGCATAAAACTTCATCATATTTTACCATATCATCCTCATTTTGTGAGAGGCACATGAATCATTATTGCTCAGATCTTGTCTTCTTCGAGGAACAAAGGGGAATACTACAGGGCCACAATACCCATAACTTCCGGCATCTGGTTTTTGTCATAAGCATTTCCCTACCAGCAGACACCTGGAACATGATCAGCTCTTTGAATCCATTCAAGTTATAAAAGAGGGGGTTGATGAAAGGAGGGGAATCTAGTGAGGAAGGCTAGCAACTGCCACTGCTTCAATCTGAGAGCACGGGGATTGCTATAGCTAATGCTGACGCGCCCTCGTCAAAGTCGGAAACATTCCGGGAAATGTGTCCTCCAAATTTCCCTCTCCTTCCCATGCACTCCAAAGAGTGACAGGCAAGGCCCTTAACCCGATTATAAACACCCCACTCTGAGAAAACACTCACTGTGATAAAAAACATAATTGTATTAATTTCACAACGCTGTAAATAAACACAATGCCATGCAAGGACGCGAGAGGGTGGAGCGGAACACAGAACGTGGTGGATGTTCTAGAAGCCAACAGGCTGGTCTTTAGACACACAATGAACTCTATTGCTTGCAATATTGCTGAATAAATGACAGAAAGTCACATTTAAAATAAAAACCTCAAAACACAAGGTTGGAAATAAAAAAAAGGTATAGCATCTGTCCTTACTAAAGCTACTTATTAAAATATATAGAGAGCAGTTCCACATATTTCTATCATTTCTATTAAATATTTCTATAAAAAGCAACTGCAACATGAACCAGACATTGAACTGTCATCATGCCCAAAGGTATTACCTTACTACAGACGGTCTCTGCTAAGCTGGGCCCCACATCTGGTATGACTGCGGACCTGAAGAGCACCCAGTCACATGGTCACCTCCACCCTGTCAGCCCAGTCACATGATCACCTCCACCTTGCCAGCCCAGTCACATGGTCACCTCCACACTGCCAGTCCAGTCACATGGTCACCTCCACACTGCCAGTCCAGTCACATGGTCACCTCCACCCTGCCAGTCCAGATCTGCCTCCCACCCCACTAACCCTCCCCTGCCGAGAATCCCCCCCACCTCGCTCCTCCACCAATAGACAGAGGATTGGCATCCACCATTATTTAATCTGCTTTCAATAACAAGCTTCATATGACCCCCACCACCACCACTCCGAGTCCTATGAGAGAAGTACAGAGAGATGGCTAATTCGTCCTCATAAACCCCCCCTTCCCCCCGACTGACTGATACTACTGCAGGGACCTGGGGCGTGGGGGGGTCTGGAGGAATGCGACTGGGGGAGGGGCTGCATTCCTCTGCAATGGCAGCAGCATAGCAGCTTCAGCATAGTAACAGCAACAGGGGAGACTGCCACATTGTTTTTCACCGCCTGCACCTAGTGACGCACTCTTCCACAGAATTAATTTAAGGCAGCTTACCGATTTTTTCTATTTAAAAAAAAGTTTTTTTTGTTTTCCATACAGCTCCAGATAATTAAAGCCTCCAAGATCTTTTAAAGACTGTTTATCCACACGGATTAATGCCTTGAACACAGCGGTTACTCAACTCAACTACAAAGCGGCTCTTTACCAGGCAACAAAATCAATCCGTGCCACAGGGGGGGGGCGGAGGAGGACTGGGGTTGGGTGGTGGGGGTGCAGAAATGGCGCAGAAATGGGAACAACTTTATACTCAAGGAAAAGGTAATATATTACCCAAAGCTGCCCTCAGAGGGGCGTAAGTGATCAGTGTGATCCTGCTGGGGTGGCCGGGGGGTCCCTACATTTTCCCCTGGCTCAAAGGGACGTATGAATGTTGATGGATGGACTCCCCCACCAGTGTTAACACCGTGCATGCACTGTGTGTTGATTAATGGGAATCCATTATCCAGTTAAAGCGCACAAATTAAGGGTGACCTTCAAATCTACAGTAGGTTTTTCCTACAGCAGGTGGCCAATATGATTAAGCATTTCATAACACTGTGCATTGGTATATTCTGTGGCAAAGTCATGACCAAGAGTCACCCCCTTGACAGTTCAAATCTTGACATGGGGCTCCGTTGCCCCGATTGCATGCAAGGTCACAGAACTCGAGGAGAAATTCAATAACCTCCCTCTCTACCTCAACTGATGTGTGTTGCGAAGGTTGTGGTGCAAAATGGCCGCATCACCCAGTTCAGTTTTTAAATTTAAATTTTAAATGACTTTACTTACTGTGTCAAAGAAGAATGACAGCAGCAAAAAATTGAAGCTGCTTTCAAAAATGTCTCCAGATTGTGTCTCAGTCCATTCTCCAGCTGCACGCACACAACCCCCTCCCAGTGTTCACCAAAGATTCAGCTGCGATACTGAAATATGGGCAATAAGAGAGCGTGGGTGCTAAGGCTGTGGCTCAATTGAAGACTAGTGACCGGGCCTCTACGATCAGTCACACGCTCCAAGGATCTCATATTGTGAAGAGATGTGGAGTTTATGAATTTCTCCCACCCCCGCTCTGTAAGTTATTTAGGATAATCTAATTTTGTGATTTATGTTTTTGTTTTTACATTAACAAATGCAGTTTGTTAACAATGGGTGCTACACATAATAATGGGTGCTACACATTGGTGTAGGTTGAGGTGCACAATAAATCATCTCCAACTATGGACAGAGGGTGATGTTAGAGGGTCTGGACAGGAGGGAGAGAATGCCTTGTGAATAATATCAGAGCCATAACTGTCTGGGAATTTCAGAAATAATGTATGAATCCACATCCTGGTGAAATCGTAAAAAAATTAAATATATAAAAAAATCAAGACCTCTTTCTCTCAAGGTGATGACAGTTTTGCTCTGATTCAATTATTATTGTCATGATTAATTATTTGTAGCAACAGGCTTTTTTAAAGGTGGAAGCGAATTATCACGCATGTTACATCTTGATATTCTTTGTTACAATGCTATTTCCTTGTTAATGTTATCTTTCAGGAATCCAAAGGGATTAGTTCATCAGTTTGGGGGTCAAAGGAAACAATTTGAAGGCTCACAGTGTTCAATTTCAAATTTCCATAATGGATTAACTGGACTGTGAGCGCTTTTTCCTAAAAAAACAGGAGGAAATATAAAACCTTTCCATTCCATTAACTTTTTAGAGGCTTTGAAAGGTTTGTGCAGAGTGAAAATTCTCATAGAAGGGTGTGGGGCAAATTTTCCACCACTAATCAATTTATGAGAAGGAAAAGAAAGCGAAGCAATGTGGATAATGTTGGTTAATATAGTACGAAATTGCCAATTAATGCAAAGCTTTTTGAGTTTCTGTGAGGGGGAACAAGCAAAATTGTGTGTTTGAAGCAAACTGGCATTTAGCATGTCTCAGCGAACCTCCTCTGTTGTAATTGATTTATTTTTTTAAATAATTTTGTTTCAGATTTTACCCCATTTTCTCCTAATTTGGTAGCCAACTACACCCTCTCTTTTCATGTCAATCCCCCCTCGTATTGTGACCGTCAGTGACACAGGCGAAGTATCGTTTCCTCCGTGATGGCACTCGCTAAGCCTGTCGACTGTAACTCCGGTACTCAAGACCCACTCCTGTATGCACTGAATCCCTGTTGCAGTGGGCAGCGTCGAACATTGTAACTGCTAGATCACAGTTATCAAGATCTGAGCACGGTAAACACATGGCTATGATTTTATCAATCAATCATTATGAAGCAGGGGTATGTGCATGCTACGACGGGTCAAAAATGTTACCTGGGTTTAATTTGCAAATACACATTGACTTTTTCCCCAGTGAACTTCATTAATTTCAGGCTCCAGTGAGCAAGATGAAGTGGTTTGCTGCTAATTGTTTAGACCTAAGGGTGCCCTTGATGGGCTGGTTTGTAACTGGAGACTGCTGGAAATGGCTCCACCTCAATTTTCCAGTGATTTAATCTAAATTGGATTTAGATGACCGAATTAAAACACCTTTTAAATAAACTAAGACATTTGTACGTCTTACTGTACAACAAAGTTTGGCTAGATCTTTTTTTAGGTATATTTATATCTTTTTTTAGATAAGGCTATAGGTACTGTATTTATTAACTTTCCTGACCCCTTGAGCCCAGAAGCAATATACAACACTGCCATGCTACTGTGTTACACACTGTGCATATATCTTTTAAAGCACCTCAGCAAAAGGGTACAGCAGCTATATCCCACCCCAGTTGTAATGGGCATTAAAAACAATGCTGCTCCACAATGCTGCCATTAGTGACCTCATATTACACACTCTCATTGTTTCTATTACAAACTTTTTTGTCATCCTCACCATTATTCATTCAAATGATTACAGAACATTACTTGAATTACTATACATCTTCTTGAATCTAGAAAGCAAATAATCTAATCCATTTAAGATAATGGACCAGTGAATCAATAGAGGGTACAATTGGCCACCAAGCTGGGAAAAAAATGGGGTAAAAAAACAGAAATATTATATAAAAGTTCATGGTAGCTTTGAAATGACAACATGCATTGTTGCATGGGTGGAGTGACAGAAGTGGGGATGACCCGGCAGCAATTACCTTCAGATTTGATGGATGGTGACCTTTGATCTGTATCCCCCTTTCATGACATCTAATCTCTACCTTCCCCTTTGACGTTCTTTGATCTCTACCTTTCCGTTAGTTATGTACATACAAATGTTTCCATTCTGTCCTGTGAAACAAAATTAATTGTATATTGCAGCGTTCAACGAATATACTGCAAATAAGGTATTTATCAGGAATGGGTTTGGGTTTGAATAGCCCCAGAGCACGCATTCTGTGTTCTGGAGGAAATTGTGTTGTTTCATTATAGCAGTTAATTTAATAGAATGAAAAACATGCAAAGCCCTAGTGATGTTTTGTAATTGATCTGCAAAACAATGGGAAAGGGTTTTTGCAATTAACGTTCTTTTCCTTTAAAAAAAAAAAGGCATTCTCTCACGTAACAGTACAAACCACAGTGCAGTGCTCAGTGTTAATAAATATGCCAGTATCTGACCCTATAGTTAAGAAGAAATAACTCTGGTGTCCTCTGGGCACAATATTTATACAATGATTTGTTCTGCCCGAACAATGCACATGGAAGCATTCTTTTACCCAGGTAAGTGACGTTAATAAACAAGCCGGGAGAATTTAACAGACTTCCAACAACCAAAGCTGTCCCAAGACAATCTTTTAAAACTTTTTCTAGAAAATCAGCCCTATTCGCTATTTTGCAATGGCTTTGCCTAATTTCCTCGGTGCGGCGAAAAATTATTATTCCGTTAAAACAAGGTTATTGCCAGAGCCTGTGGAGTTATTGTGGAGTCGATGGAGCAGCAATGCTAACGTCAACCAAAACAATTGCCGGCTACAAATTCAATTTGGAGAGGTCAGTGCAGTCAAGCTGTATATGATGGACAAGTGTGTTTAACACTGACATACCATTTATTGAATATTTTCGGGGGCTGATTAGTACAAAATCCGCAATGTCGCTTCTTGAAAATATGGAGCAGGAAACTGAAAACATGGTCGCTTTTCTTTGGAAAGATCGGTGTGAACAAAAATATCTAGTTTTGCCGCAAAAAATAACAACATTAAGTTTATGCTAACCGTATAGATATACTGACAAAGTATGCTTGGGCCTGTGTATTAAAAGACTAATCTGGTTCTGAAGTTGCGAAGGCCTTTGCAATCATAAGAGGGAAAAAAGCCATCAAAGCTACAAACAGACAGAGGCAATGAGTTTTTCAACAAAGAGTTAAATCTTATGAAAAAAGTACACATTTTGCTGTAGGAAACTAATCAAAAGCCTCTGTAATGGAGAGGTTTAGCCACACACTGAAAACTAAAATGTAGCATTACTTTAGGGCAGTCAGCATAAGAAAATACATTAATGTAGTACAATATGTGGTTAATGCTTACAACCACAGTTATCATTGCAGTATTGAAATGAAACCTGTTGAAGTTAATAGTGAAAACTTTAAAGTTGTTTCCAATCCATGAGAAAAATATACGATTTAGGTTTAAGGTTGGCGATACAGTCCAAGTGTCCCGAGTGAAAGGGCCTTTTGTGAAAGGTTATGAACAAAATGTTACAGATGAGTGTTTCACGGTTGTAGAATGTGTCCCCAGGGTTCCACCTGTGTACAGACTGGTGAAAAGGCAGAGGGGACATTTTACTAGAAAAGATTTTTGTGGGCAAAGACAACAAATGTTTTCTTTTAAAATGGAAAAGATTTTGTCTGAAAAGAAGAAACAAATGTGTTTAATGAAATGGGTTGGCTGGCCAGAGAAATTTAATACATGGATCCCTTGTGATCAAATTGTTAATATCCAAGCATTATAAAAACCCCACCTGCAATGTGTACAAGCTCATAATATATATATATATATATATATATATATATATATATATATATATATATATATATACATGATGGTATGGACGGGCATGGGTTTTATATCACACTCCCAAGCAATACATCATTGGACATGTATCCTGAAAACAAAATCAGTAGTTACAGGACAGTAAGTTTGCCAAGCGTATTGATTTGAGGGGTGAATGGGAAGTTGCTCTTGCAGAAATACAATACCCTCATACCTGGGACTCATCGACCGTTAGGTATAACACGTTTGTCTTATTTGACAAGGAAAAACAATTGACTTTTTCTTGCAAAATGACTTTAGCCTATTACAAAAATCTTGACAAAATCATCAATGAAATGAACAAACTTATTCAGTCTTCGGGTGTTTCTCTAGGGTATGGTACAATAAAAAAGTGAGTTTTTATTATGGGCCCCTCCCAGTTCGTAACAATGGCCCATGGTAAGCTGGCACAATTGCTAGGGCTGCCTCCAGGGGAATACTTTCCCGTTGAACAGAACTTCTTCCCGCATCCTGCAGATATTCACGCAGGGTTCTACACGCTGTACTATATAGACTGTATAGACTACTAATAGGAAATAGCTTTGTGACTCTTTTGAGATGCGTACATATAACATATAACTATACATATAATGGTTTTACCTCGTTCGGCCTCTGGAGGACGCGTGATCATGTGATGGTCTTTTCCTCTTTCTGTTGAGAGGAATCATTGTCATTTATGCCGCCCTTATATGGTCTTGTGTCGGTGGGGGCTCTGATCGCTTTCAGCTGAGAGCAATCAGTATTAATCCCGTCTCCTACTTAAGGTCTCTTTTTCCCTCATTTAAACGCTTCTGTGTAAACGAATTGCTACATGATAGCTGGTATTCCAAACAAATGTTTAAGCTTGACAACCCTGTGGTTTCTCTCAATTAAAGAGAGAAGAAACAAACTTATTCATCTTAAAAAAAGGTTTAGTTTCACCACTCAGTGGTAGCCTTTTAGAGAGGTTAATTATCTCCACGTGAAGGGTTTTAAGCTCACCACTTCGGTGGTTTCCTTTGAGAGGTTATTCTTTGTTTGTTGGGGCTAATGTTACCCAGAGCGAAAGTCTCTGTAGTCATTTGTTTTCTTAGCTCCTTGGTGAGGAGTGTTCACCCTATTAGGGTTGATTCTGTTGGGTTTATTCCCGTGGAGTCTTATCCCTTTCCTTTTCTATTTGTTTTCCCCGCTCCTTAGTCTGTTTTCAGATTTAGTGGCTGATCGCTTGCGTTCAGCTTTTAGATACCCGTGAGATCTGCGTGTGGTTCTTCCACCTTCGATCCACCTCACAATAACAGGCCAAACATAGATGTGATCACAGTTACTTACAACAAGCCATATGGTGGTCTGTTTTGGGGTCTTTTTAGAAAGGCTGTCCTTTTCCTAAAGAAAGGGCTTAGCCTTGCAAAACCGCATCTGAAAACAGCTGCAAAGAATATTGTCAGTGATGTGGTGAGCAATGTCATGGCCAATTGCTCCACTTCTATTCTAATAATCAAGAAGGCTCAGGGTTTATGGTCATATCCCAAGGAAAAAGATTAAGGTTTGTAAAGACGCTGCAGGTGGTATGGATGCAACAAACCCCGGAGGAGACAATCTGAGTTTACAAAAAGGTGCCTTATATTCGGCAAAAAGCAACGCTTTTGAATTACCAGAACATAACATTCCGACATATGCTTTGAAGAGAAGCTAATGCTAAATGGTGTGGACCTGAAAATTAAGATGATTCGTACCAAAGAGAAGTTTTGCCTGAGGCATTCAAACAAAAAATTGTGAATGCATCACTTTTTGTTAAAAAGGTTTCTCCAGCTGTGAAAATCTGGCACACACAAGCCGTTCTATCAACCAATGCAAAATATCCTATAGAAAGGGTAAGCATGAAAAAATGTTGTGTAGCTGCAGGAAGCCATGTGTGTAATCAAGAAAATCTGTTTCTGGGGACTCTGCCCAAGTGCATGGTTATAGGACTGGTAAATACTGACAGCTTTTCAGGACATTATTCCAGAAACCCCTTCAATTTCCCAAATTAGTAGGCAGAGTTTATAGCCTTATATGTAGACAGCTGGAAATTCCCGTCAAAACATTTCCAGTCAGATTTTGAAAACATTTTGTGTCACAGTGAGGGAATTTTACAGTGTAATCATGGCTACAGGGAGACATCTGGACCAGGCATTGTCCATTAACAGAATAGCTGGATGGTTACACACTATACGCTTTCAATTTGACCCCCGACGAAGAAAGTGGACAGCATCTTTCTCTGGTGGAATCTGGAAACATGCGGCTGGAGATAAGGTTCAAACAGCCCCTGTCCAGAATGGTTAATATGGTTGTCTATGCCACCTTTGAAAATATTATTGAAGTAAGTCAGAGAAGGGATGTTCTAATGGATTATTTTTAAACATGAATACAAGATAACTGAACAACGTAATGAGCTGTAATGGCTTTATCAAAAAAAAATCTAATGCCGGGTTTGCAAGTGACAAGCTACCACAAGATAAATTCAAGGATTTACCTGCAGTGCTTATAATAAACACTCATCCAAAAACCAAACCCGGAGGATATTGGTTGGCTATTTATATTACAGAAGACTCTTCTGGGGAACTTTTTGAACTTTTTGAACTTTTTTCTGATGAAAACCCTCCAGATTTTCTGTACTTCCCAAAATCCCTCAATGCTTTCTTGCTAATAAATTGTCATAGAGTGATTTACAATTCCTGACAAGCACAAGACATGATCTTGACTACCTGCAGGCAGCATTGCATTTTCTATCTGTTCCAAAGGGGTTGAGGCTTTTCATTTGCGGAGATAATGTTTATGCATAGTGATAGCTTACAAAAAAATTATGCTATGTTTTCTAGGTTTGTTCGTAAAATATGTTTATTTGTATACAATGTTTGTTCTGGCGAAATGTTTAATGCCTGCCATGGTTGTTGAAAAAGCACAAGTTAAGGCAATGTTTGAAAAATAATGTAATATTTAATTGAAAATAAACAAGACAAACTTCACATCATCGTCTGCGTTCTTTTTTCACACTTCTCCCCTATTAAACAACCCCCTGAGAAAACAGTCTAGCTATCTGGTTCTGTTTAAAATCAGTGTGTAAAATCAGGAGTAACTTAGGCCGAAAGGCTGATTGGGGTGGGAGAAGTCGATGCTGCTAAGGGCTTTGCTATATTTTCGATATCCTTTTTTGTATATCTTTTTGTATAAGCTTAGCTTGCGACGTAAGGAACGTCATCTCTTCAAGAAATGTTTACCACCCTGTGGGTCTTCTATCTTTGGCTATCTTATGTGGTGCTGTTAGGTATTTTATTAAGTCAACCATATGTGATCCACTTACAGTTTTACCTTTGAAAATAAACTGTCCTTTACCATACCACCTAGCTACATTTCCAGATTTACACATTTTGTTCAAGACGTATGTGGCATTTTTCTTACTTCTAGCTGCAACACTTTGAATAGCATCTGAAACAATTATCTAAAACAACTAAAACAAATCTTGGTCGACCAACAGTCGTCCGTTTTTTCCGATTGGTCAAAACCTTTTTTTCTCTATATGACACACCCTATTTGTCTAATAAATACAACTATATGCACACTGCACTTGTCTCATGTTTTATAACTTTCTTAAGTGAATGACACAAATGACTAACAATAGGCTAATAACTTTATGGAGCCATAGTTAAAGATTACTTGAAAGGAAAAAAAACCTCTTCATGCTGCCCTTGCAGATTCTGCCATTGCGCTTGTGAAGTTGCGGTATGGCCACATAATAGGCTGATGCTTTTATTTGACCACAAACATAACACATTCTAATGCGTAGGCTGTTTTATTTAATTAACCAGGTTGGTCTCATTGGGATTTAAAATCTCTTTTGCAAAAAAATAGGCTAACAAACGAATGTCACACATAGCCTAATGTTGTAGCCTAAAGCTGAACATAAAGTGGCTATAGCCTATCGAAAATGTTATTGGCAAATGAGCAGCCCCTCATTTTATTAACGATAAACCCTGCCTTGGAAAACATATATAGGCCTAGCTATGTTAAGAGTGAAGGACTGTCACTGCCATACTCACAGAATCCAGAATGGATTATTCTACTGACAAGTGCGCCGAACTGTGGCGTGAATCTAGGTGTCTCATGCTGCGTGGAGAATAAAAAAATTAATTAAAAAAAATCATTCACGCGACTGCTCGACCAAAACAAATCGCGGTCGACCAACAGCCCATCGACCAAACAATTGACCAGTTGACTAAATGAGATCAGCCCTAGAAACAATACCCACTAACATCTGTGTTGGGGTCTGATTCATCACATTCAAGAGGGGCAGGATCATGATAGATTATTTGTTTCTTTACCCCCCATTTTAACTAGAGATAAAAAATCTTTGCAGCACTACAGAGTAATATTTGGCTTTGCCATTATATCCTGAATAGCCAAATCCAGTTCATTCTTAACATTTTGTCTGGTTGATTCTGGGGGTGACCAGATGTTTTTCAGCCTTTCCAATTGCTGTTGAGGGACCAAATACATTTTCTGAGCAAACTCCAGTTTCAGATTTACGTGAGGGGATTAGACTAGTTAGAAAGGTTATGGCCACACTCCGGAGAGGCAATAAAAAACCTCTAGACTGGTTGATAGCTTTCTTTCTTCTTTTAAACTGCATTTTATCACGGAGACCGGGGTTCAATTCCCCGTCTCGCCAAGTGTCGGCTTTGGCCGGGAGTGCCACCAGGGGGCGGCGATTGGCTGTCCGCCCCAGGGAGGGGGGGAGGGAAGCCGACGTGACGTTCGCTGCGTATAAGAGTGGCCCTGTAAGTACGGGGTTCGGTCGACGGCTGGGCGAGTGACGTCTCGGAAGAGGCGTCACTTCGCTCTCGTCACTACCGGTCGCAGGACTACGGCAGCGAACTCACATTACTAGGGGGGGATTGACGTAAAAATAGCGGGTCTAATTGGCTACCAAATTGGGAGAAAATGGGATAAAATCAGAAACAAAAAAACAAAAACAAAAATAAACTGCATTTTATTAAAAAAGTTTAATAAAAGCCTTTCGTCTTTTCAACTTTTTGAATTGCACCAATGTCAAAGGGATGTTACCCCGCCAAACATTGAGCGCTATTTCACAAAGCGCATGAATGAATGCGGAGGACACTGTTTTTAAAATAGGTTTTCTTTGTAGCAATGAGCCTTAAAATAAAGCTGTGAGTAAAGGCAGATTTCTCTTTAAGCGAGCAGACATGTTGAAATTATTTTTTTCTGGCCCGGTACTCCTCAGGAGTTTGGGCTTTTAAATCTACTAAGGGATAGCCGTAGGGCTTTCTAGTAGCATCCTAAAAACATTCAATGAAAAATGTAAGGTTTATTGGAAACATTTGACTGGGAAAAACATTGATTTGTTGTTTTTAAACAGTACCATATAGTTTGCATTAAGGTTTATGGTTCTACTTTTTTTTTCCTTGAAAAATAAAGATTTTGCACCAGGTAGATACCACTCAGGTTACTGTGATGGATATACATGTATTTTGTAAAGCTTTTACTCCACTTGTTCATTCCCGCTATGTTTGTCCTGTGCACTGCAAATTATTGTCACACAAAGAGTCAGGAATTCCTTCAACAAATGTAATGTTTTTTTGTTTTTTTCAAGCAGTTCATCATACAGCAGTATAAACATGTATAACACCAAACAATGTTATCAGGTATTTTGGATAAAACATGTTTACCAGAATTGCTAGGTCCAGAAATACATGAGAAGGGGTGCTGAAAGCGTGCATCAACCCCTCAGCACCAGCATTTCCTAAGGTTCTAAAATCCATATGGTAGTGTATTGAAATCCGGCAGGAAGGAAGCCCCGTTTATCTCGGACAATCTTTTGCTCTGTGGTGAGCACCTTCCTGGAATCATCCCTGTGATTAACAAAATGATTACCCAGACTTGTGAGTGACTATGTTTACTACAGAGGTATTGGTGTGGTGTAACATAATCCCTTTTGCCTTCAGACAGGTGAGATAGGTGAGATTGCTGGCAGGTGCCTGGAATCCAAAGGTCCAAATTATTGAATTATTCAATCTTAATTGGTGTGGAATTCACTTGACTGATTGTGTTTGTGTGTGAGGATGTGAGTGGGTGTGATTTGTCAATTGTTTGGTGTTTTGTGATTAAGTGTGTGAATAATAGACAGGTGATTGCCTCACGAGTCCCACCTGAGCCAGGCAGAAAGTAAGCCTATTTAAGAGCAGGTGGGGTGAGTGGGAAATCAGTTAGTCTTTGTCTTGTCATTTATGTGTGCGTATTGGAGGCTTGTTGGTTGTCGTTCATGTGGGTGTCGTTTGTGAGTGTGAGTGTTGGTGTTTGATGCGACTCTGTCGGGCATGGTGGCACGCGTCTGTAATCCAAGCTTCTGGGAGGTGGAGTCTGTGTGGAGTTTGTGTAGATAGTTTGTGTGTGTTCGTTAAGCGTGGTGCGTGGGAAAGAGAGAGGGCGCACTGGAAGAGTGTCCGCCTCTCTCCCTTAGTGTGATTGGCAGAGAACTCGCACTAGGGCAGTGGAGTGTTTCTGGACAGCGGCCCAAGAACTCTCACTGAAAGAGTGGAGAGTGTCTTGGGGCTGGTTGATAGATAACTCACTGCGGTGAGTGGCAAGGGTCTCTGTGTGTTTGTGTCAAAAGAGAACTCGGACTGAAAAGTTTGACTGTCTCAGTGTGCAAGGGTTTGGGAATCACTTGAAAAGTCACTGAATGTGTGTGCCTGGTGAGGTTATAGTGGAACTGGACTGAAGAGATGTGTGTTGAGTGTATGTCGGGACAGTGCGTAGAGTTCTACCCTGTCCCGTTAAGTGTTGATTCGTGTTAAATGTGGATGTATGGAAGCTGACTGTTTGTTGTGTGTTCCCCAGAAGGGATTACCCCCTCGGAGGAGGTAGGGGAGAGAGGCGGAAAATAAAGATCCGGTCCGTAGACCAGCAAAACCCACTCCTCTGCCACTTTTTTTTTTTTTATGTTATTTTTCTGATTTTACCCAGTTTTTCTCCCAATTTGGTAGCCAATTACCCGCTGTGCTTAGTTCAATCCCATTCCCTCATAGTTCGCGCCGTAGTCCTGTGACCGGCAGTGACAAGGGCGAAGTGCTGCCTCCTTCGAGACATCGCTCGTCGTGCTGTCGACTGTAATTCTGGTACCCCAGAACCACTCCTATGCACAGCGAACTGTGTGTGTTGGCTTCCCTCCCCCCTCCCTGTGGCGGACTGCCAATTGCCACCCCGATGGCACTCCCGGACAGAGCCGACTCTGACGTGTGGCAGGATCTAATTCACTAGTGAATCTGTTTAGAAAATCATTCAGTTCGATCATCCAATCTCCAGATTTACTGACAAAAAACACACTATCGTGTCATGATACAGTATGCGTCTCTGTATCAATGAGGCTGTAAAGCTTGAGACGGGCATAGGCAGTTATGAAAGCGGCGATGAATACATTCATATTACCAGGAAAGACCAGATATTTAGTACTGTACCTCCATTGAAGTAAGGACACCTCCTGGTTCAAAAATAAAAAACGTGATATATCATACTCGCTGGAGAACATGTATTGAAGAAACTGCTCCGGTCCCTAATCAAAGATGTTTTTAGTTCATTTAATCTTTGGCCAATTTTCCTACAAAGGCTATTCAGAAAGAGTTTACGTTTGGCCTGATTTACAGAGGGTTTTGCTGGATCTAATTGAATGCCTTCCTTTTCCAAATAGTTCTGAATACAGCTCTCTTTACTGGCGTTATCAGAAACCCAGTGAGGGTAACCGCTAGCCTCTTGTTTACCTTTTAGAAAGGTCTTGATCTATTCGGTAAAGAGAGACTCAGTCTTTTCTGGGAAATGCCATACTTCAAACACTTTGGCACCTCTGTACCCTTTCTTCACAGCCTTTTCAAGCATCATACTGCACCAAACACCTGAAAAAGCCCTCTCATCATCAGAATGCATACACTTCATATCTTGGTTTAGGGATTCACTGTAGGTTCTTACCAGTGTATCTGAAGGGCAACAGCGGTAGGAATAGATCTTGAGGAGGATACACTTTGGCTTTGATGAAGCCAAAATCATTTTCAAAGACTTCAAAATCACGAAATATGATGTGGGTGTCCAGTCGGATACACTTTCACCTTATTCACAAAAGGATAAAGTGAAGTGAAATCATAGTATTCAATCCTCTCACCCGGTTGTGCTGTGTAATGTAGGTTGAGAACATTAGTCTTACCTCTAAAAAGAGCATCACAGGGCTCCAAGCACTCTGGAAAAACAAAAGTCTTGAGAAAAGCTAGGACTTTGTTACATTTCTTCTTGAGACCATCCCATTCCTGTTGCCATAACACCTTCACTTTAAAATGTGTTTTTTAGATTTTTTACTTTGTCTTGGAAATGCTGATGCATCAAGCCGAATTTGATTTTTGTGAGGGGATTGGTTGTGTTTGGATCGAAATATGGACAAAACGTGGACAACCACAATAGAAACAACTGAAAATGTGTATGCAGTGCGGTGTCCGGTGGGCTGGATGAAACATTCGTGCTGCACTTCTGGGGAAGGCTCCTCTTTGCAGAAGAAGCAATGACCAGGCACACATTTGTGTGGTTTTAGTTCAGCAACATTTACCATATGGACTTGGTTGCACTGTGAACAGTACTTAGCCAAGTCACACAAACTAACCATCTTACCGGACACAAGTGGTGTTACAGCTTTATGGTGCTCAAAACAGAAGCGTGACTTACAGAAGCACAAACATTCATCACATTTAATTATCTGTCTGGGTTGGCGATGGCACCACTTGTTCAGACATATTACACATGAATGCGCATGAATGATCTTGCTAAAGCCTGTGTGGCAATATTCACAAACGCACGAAACACCTAAAAAACCTTTCAGATTTTTTATACCATAGTACTGGTTTTTCTGAAGGTATAGAAAAACGGTTTTGCAATGGGGTCTGAGTTGGTTTGAAACTTCAGAAATGTATTGTTGGGACACTGGTAAAATACGACAATCTTGACATCCAGCATTTGTTCAAATTTGCTAACATCTGTAAATGCAACACAATGTTGATCAGACAAACCAACATTGCTTTGCAAAGCTCTACCAGCATTCTCGGCCTGACCAACGGTGAATTTGGGATGCAAAAGTTGAGACACATAGGTCGCAAAACAAAGATTGTTGACCTCTATACAAAGGTGTTTCATTTTCTTCCTGCGCTGCCCTCCACCACTGTTTGATTTATGCATAATCTGTACCACTAACTCCATGGATTCATCTGCAATTATTTCAAAATGACTCTGAACAACACTCTCAATCATGATGAGAAAAGTATCCACATTGACTCCACTCTGAGGTAACCGGACCGAAACATGATTTAACATCGAATCTTATTTATTTATTTATGAGAAACATTTGTATCATATTGAAATATTGCTGATGATCATCGGTTAATGTAGTTATACTTTATATTTAGGTGGAGGTACTGCGCCTAAACCTTTAAGGTAGAATCAATTAAAATAACTTGCATCTCTGCCATAACTGCACTACTTCTCAAAGTTGCTGGTGATATTACATCCCGCACAAGATCAGTGACAAAGATAATTCCTTGATGATCTAAGCGATAATGTTTGATTAACTGTGCATTATCAAACATTTCTAAAACATTCTTCCAGTCTTGGAAGGTGCGCACACATCTCCGTCTTCGCAACTGTACCCTCTTGCCTACTTCTAGTTAAGTTAAGAGAGCTCCAGAGGTCTCTTAAATACCTGACAGGTTAAATTAGATAAATCACCTTTATTCTTCCATTTCGAATGTAGGAGTAAAAGTCACCAATTATTACACTTAAGTTATACTTGAGACACATTTTTTACTTAGAGTGGCTTGATACATACGGCCCCTCGTCTACAGGTTCTACTTTAGGGAACACGTGATAAAGGATATGTTCGGGGATATGCTGTTCATTCATTTGATTAACCACATGTCTCATTTCAGGGGGTAAAACCTCATTGTTTAATGCATTGACCATAATTAATTTAGTAAAAAAGTATTGATTTCCACACAGTCAAAACTGTTGGCACGCAGCCGTTTGATTTGGTATATTTGCTCTAATGCCTCCCCAGTTCTTCAAAGAAAACCAGTACAACATAATTCTGCTCTACAGTTTCTGATGTAGGTAGTGTGTGACTAACGTTATGTTCGGGGACATGCGGTTCATTAATTTGATTAACCATATTCATCAGCTCAGAGGGCAAAGATTCACCATTTAATGTATCTAACAGATTTTGTAAAAAAGGAATGATTTGCCCTGAGTCAAAACTGTCATTATGTGTTCTTTTAAAAGCCATTACATCCTAGCATTACACCAATCCAAAACCTTCTGTGAAGTATTAATGTTCCGTTGTAACCCACGAGTTAAGAGATGAATTGTTCCCTCACGTGGTGAACAGAATAGCTCAGCTCTGCTTACGGCTTGGCCCAGTATTCCACTACAGGATAGTCCATCTGGCAAATGGGTAAAATCTAAATATTCCCTAATAGCATCAGAGTCACTTGAAGATTTTGTAGTAGTGTTGGTTGTTGGAAGTCTGTTGAAGGCTCCTGCTTATTTATTAACAGTGCTTACCTTGGTAAAAGAATGCTTCCATGCACACCATTTGGGCAGAACAAATTGTATGAATATTATGTCCAGAGGAGTTAGAGTTATTTCCTCAGGTAATTAACAGGAACGCCAACCTTTAAAAAATAGATGAAAATCTGTGTTCACTGCCCTCAGGGTTTTCAGCTTTCTGAACCATTTCTCTAGCTAATTTAATCTAATAATAACACAATACATCCCCTTTTAAACATATCTGGGGTAATTTCCTCCAGATCACAGAATACATGCTTTGGGGCTTTTCCACCACCCATACCCATTCCTGGTTTTCCCTCCAAAGGTCTTCTCTGATTTTGTACCAATCACCCTGAAAATATACAATAAACTTGTCCATCGTGGACAGCTTGACTGTTCCAACTGAATCTAATTTGTAGCCGGCAATTTGACAGCCATTGTAAAAAGACCCTGAAACAGACTGCCAAGCCCTGCTCCAACAACTCCACAGGCTCTGGCAATAATCTTGTTTTAAACTTAATGATTTTTTTCGGTGCACCCGGGCATTGTAAAATAGTGAATAGGGCTGATTTTCTCAAATTGAAAGTTGCAAAAGATTAATGTTGTTTGCCTGGGTAAAAGGATGCTGCCATTCACACCATTTGGGCAGAACAAGTAATTGTTTCAATATTATGTCCAAAGGACATCAGAGCTATTTCCTCACACTCAGCTTCTCCTCAGGTAATTAATAGGAACAGCAACCTTTAAAAATAGATCTGTGAAAAAAAATGTGTTCACCGCCCTCTGGGTTTTCAGTTTCCTGATCCATTTATCTGGCTAAATTGAACACAGTGCATCCCTGTTTAAACTTCTTTGTATTAAATTAGTTGCTATAATGAAAAAACACTAACTAAAACGTCCTTGCCCCTTCAAGGAAATATTTTGTAGCTAGCTAGCATAGCAATTTTTAAAGAATCAATGCTATGTATTCACTTGAGAGTCATGTTGCCTTTTCCCAGTGCTTTGCAGATCAATTACAAAAACATCATCAGGGCCTTATGTTTCTCATTCTATTAAATTAGTCGCTAGAATGAAAAACATTAACTTCAATGGCCTTGCCCCTCCAAGGAAATCTTTTAAAAAGTAAAAACGTAGCAATAGACAACACAATTTCATAGCGTTAGTTTAGCGAATCTTATAACATTGTACTGTTCATAAAAGACACATACTTTTAAAACCTTTTTTAACAAAAAAATAGTTATTTCCTCTTAACTATAGTAGGGTCAGAAACCGGCTTATTTATTCATTTTGAGCACTGCACTGTGGTGTGAACTATGTTACGTGAGAGAACATTAAAAAAAAAGGAAAATAACATTTACAAAAAAACCTTCCATTTCTTTGCAGATCAATTACAAAAACATCATCAGGGCTTTGCATGTTTTTTGTTCTATTAAGTTAAGTGCTATAAAAAAATATATATATTTATTCCTCCAGAACACAAAATACGTGCTTTGGGGCTATTCCAAACCCAAACCCATTCCTTATTTATATTTGTCGGACGCTCCAATATCTGATTCATTTCACTTTACAGGACAGAATGGAACCATTGTATCTGAATTAATAACTGACGGAAAGGTAGAGATCAAAGAAAGGGGAAGGTAAAAATGAGATGTCATCAAAGGGGGATACAGGTCAAAGGTCACCATCCATCAAATTGTAAAGTAGTTGCTGCTGGGTAATGATGTATAATGTTGATGTTTTAAGTGGAATACATAGTTTGTGAATTGCTCTTTAAATAAAGTATCCTTTTATTGTCAAAAGGATAAAAATGACGAATTACAGATTTGCACATCGGTTAATTCGATTTAAATATTGTCTGTGGTACCATACTTTTCATAATGCTACACACTAAAATGAGCAACAGGCTAAATGTGCTGTGTGTTTTCATGTTGTAGAGTGAGATGCACTGGAATAGCCTTTTACACTCAGAGGTGCTAAAACAGGGAAGAGAAGTTATTGGAGCAGGGGTAATGTTGTTGCTATGCTGTTACTATTCTGCTATGTTAATGTGATGTATGTGTGTGTGTGTATGTGTGTGTGTGTAACTTTGTGTGATAGATAGATAGGTTACCTATGTGTATGTTTATGGGTATCTGAGTATATGAGACCATGTTTTGTGTGTGTGTGAACCTTTAAGGGAGGGTGGGTGGCATATAGCACAAACAGCAGCAGCAGTGCTTAGCTGTCCTAAACTTTCATCGCAAGGCATTTCAAAGGCTGGGTTCACCTCCAGAATGAATGGACGATGAATATTGCATGGCCAGAGCAATATTCCCCCAAACACTCCTACCCCCAATATCACCTGATCCTGTAGCTCAGCTAAAGCACACTTGACAAAATCACTCTGCAAAGTCTAAGTCACAGAGCACATATGAACAGTAAACAACAGTGCCTATGAAAGGAGCTGAAGGAGATTTTGAGCGCTGGACAACCCCTCTGCTTTAGATACATTATCGACACTGGGGGGTTCTGGGGGCCTGCTCTGTGCGTACAGGCACTGCTTGTCTCAGTACACAACACTGTTAACTGAGATTTTGAAGTGAAAAAAGAGAGACAAAGAGAGAGACAGAGATCTGAGTGGCTGTTCTCCTGAAACGGAAGGACAAAAACAATTGAGGGTGGGGGACACCAGCGGGATTACCCCCACCAACCCTGTGGCCACCCAGGGCAGTAAAAAGGATCGGGGGTGTTGCTAACTCACCCAGCGAACACCCTAAGGGAAAAGTGTCTGACAGTGGCTACAATTGTGTGGTTTGCACATTCTGTAAATACATGTATAATACAGATTGGAGCTCTGAGGTGTAATGATGCACTCCGCTCTTTGGAGTGCAAGAACTATGAATGCCCTGACGTTTACAAAGACCAGACTCACCGTTTGTGATTGTGAACGCAGTGGATGCCGGATCAAGCATAAATCGGGCTGTAGTTCCCATCAGAGAAGTCATGAGAAAATAAATTATGGGAAAGTGAGGTTTCATGAACCACATAATGGGAGGAGCTACAATGAGCTGTAAATAACTGACTTGTTTGAACCAATCAAAAGATTTTGCTCTCCACATCAGAAAAGAGATGATTGGTTCAAATCACTGGGTCACTGATAGCTTATGACAGCTCCACCTGTTTTTGGTTTCATGAAGCCTCATTCTCCCAATACGTGGGAATATGTGAAAAAGACTATTTAAGTCAGCTATATGCTTATATGCATGAAAACCAAAGCCAAAACCCTTGAAAAATTCAATCATAAAAAATGTTTTAAAAAAGGTTCCCATTCAAGACTTCAATCTCTCAAAAGGCAAACGTCTGTGGGAAAGGCATTGCAAGCAGTTACATCATGGCTATCACCAGGAAGTATGACACATTTAAATAAATAAGCATTTTCTTTGCTCCCATCACAAATCAAATTCAAGTGATTCAATCATTCAATCAAAGCTAATTGGCACCGGCATGGCTTAGATATTGGGAGGTTGACACTGCAGTCCTACACCTGATGACCAGCTGAAGGCTGAAGAAATTGGGACTACTGGCAGCTGAAGGCCATTTAGAGGACTATTTAAAGAACTATGTGTCACACTGGGAGGGAGTAGGTTGGTGTATTGGAGAGTGGTGAGTGTTTTAGAGAAGGTTGTGGGATTGCTATTTGGATTGTTTGAGGACCCCATTTTGTGTATCGACTTTGGACTGTTTGAGGAACTGGCTTGGAATTAGACTGTGGATTACGGACAAAGGCAGAGATAAGGATTGTGGACTGTGTGTGTTGAATTCCCCCAAATACCCCATACTTTTGTGTTTTGTCAAGATTACATTGAATGAAATACTCATTGTGTTTGAATACTGCCTCCTCCAGGTTATTCAACTTACCTACGCCCTTTGCAAAGGTCTGTGAGTGTTGCCCCACCCCAAGGGACACCACAATACATATATACTGTATATATATATATATATATATATATATATATATATAGTACATAATGTATACACAGTACTTATTTTATTAAAAATCTCTTATATAGTTAACCTTTTGTAAATACCATATCAAATTAGCATTTGTCCCAGCATCCCACCATCTGTCATTAATTTCCTAATGATTCATCAGTACATGTTATAACAACAAGGAATATGATAATAGGAAGTAAATGGAGTTATTGTTCCACATAAGCACAAACAGTAATTGTCATTAACCTTCTCTTCACCTTCTATTGCCTGTTTGAAATGCCATATGTCCGTATTATGCGTGCATCTGTGCGGCTGTTTAAGGATGTAATTTAGACATTCTATTCGTCAAAGTCAGTTTTCGTAACTGCATGTCAGGATGATTTCTGAGTCGGCGTGCACTATTCATTATATTGACACCGGAATAAAGATTACAGCAATCAGAAACACACTTCATTGTCATTGTCAGAAATGAATGTACTAGTATAAGGTTATATTACTCATTGATCCAGACCATTCAAGTTTATTTTCAAGTAATGTTGGGCCGCTGTCAGGGGTGTTTTCTTCACCATAGAGAGTATTCTCCGGTCATCCACTACAGTGGATCTTCCTCGGTCTACCGGGTCTTTTGACATAATTGAGTTCACCAGTTGTTTTTTTTCTTTATAATGATGAACCAAACTGTTGACTTGGGCATGCCCAGGGTTTTTGCAATGTTCCTGATTGATTGATTTTCATTTCTGAGCCTTATGACGGCCAGCTTAATTTGCATCGACACTGCTGTCTTCCTCATGTTTTCACACCCAAACAACAATCTCCAACGGCAATTGCAAAGTCTAGAATCAAGACTAGATATCAACAGCTCTCTTCTGCATTCACTAACGACACAAATGATTACACCTGCCTAATGAAACACATCTGTGAAGCCAGTTCAACAAATACTTGTAGTACCTTAAAATGGGGGGACCATGTACAAAAGTGCTCTCATTTCTAAACGGTTCATCCGATATGGATGAAAATACCCTCACATTAAAGCTGACAGTCTCATTGTCATTGTATCCTTTCAAACTCATAAGTGCTAGAGTACAGAACCAAAATAACAAAAAATGTGTCACTGTCCAATGAATTATGATGCTCACTGTAAGTAATGATTACTCAAGTAATGATTGTAATTGCGTAGCCTATATTGGTTTTAGATTTACTATTCTGTATCCTAAAAATAAACCAAGAAATAATCCCACAGATTGTGAATGTCCCAAAGATCTTTCCTTCATGCTGATTGAAAGAAAACTAGACGACAGAGATGGGGGCTATGCTACTTTGCCCAGAAAAAAAATCCCTAGCAACAGTAAGTGATTAGCCAGGGTTTTAATCATCTTACTTGGCGCCACTCTACATCAAAAGGGGGGAGGGGGTGGAGAGTGAAGAAAAAAAGAATGAAGGACTTTTAAAGTGGCATAAAACAGTGCTGACTCACAATGATACAAGTTTTCGGGGTAATAGGGTCCTCTGCTAGTTCTAGTTGTGTCCAGTTCGGACGAGAGCCTGCAGGGCCACTGGACTGGTGGAGGTTCTTTCTATCCCCCTAAAGCTGTTATAAGAGCTTGGGCAGCACTAACAATGAGGCGTTCATAGGGCGCAAACGCTTAATTGGCCTGTTGGACCAGAAAGGCAAGCTTGTTTTAGCGATGTCGCTTCCAATACATCCCAGCCCTACAGAATAAGCAGGCAGGCTGTTTCCCATAGCTCTCTTCAAAGCCATCCGGAGAGCCACCTCGACCGTTCTGTAATCACTTGTGGCATGGGCCATTTGCGATTTGAAAGCCAGCAAGTTACTTTTGAAAACATTAGACAGCCTAATCCTGACTTTACTTTCCGCAAAAAAGTAACGTAAAAACATTTCACAAGGTATAATTACTTAGTCATCGTTTTTCAAGAAACAAACCTCAAAGTGGGCCTATGAAAACAGTTTTCTCCTTTTGAACATTGAAAAAACAACTTGAACAGCTACATTGCTTCTAAGATGTTGCCTTTCCATGTGTAATTTCACATTCTGAATACAAATGGGTGACGGGGAGAAAAGGGACTTGTATACATCACAATATCTGAGGAGCAGCATTAATATGTATGTATGATTTAATACTCCGGGGGCCAGATTTACTAAGGAAATAGTGAAACACAACAGCAGTTGCTATAATGCAGCTCTTTTGCGGTCACAGATACGTCACTTAATGACCACTTTACTAAGACTATGTTCTAATTATGCAATCAAAGAAATTAAGTCACAGCTTTGTTGTAGGAGACACCCATAAAAAAGGGTCCAAAGCAATATGGTACGCTTACACGTCCAGATCACAATTCTTCAAGAAAGGTCCAGGCTATGCAGCAACCAGGCACAAGTAGCGAGGGAACCACAACAAAAAGAAAACTTATGTTTACAGATAAGGAAATAGAAGTAATGGAAAATAGAAGTAAATGGCACAACGCCATATTACAACATAGGAATAGGCTTGAACACCAACAGAGAGAAGAAACATTTGACACACAAAAAAACAAAAAACAAAGCGAACAGTTTAGTTTTGTTATAGTTTGTTTGGTTCCATGAGGTAAATTAGCTAGCAGCTATCTTAGCAACTTGTCCGAAGTACTGAAATTATGGAAAATAGCGCGCAAAGCCATAGATGACACAATAAACAAATGAGAAGGGAATGCAGTAACAATATTTTACCACATCAGCAAATGTTAGCTAGGCTATATCAGCGCTAATACTGCCTGCTTTCAGATTTTCTTAAAATCCTCAAGGAAAGAGGAGAGTTGCAATTAAGGCATGCTTCAGTAAATCAGCCTAATCTAATTGGCCTAATTTACACAATCTCCACCCTGTTTTAGCATGTTCACTCCAGGTATACATATGCATGAAAAGATTTCACTGTATCTAAAGTAAAGTCGCCAAATGAAGTAACCCCAGAAATGACATCCTAATAGCCATTCAACCTATTGCGACCATTTAGTAAATCCGATGTAGATATTGCGACCTTTGCGTGTTTGAAAAGCAGTCGCAATCCTTTAGTAAATCTGGCCCCGAGTGGTTTAATACTCCACACGAAGCGGCCCTGTGCAAACAAGCCACTTATGATTTATTTGTGGGGCAGTCACGCAGAGCGCACTGAAGTGTCAGCTGCAGTTAGGGCACGAGACCGAGCCACAACATTACAACCCCTGATTTTTATTATGAGCTCATAAAATTCGACCCCAGTTAATCATACCACAAAACACTCATCTCAGAGGGTACTTGTTAGCGATCTCGTAAAAAAATATGGTGCTATTGTGCCACCCACATTGGGATCTCTCTCCTCTCTCTCTCTCTCTCTCTCTCTCTCTCTCTCTAAATTCAGTTAATTTTTTTTATTTCAATTTGTTTTATTGGCATGACATTTTTTGTTTGTTGCCAAAGCATATATATGTAACATAAAGCATAACACAATGTCACATTATAGAATTTGTCCAACAATATAAATAGGAGTAAAGAAAAAAGCAAGTAGAAACAAATATTTACTGTGGTAAGAAATAATTAAATACAATCTCTCTCTCTCCCCCTATATACGTATGTATGTGTGTGTTTGTGTGTGTGTGGATGTATGCTTGTGGGTGGGTGAATACTTTTAAATTAGATGAATTTATTAATCAGAGACAGTTATGAATATACATATTTGCTACATGTTTATTATAATTACAATATTGTTGGGGAGATGCATTTTGGTGATCCTGCACAGAGAAACAGAATGTGGCCCAGCCTAACCTAAATTGTCATAAACAAGCATGGTGCCATCATTGATAGGTTTATTACGCTGTGAATGAAACCAGGGCAGCCAGTGCAGTCCATATTAGACCAGCACACCAAACTCACAAGCCTGTCACACACCACCATTTCAGGGTTCTACCTTTGAGCTGGAAATTATGGGTCAGGGAGAAAATAATTATGAATCGCCAGAAACAAGCAGAGATCAACATGGTATGATTGGCCTTTTCACATGGTAGCAATATTCCTTGCCTGAGCATATTATGTATTTCCAGATAAGCTCAACCAACATCTCCGTATAAACCAAGCTGTTTTCCCCAGGCCCTATTGATGTTTGGTATCACCACAATTCTAATCATGAGAGGATCATTTCAGCAGATACCTTGGAATGATATCTTGTGGTAGTAAGTGAACCAAAAAAAGAGGGGTCTGAACCTGGCTTGCGAAGGGCTTTCCCCCAAATTAAATTAAATTAAATTTATCATGCATGTGCTAAAGAGGGCAGGATTTTGTTACTACCCCTGCATGGCAAAGTACTGGCTACACAAACAAGGTTATGGGGTTGTTAGTTTTGTGATTTTAACATGATCTGCTTGAGGGACTGTGTTGATTTCTCAGAAGCATGTGATTGTTTTTCACAGAGAATATAGCTGCTAACAAGAATCAGGTTTGCTGTCAGAAAGTAAAATACTGAATTGGCAAAAACTAATGTCCTAAATATCTAAGTGGTTTGGGGGCTGCTATCCAATTGTACTTCGTGTCTCTGGCATCCCCTCCCCCCATGATTGTGTGGTTTGACTCGATGGTAACATGCTTAGCATGCGGGAAACATAATCATTAGGCCACTCTTGAGCAATAAGAGAGATTTCCATGCACACACACACATTTCACAACCATGTCTAATAATATGGTCAGGCTTGGCCTTTATATTCCATTATATGGAATGGAATGAACTATGGGTACGTGCTTAAGGTGGTTAAATATAGAGGCATGTTTTCAGCACACTGAACTTCCACATGATGCAAAGTAATGCACACATGAAGTGGTTATATATAAATACTCATGTATTTTTTATGTCTGTTCCTACAGTAGGCTGCATGTTTTCTAGGACACACTGTAATACCTGATATAAATATAGGCCAACCTACACACTGTTTTAAAGTACTTAAATACTTACTATACTATACAAATATAAAAATGATATATATAATATATAACTAAATATATACTATACTATAAAAAAAGCTATAAATGTACATAAAATATTTAACAAAATGTATACTATACAATAAAAATACTTTAAAATGATTTGTTTCTATTCAACTGTGGATAGATTGTCAAGAGAGCAAACAGGTAACTGTGAGTACCTCAGGTACCAAGTGAGTGGCAGGTGTGTGCATTAATGTGGGGTGTGGTTATGGGGCAGACCTTATAACCCAAATGTAGAAGGATTGATTCAAAGGTGGGGCATTACCATTGCACCCTTGAGGAAGGTACTTAATCTGAATTGCTTCAGCAATTATTCAGCCGTATAAATTGATAGTATGTAAATAATATAAGTTATGCAACATAATGTGTTACATAGATAATGTAATGTATACATTTAATGAAAGTACAATGTCTCTCTCACAAGTTAGATTTCAGTGTTGAATATGGTTATATAAGTTTCCATCCAAAATGTCCATCCAACCTATATAAGATAATATTTACACCAAATGCTTTCATTTAATAATGTGAATTCAATTAGTGCATCTCTGTGGCAGAATCTCACCCATCTCCCTTTGTTATGTAATACGCATAAGTCCTACTTACAAAAGGAGTGGTTTTGTTTTTCTCTAATTAATCAGTGCTTCATGTTCCTCTACATTCAAATCTGTCACGGGAAACATTTAATCAGTTTGTCAGTGAATTTGCTCTCATGAAAAGACAGCTGCTTCTGTTCACAATGCGCAGTACAAATTCACAAACCGTATGCCATTTCTAAATGATCTTTTTTTCTGGTATACAAAAAATGTGGCAATAGTACAAAACAGCTAGCAGAATAGGCTAAAGGTCTACTTCAGACTGCTCTACTTGGCAGTCTTTATTTGTCAAGTTAGAAGACCTCTCCCCCCCCTTCACCCATGCACGCGGATCCTAAACTAGTTTTTTTTTGTGGTGGATTTGGTTACCAGCAATCATCAAACCTACAGAATCGATCACCATCTTCTGACACTAAAAACTAACCTAAAATCTGAATTACTATCATCTTGTTCTTGACTGTCTGGCACTACTTTATCACTAAGATAGAAGGTGTTATTGCTCTATTAGATCTTTATAGATCTATAAACATAGATATATTTTTATGTTTTGTTTTATTATTTGCTATTTTGCAGTATTAAGTGCATGTATTTTTCAATCGTATCTGTGCATACATTTGTATTTGGCTATAAACACTTAATGCATTGCATACATTTTTCTTTTTTGGGGATATATATATATATATATATATATATATATATATATATATTCTTATATATATATATATATATATATATAAATAAATGTAGGTAAGTACATTTCCCTTAAGGGTACAGTTCAGTACTACCCATGTTGTCATATGTTGTATGTTTATATTATGTGTTTAATGAATCTGGGTGTTTACAAGGTTTGTGATGACCTTGTAAACCACTCTGGAACAGGGTGTAGGGCACCCTCTAGGGGCACTATTCAACAGTTTTCATTGGTTTCATCATTTTCTTCACTCTACATCTAGGGCTAAGAAGGTCACATGCCCAGCAAACTCACCTTACTTATAGCCAATAACCTGAACATGTATACAAAAGAATGTGCTTTTCCACATTTGGGTTATTGGCTACAAGTATGGTGAGTTTTGTGGGCATGCGTCCTTATTAAAGTCGATCTACAACTCACGCATTGCAGAAACAGCACTGCAAGCCATAGTAATTAAAACAGCAGTGGATTGGGTAATCTATACCAGAGGCAGTGCTGCAAGCTGCACTAATTAAACCAGCAGTGGATGGGTTTGTCTACACCAGGGGCCTGTCTCACAAAGGAAGTTCAACATAGTCAGGGTATCTTTGTGTTAGCTGGCTACACAAAGCCTAACAAAGGCAATTATGGCTCACCTGTCTCACGACGGTGGTTATCAACTAGCTCTCTTAACCCCGTTTTTTCCAATCGAGCTATGAGGGCATGCACACAAAAGGGGCAACGTTTGTAACACAGCCAATCACATGCAACATGGACAGATCCAGAGCACTGTTTCACGAAGAAGGATTGGTGGGTTAGCGAGCTAACTTTGGGCTTAACCCTGGGTTTTCGGTCTCACGACTGTGGCTCACCCAGGGCTGCAGTTATGGAAATGTGAGTGCAATCTATTACACCAATCACTCTTGGGAATCCTATGAGAAAATTACACTGCACTTAATTTTTGCAAGCTAGCTAACATTAATCTGCAAAATGGAACGGTGGTTAATCCATAAAAACACAACAGATATCAAGATTGACAACAGTCACCGTGAAGCAATTCATGAAATTCATTTTAAAAAGCCATCTACTCAGAGCTATCCAAGGCTGCGATGGATGTACTGATTCCTTTCGGATCAACCTATTTATGTGAAAATACTTTTTCCACACTGACGTACACTACCAGTCAAAAGTTTTAAAACAGCCCTAAACTGTAACCTAAACTTTTTTTTTTTTTTTACCTCAGTTTACCGCTTACGTACTATTTCAGGTTATTCACTGGACTGGAACTGCTTAAATATCTGTAAAAACTGGAAAATGCGGGTGCTCTAAAACCTTTAACTGGTATTGTATATAAACAACAAATACCGATCACGACTCAGTGTGGCCATCTCCAACATCAAACCAACCGAGAGTGGAGTTGTTTTTCTCCAAAAAGCAGCAGACCCACCCATCCGGGCGCTGCAACTGTGTATTTGTATGTGCCTTTGCGTGCTTGACAAGATTGTCCGAAAGCACCTCAGGGGATGGTGGCGGTTGCGAGTCTCTACCAACGTTATTTTGGGGGTCGCAGGCTTTTCTTCAAAAAGATTAATCAGACAATCTTCTCTCGCTTCAGTCCAAAACTCCACCATATATTTGTGTGCACTATACTACTCGCTGATTGGTTGGAGAAACGTAACAATGGCCCTGACGTACGCTACTTTCTAAAACTAAACACTTGCGACTTCACATGGTGAATTGCAAGAGACGCCATCAACCGCCATCAACCGACCAGAGACAGGGTAATTTGCACTGCTTCAACTTTTCTCTGCAATGTTCTAAAACTATTTTGTCTCGTCGCAAATCTTTGATGTAAACTGGCCTTTAGAGCGAACAGATTTTGGCAGAACAAGGGCAACTGGCAAATAAATTAAATAAACCAATACACTACAAGAAATATATCATAGTACAATACATTTTCAATCCATAATGGCTTATTAAGTGACACTGCGCCAATTTTTCCTCAGTGCCCAAGGCAGGTGCACATTGAAGCCTAACCTTGAGGCTGGATCACTGATGTCATACCTGATCACGCAGGAGGGCAAAGTATCCATTTGTATTCATGGCAACGCCTGCTTCTGCTTTAGGAGATTTATAACCGCTCAACTTCTCCTTGGGAATCAGGCATGCCCGGGTGGGAAGGGTAATCTAAACTCTGCTCGGCTTGTAACTCTCAGCTAATTGGACTACTGGAATCGAATTGCACGCCGTCTTGTGAAGATGACTGGGGATTAAAACAGTAAATAAATGCATAAATAAATAAACACAGCACTCCTGGAAATTGCGAAGCGTCATTTTGTTCCCGAATGTGCCAATCACCTCCATCACAATCTGTCCTCAGAATTTTCTCATGATTTGCAATTATTTGAAACTGCTTTGTTAGATAGATTTGATCTATTCAAATCTTTGTCCTTGATCATGAAAGAAAGTGGCAGACATCTTGTTAAATTAGTAAAGTTAACAGCGGGTGAAATAGTGAGAGGTGTCTTAATGGAAAATGGGAAAGTAGTTATGATTCTTTGGCAGAAACAGACACCATCCCCCAAGATTGTATAGTTTTCTAATACAATTTTACATTCCTCCAATCCTAATCCCAGCCCCCCCTTTATGACCAAAGTATTCTAATCACATATTTGGAAAGATTTATATGATTATACAGCAGAAATTCCTTTGTGATTTAGTTCAGGCTTGCACTCTGCAAATTCCCTCCCTTCACAATGAATAGGTGAAACACAGCATGACTGCTAAATCTCGGTAAACATTAAAACTGTGCGTTGGACTACGCACAACCCCGGCTCTTCGGCACATATGGGGAAAGCCTCAAAGCCCGGAAGGTGTGTGAGTGAGTGTGTGTGAGAGAGAGTCCCAAAAGGCTTGGTTTCAAACCAGACCCTAGACTCAATTATGTATTTCATATTCTCAGGGGTTGAAATCAAGAAGCCTCAAGATGATTCTTTGAGGAAATAACTCAAGGATCACTAGATCAATATGAAGAGGTGTAACCCCCCCCCCACACACACACACTTATTTTAGCAACAGGAACCAATGTTAATATACAGTAGGACAGGGGTCTGTTAAATATTTTGTTTATACTTCCATATTTCATAGATTACATATTTAAGCTTTCAGATCTATTCATCATTGCATGGTTTGCACATCCTTTGTAATATTGTGATCATTGGGATCTATAAGACTCATAGCTATTTTGTATTTTTATGTACAAAATAGCTGTTTCATAGATCCCAGGTCCATAATATAATTTATATTATATGCTTCCACGCACTAGTGTTTTGAATAGATCAATCTGTAAAATGGTGTTGAAGTCAACCATGGTATTCAGGTAGAGAATTGGCGTTTTAGGGGGCCTTGTTTGGGAAGTTTGGGAAGCCCTATTATAGGGAGTAAACCCCTTCACTATTGGCCTGCAGTATCACTAGAGAGAAAAGCCCTTTACATAACTGTGGGCTGTGGGCTTCCCCCTATCTCTCATCCTCTGGGACTGCTGTGATCAGTACTACACAGCAAGTGTGATCCAGCGCTCAGCTATCCAGCGGAACGTCTCACACAAACTGATCATTATATCAGAAGATCAGCCTGAATTATTTAACACTCATTGCTGGGAAGTGCCTAGCTACTGTACCAGAATGAAATTAAAAAAGGCTAACTTCTGTGATCGTGTGTTATAGTTTTTAAGCGTAAAATAAAGATGTCTGTTTGATATTCAACAGGGAGGAAAGAAACAAAACACATACAGTTCCCCTTGACAGAATACAAATTTGCCACACTGTCTGACCAGACTGGGGGGTAAACACAAACACAGAAAACATCATCCTCACCAAGAATAACTAAATAGAAAATCATAAATACACGTAACCCCCACACACACATCACTCAGTCAATCAATATTTATTTTGTGCAATTCAACCGTGAATTTTCACACAGTGATGGAACCAATGTGGGAAAAACTGGAAAGATATTCCCAACCCCTGAAAAGGGATCAAGCTGAACACAGTAATGCTGTACTGCACTCTATACTGTAATATTTGATCCTCATTAAAGATGCCTGGTACACTTACAGATGATGTAATGCTAATAATAAAAAAGCATAAATACTCTTAAGAATCTTAAGTTATTTAATCAAAGGTCAAATCCTTCTCCCCATGTTTGGAGAGAAAGGGCTTCTTGAAGTGAACTGTTAAATTACTACACACTACACATGTATTATTAATGTAGTGATTATGAATTATGTCTTTGTCATCTGAGGACCAGGCACAATACAATCTTTAAAAAAAGCTAATATTCTTTGCAATTTACAGAGATACACACACACACACACACACAGGTATATACATGGGACAGCATCCTGCAACTATCTCTCCCCAAAATGAAGCAATTCAATCATTCAGATATTATGTTGATGTACACAGACAAAATGTCACATTAAATCAGACATAAAATAATTACATAGATGGCAACACGGCACACAGGTAGATTAATGAGAAGCCATTATGTTAATTTTGGTATTAGTCCAGCTCAGTTGAGATTTCCTGGGAAAATCTGAACTCCCTACATTTTTCTTAGGAAAATGACAGAACTCCCTACATGTCTTGGGAGTTCAGTCATTTAATTTATTTGTGATGCCTTTTTCACACTTATCTTCTCAGTGTTACTTGGTTATGAGAGCTCTATCACACCAGGGCACTGTGGTGATGTCATCATTGTGGGACGCGAGTTATCAATCAGTGTGGCCATGCCAATAGGCAGGATTGAAGACCAAGGAGACTGTTATTGGCCCTGGGAACAGTGGTAATATCACTCAGCAGTGACTGATTGGATACTTAGTAAGCATTGACCCGAGTCCACAAAGACCTCATCCCAGAGGTAAAGCTCCAGGGGAAAACTCCAGATTACGCTCTCTGGACACGCTCTTTACAACAATGATGGACCTTCATCATGCATGACAGCACACACACCTACAAATACAAATTTAGTGAATGAAGACATTCCCCCAGGGAATAAGGACCCGTGGACCGTAGAGCTGTATATACAACCCTCATCAAGCCATGCTTTGAATATGGCGGAGTACATTTTATTGGGGTGCTCCAAAAAACAACAAGCCATGGCTAAGAGGGTCCAAAAACAAGCCTTGAAAATCATGGGAAGGTATGGCACTATCACAAAAGAGCTCCACTCACTTCATAGCAGGAAGGAGCAAGCCACAGTGCAACTAGTCAGGGACATGCATCGTCCATAACATCTACTGCATGACCTGCTCACACCAAGGCAAGGTGCTCAGAAACAGGAACTGCCTGGTAGTATTCAGCACCAGAACTGACTGCCTGAAAAACTCCACTCTGACTTTTTAGTTGGGACAGATGTGCAACACAGTTTCTATTATGCATTTGATGTTGCTGATATATGTCTGCATTTTGTACTTGGGACAGAATTGCAATCATTTTTATGTAGTTGCTGTGATGTGCTTGATGCTAATATATTCATGTATTTTGTCATATACATGTTTCTTTTAACATTTTCTATTGTGTTGTATTTTTTTATGACTGATTGTTGTGAAATTCTGCTCAAATAAAATGATAAAGTGATAAAATCAGATCTCATGAGAGCTGCGAAACGCTGCCAAGAGCCGGCCGCGGGACCAATGAATTATCTTTATCGCTGGGTCTCCTCGACAGCAATGAAGAACAAGACAACAGCAACCATCTTTCAAGGAAAAAATATATACATTTGTGTAAATAAAGGAATGTGCATATTTTGAGTGCAGGATGAGACTTTGTCCCATTTTGAGATCACTTCTTCTTGTGTCTGCAAATGTTTTAACTAGATTATACAATTATACTGAACTATGACCAATCAGCATAGGGTCTGTGTACAAGACTGGGGAGCATATTGGGCAGAGAGGCAGGTACAAAGCAGCTTAATTTTAAGAAAACCCTCTACCTGTTGGAAACTGTGTGGGGATTGTGTGGAAAGGGTCCCGGATTTCAGGTTCCTGGGCACACACATCTCTGATGATCTCTCCTGGACTACCAACACCACTGCAGTAGTCAAGAAGGCACAGCAGCGACTCTACTTCCTGAGGATCCTCAGGAAAAACATCCTGCAGGAGAAGCTGCTGGTGACCTTCTACCGCTGCTCCATCGAGAGTGTGCTGGTGTACTGTATCTCTACGTGGTATGCCAGCTGCTCAGCAGTGGACAGGAGAGCCCTTCAGAGGGTTATCAATGTCGCCCAGAAGACCATCGGCTGCTCACTGCCCTCTTTGGAGGACATTTTCAGCTCACGCTGTCTCAGTAGAGCAGCCAAAATACTGAAAGACCCATCCCACCCTGGACATCATCTGTTTGACCTGCTGCCCTCTGGTAGATGCTTCAGGTCCATCAAATCACGGACAAACAGACTTAAGAACACCTTCTACCCCAGGGCCATACGAGAACTGAACACTTAAAAACTCTGATACGGACTGATGACTATCAGTACTGCAACACCTACACTTACAGTACACTTACAGAACACTGCATATATGTTTACATTACTACTGCACTTTTGTTTGTATGTTTATACTCCCAACTGTACCACACTTCTGCCATAGTGAGCCTCTGCAATTCGGAAATGTGCAATATCTGGAAGTGCAATATCTCATATCTCGTCAAAATAATGTAACTTTTAACCTTTAACTTTTTAAAAGTAAATATTCACATTTCATTTTATTATTTATTTAATGTTAATTTTATATTTAGAATCTTAATTTGTTTCTGCTGTTCTGTTGTGTTTTGTCTTTGTTATTGTAAATGTACCGTCAGGATTGTCACTCAATTTTGTTGTACAATGTACCTCCCTCCCGCTAAACCCCCGCAGGAAACAGACCCACCACTCTACCTCCTTCCAGCTGCCCTCACACCCACCCAGGAAACAAACCCACCACTCTACCTCCCTCCAGCTGCCCTCACACCCACCCAGGAAACAAACCCACCACTCTACCTCTGTCCAGCTGCCCTCACACCCACCCAGGAAACAAACCCACCACTCTACCTCCCTGCAGCTGCCCTCACACCCACCCAGGAAACAAACCCACCACTCCACCTCCCTCCAGCTGCCCTCACACCCACCCAGGAAAGAAAGACACCAACCCCATGTCATAATCTAAAACTATCCTGAGTATAGTGAGTGGAAATTACCTTTTGTGCTGTGTGTCTCTGGGAATTGAACTCGCAACCTAGCACTGGCAGAGTACAGGGCTGGCTGTGGAGACTGGAGGGGGCATGTGGGGGGGCTCAGGTAGACCCACTGCGGAGCTGTGATGTGACATGATAAATCTATCTACTTAGTCCAGGTTTTGAATGCCCACCGGAGGGCCAGACAGAGACACTGAATCTCCTTGCTGTAATTATCCCACTCGCTCCTGCTGTGCCTTGATGCTGAGATGCGCACGCACGTGCACACTCACACCTACGCATACACACCCACATTCGCACCTACACACACACAGACACACACACACACACACACACACACATACAGTATGATCGCACCTACATACACACAGTAGCGCTCATGCCTTCACACACACATATACACACAAACACAAATAGGCATGCTGGTGCCTATACACACCCACACACATGCTCTCACACATACACATGCATACACATACACAAGCACACACAAACAGGCATGCTGATGCCTATACACACACACACATGCTCTCACTCACACACACACAAACCCACTTTCGCCTACACATATACACTCACATCTACACACACACACATACACACACAAACAGGCATGCTAATGCCTATACACACAAACACACACACACACACACATATGCTCTCACACATACACATGCATACACATAGACACACACACAACCAGGCATACTGATGCCTATACACACACACATGCTCTCACCAACACATACACATGCATACACATACACAGACACACACACACACACAAACAGGCATGCTGATGCCTATACAAACACATGTTCTCGCTCACACATGCACATGCACATGCATACACATACACACACACACACACAAACAGGCATGCTCATGCCTATACACACACACACATACACACACACATACACATACCATTACTTGCACACGGTTGCACCTGTATCTCCACATTTGGGCCGAGCAGGTGCCTCTGTCAGTCAGGTGTGAGTGTTAAATGTCAGGGGGGTTCCTGTCCCGGGATCCGTGGAAAGCCCTCTCTGTCGGTTTCAGGGATATCAAGTCGCAGACACACACCCCTGCCCCCCTACACTGGCCCCGCCTCCATCACTAGTTTGCCTCACTGATGATGTCACATGGTGATCCGCTCACCCACTCCTGAGTCAGCTAACTGCTTTATTCATTATAGATAGTGAATCTGTCACATTTGCACTGTGCTTTTATCGCTTGATCTAAGAGAACCCAGGGTGCGCTGTACTGCCAGGGAAGTCTATTTAAAACATCTATGGGCTGTCATAACCTGAGGGAGAACACACACACACACACACACACCCCTGCACATGCACACGCATACACACACACACACACACACACACAGGCACATGCGCACAGGCCCACGCAGACAAACACACACACACACACACACACAAGCGCACACACACACCCCTATACACACACACGCACACACAGGCACATGTGCACAGGCCCACGCACACACAGGCACACACACACACACACACACACACACACACACACACACACACACACACATACACACACACACAAGTGCACATAAAGCACCCCTGTTAAGGAATTTCATGTCCACTTTGATTCTGTAGTTATGGTACATTCACAAACAAATAAACTGGCTTTCCTTGGTTTAAATTACTCATACATGAGTCAATTCCAAAGCAGTTTAACTTCAACTGCCCAAAACCAAAATGTCAAAATATCATGATGATATCTTCTTGACATTCTAACATTTTCTAAATGTGGATTTTATGATACCATAAGTATTTATGTATTTGCATTGTAAGATGTTGAATTTGCATATTTAGTGATTTGGTTAAAGATACTCAAAGTGTTTGTGTGACTAAATGGCAAGGTTGCATCACCGCGCATTTGAGAATCATACGTGTGCATCATAGAGAAAGTGCGCATGCATGTTTGGGGTGGTAGTTTGCTGCGCAGTGTGTGTTTGTAAGGTGGTGGTTTGTTGCGTTTTGGGGAAAACCCTCAGTGCATCGCATCACAGTCGGGGTTCGGGAAGGACACATGACCCGTTGTCATGGTAACGCACACGAGCCACTGCAGCGGCGGCTACGGCATTTCCCTCTCCATGATTCATCCTGACTTACATAACAAAGCCACACTCTTCTGCATACGTCAATGAGGAGGGCGAATCCAAATCTCATTAGTCCCCCCACCCCACTCCTCCCCACTTTCATCTTACGCAATACCTGCACATCTCGCCACTGGCTGGCACATGGCAAATTGCCCGTCAGCCATACCAGAAGTTGCCATGGATACTTTAAAAAAACTGATTTTGGAGGCCCTGCTACTTCCTCAAGCTAAAGGGAAAATGGGTCACAATCTCTCAAGAGTATAACAAGCATTGAATATCTTATAATCCAGTTCTTAGCACTTGTGTGCCAAGTCTGGGGTATACGCCTCACTCTGCTAGCTGAGGAGCTAGGAAGAGCTAAAACAGAGATCCCCAGCATTCTATTCTTGGAAAGCTTCATCCTAATACTTGTCTGTAATATAGATTTATCTGATAGTCTGTCCCTAGTTAAATTTGAAGATACCGTTATAATGTCATTATGTCCATTTCAATTGAATTTATTGTGCATTATTATTATCATAACCAGTAGTCATATATCACTACATCATTGGTTCAGCACCAGTAGTTAATGATAAGATGATTTTCATTTTTGGCAATGTGTCATTGTCTCTCCCTGACCAGTAAGAAAATGGGTTTTCTAGACCGAGGGTTTGTTAGTGAAACAAATGTGCTATCAAAGTACTGAAGCTTTAATGGCTCCTGTACATCCCAGTGGCTTAACACATCATGGAAGAAGTGCACAGGTATGATCCATCAGCTGTCCAACATGCTGACCGCCTTTTAATAGAGCTGTCACTCATCGCCCGTGGCTGGGACACGGACATTACGCTTTATCAGCGTGTGTATCAGTGGTATGCTTGCCGAATCCGTACATGGTAACGCCATGCCGGGCACATTCTCCTTGATGGAGGAGGAAAAGGTCACTCCGCTCAGCGTTCAGCTTCGATTGTCAATGCTTTACGAGTTGTGTTTCTGTGTGGGTAGTGGGCATTCATGCCCTAGCTTCACTTGTCGGGCTTATAACTTGAAGGCACTACGAGCATGACCAAGCTGCTTATAATAATATGGTATTATGAACCTGACCAGTCTGCTCATAACCTTACGGTACTATGGGCCTAACCTGGCTGGCACTGGTGTAAGTTACTTCCTCTGATGAATCATGATCTTGTGTACGTTAGGCTCCAATTTGAGGCGGTGATTCAAACCAAAAAAATCTCCAGTGCTGTGGCAGGTACTGGCTAATCAAATATTAGAATCAATCAGAACAACAAAACAAACCACAACTTCCCAGAAGCCCTAGAAGGAGCCTCTCACTTTGGAAAACCTGTTTGACTATTCGCACCCTCGTCCTGAAAAGTAGGTATTAGCCGATATTTGCCTTGTTGACTGCAATTGGCTTATTGGCCGGTAAGATCAAATTTACCGATGGCAGTGGCCGATAATTATCTATCAGTTTGTGTTACGTCAATCTGGTCTAAATTTTCAAACTTGAATGGAACAGCAGCATTTTTTATCTATAGGCTAAACTGATTGAAACCAGGCCTAATTTACTCCTCTGACAATGCTGTAATTGACTAGCTATCACAAGCACTCTGGCACTCCACGCAGTCTTGCACAAGATGCATGCTAGAGCTGGGAGATATGACCAAAAAGAATCATATATTGTCCAAATACTTTGATAACGTTATTGAAACAATCATTTCTATGTGGAAAAAGCTGAGTATATACAGATATTGAAACACAACTTTATTTAACATTCAATGTTTGTATGTGCGGTAAGTTTTCAAGCATAATGTCAAGTATAAAGTTTGCACTTTGTGTAAACAAATATCCAACAGATATCCAAAACAACCTGGCATCTGGGGGTTACAATGTGTCTAAAGCTACCAATTGATGACGCCTACATGACAATGGTGTTTAGGGCAGAGTTGCAGGAAGGAAGCCTCTTTTGAAGACATTTTTACTTAATATCTATTTTTACAATACCACAGATAGAGGGCACTATTTTGGTGAATTAGGATGGTGTCGGTAACGCAGACACAAAGTGAAGACGGTGGTGCTTTAGGGCGTGTCTAATGCAATTTCTGTAATTTTGTGATTTAGGACGATAGCGCACCTCCGGTGCAGTTGTAAAAGAGGTTGGATTAACTTTTAAAAAATACATGTGGGTGTGGTGGGGGTTTGGTTTCATAATGGCCAATCAGAACACCTATTTTCTATCCCTTTAAATACCAGTGCGCTAACGCTATAGCAAATTGGCAATTTCCTCACATGGATGACAGTTTTGCACACTTCACCAGGAGCACTTCTCAAAAGAAGGTGCGGGAGGTGTGGAAAAGTTGGCGCGCGAATCAGGGGGAAAACAAGGCGCACATTAATTTATTTTCATGGTTTGAGTTTATATTTTGAGACCTACATTGTTAAAAGAAAGTGTTTTATTTGTAGGCTTTCCAACTTAAAAAACAACGTTTCTTTTCTTCTAACTTAATGTAATTGTTAAATAGAAAGCAATAAATAACAAACTCACAACTGCAACTAGACCTGTTTCATTTATGTTCGTCATGCAGAAGAAACTGCATGTACAGCCAAACTGATAGCTGTCTGGCCAACACCGGCTACCAAACCCAGGGTATCGCTCACAGTATCGCCTTCGGCGTCCAATTATGTACTCCATTTTCTGTAGTGCAAATGGAAAGAATAAAACCCTTTCACATAAGAAAAACAATGTGCATACAAACATATATTTATTTAACAGGTGTATCTTACTGAACGGTAGCGATGGATGGCCTGCTGGCTTCAGTCTTTCATGCCGGTGCATTGAATAACCACAAGCTGTGGTGAAATAGTTTTTACCCATGGATTGGACGATTTGCCTCAACGTGGGGGTAAATTAACAATATTCACAAAACATTCTCATGTGATTTCAGATAACCTTATGTTCATATGTGCACATCAATAAAGTCACCAAATTGCACAGAGCGCCAGCGTTTGCGCTAAAAGGTGGTCTAGTTGGACGTTAACACAAACTCATTATTTTACACCAAACTTGCATAGCGCCTGACTGTTTTCATTGTCACACCCCCTATTGCGATGCCCAACCCATAGTCGTGCAAACGCCTTCACTGCGCACCACAAAATTGCCAAACTCAGCAGAGACGGGAAATAATCCGTTTGCGACAGATGAAACTGGCGATTCGCCTGCGCTAGGGCCATAACGCCGCTTAGCGCTGGCACAAAAATAGGGCCCAGAGAGTGGTATTTTAATTTTGAGAGCGACCACCATTGTGGTGTTTTTGTTTTGGGGAATGTAACAGTAAATTAATTAAAAATGTAGGCTTGTGCTTTGCATGTGTACATCTCATGTTCTCATTGGGGGCTGAGCCCCACTAAAGGTCAAATCCTAGAATTGCCCCTGGAGTAGTCATATTCCCGTCTGCCGCTAGGATTGCTTTGTTTTGGTCTTTGCCAGCTTGTTTGTAACCAAAGTAACCCCACGCAACTGATGTGCAGTCTTTCTTAGGAAATAAACTCGGTTCGTCTTCAATCTCGTTGTCACGCTTTGTCTGGGCCTAACCTAGTTAGTGGGTTTACTGACTGAACAAATTCACTCCATGCTTTGCTAGCTCCGAGTTTGGCGCTTTGATAACGCTTCCCTCTGGCTTCACTACAGTGAAGTTGCACTTCATATCAAGGCTGTGATTGGCTGTGGTCCTGTGTTGGGTGTTGGTTGTGTTGTGAATGGAAAAAAGCTGAAACGAATGCAGGAACTATTCTCCTCCATGCCATAATGTTATAGCCTAACCGCAATCATCGACATTTGTAAATTTGGTGCGGCTGATAATTGAAATTACGATAACGGTGTAAAATTTGGTTATCGCCCAGCTCTAATGCATGCTGTTCTTTTTGCTTTCAGTCATGCTGTTTTTGTTGACACTGTCAGTAAATAACAAAATATCGGTATCTGTATCAGCTGATTGTGTTATTTGAACAATCAGTATCAGTATCGTTCCAGAATTTTCATATTGGTGCATCCCTACTGAAAAGTACTCCTCAATGAGAAAGTTCTAAATAGGACTATTTGACACGTATGTCCTCCTGTATAAAGTGTAGTATGTTAAGTTAATAATTCTGTGCCAGTGTATATGTCGACACCACAAGGGTCTTTGCTGGGGAGGGTGAATGGATGATTAATGGAGGCAGTAATTATATTGCCATTTTTTGGTAGTATTAAAAAGAATGAGACTGGATTTTAAATAAAATAATATTTGGCCTCTGCTCTTTCAAAAGCTCTTCTGTCTGCAGAGCGCACTCCTCAGAAACTGCAATATCTAGTGACAATAATTGTGCTTTTTAAATGGTGCAATTGGAAAATTGACAACAATCTCATTTGATGAATGTCCTTCTGTGCAAATGGAATCACTTTTTAGTGTAAATAATGAGTTTGCCTCCTTTTTAAGGCAATTTTATCCAAGTTGAGTGTGTCTGAACACAAGGCAGACTCCCATTGGGAAATCTTATTCTTTATTGTGTGTTATTTGAGAACTTTGAGGCTTCTTCTGGCTTCTTTCCAGGCTGCTAAATTGCCAGTGAATTCAAGAAAAACAACTGAACACTGTGTCCTGACTTGGCACTAAGGTCTAATGCCTTATTTAAATATTGTCACATTCTTCTCATGAAGAATCTGCCACACTGCTCTCAGCCAATCAGGTACATGCAAGTAGCTCTGAAGCATTGCTCTCCTATAACACTCACACATATAGACGGTTTCACTGGAATGTTTGTACCATATATATTGGAGGGACACATCATCTAGGCATATAGCTGATATAAAAAATATAAATAAATTGATTTGGTCCCCCATAGTACTTCTGCTTTCACAGTTGTTGTTTTTGCTGGCTAGTTAACCACCATATATAAGTTAAGAGGAGTGGGCAATTCCTGTCCTAGGCTGGTGTGTATTTGTTTCCACCAGTTACCGTGGCTCGATTAGCTAATTAGCTGTATAGACTCATGTCGGTTCATTCATTGATTATCCCACAGTAAAAAGTTGAATATTGGGACACAAGAACAGACTTCACCTGGCATTCGTAAGCTTATCAATAAATGTAGCTAAAATATACATAATTAAGGGCAGAAGTTGGCATGAAATCAAAAGACTGATATAGCCCCCCTTGCCCATCCCTGATATTTAGCCATATAGTTGCCTATTTTAAAATAAAAGTGCGTTATGGGCAGTGCTGTCAGTGGCCAGAATTCACTGGGGGAACCCACCTAGTGGGGTTCGGTGGATTTTTGTTGGCGAATAGGGAAAAAAAAAAAATAAAAATATATCACCATTAAAGTTGCCAGTTGATTACTTACATAATTATGAAACTTTTTTGTATGAAAAGATTTCTATAACTTTATATTTAAATATGCAAATTAGGTGACATCTCATTAAATATGCATACCAAAACCAAACATCTTGATATTGGATAAAGCCAGACTTCTCAATCGATTTGGCACGTTCCTCCAAACTAAGGCCCATGACAACTTATTACAGTAGTAATGTTATCATAAAAGTAATACAAGTATTTACAGAACAGATTTCGGATACATCCTTTTTTCATTTTATTAGTCCGAAAATACTATGTACAGGTATTAAAAATGCGTTTTCTGCATGTTTTAAGAAGAACATTTATTAAATATCAGGAAATTAGCTGTTTGCATTATGCTACATTTTAACAGGCTGCTACAAAACCAAGGGTTTTAGGGTTTCTATATTTATATCTAGATAGATTCAGCTCATGACACAATTTTGGACAGTTGTGTGGCTGGCCTGCAATCCATCCACCAGCTCATTCAAATTACTGATTACATGCATTATAAGATTACAGTTGTGTGGCTGGCCAACATAAAAATTGCCTTTATTGAAATACTGTAGGTATTAAAGTTGAATTTATATTCTGAAATAGTGACATCCTGCAGTGTTTTTGCATGGATAAAAAATGTACAACGAACATTGATATTCTTCTGATCGAAAATGATGTCACCAAGTATGTAACTCCCAATTAGGAAGGGTAATATCTGGGTATGTAAAGTCACTCCCGCAAGAAAAAAGAAAAAGCATATTTTTAATGCAATGACAAAAAAACCCTAAAGGCTTTGATCATATGTCACAGCACGCCAAAGCTAATTGTGGTGATAAGAGTTCCAGTGCTGGCAACATGTGCATCTGAATTTATAGGTCTCCTGCATGCATTGACTCTCAAAGCTGTAACTCCCAATTAGGAAGTCTCTTCATGTCAAGGCTTTGATCAGGCTCCCATTGTGGTATTGACTTTTGAGCTAATGTAACTTTTTACATTTTGAGCCATTACCAACCATCTGCTCAGAAAATCTTAGGGGACAATGGCTAAATGACTCAGGAGCCTGATACCAGGGGATTAACCCTGTGGCATTTGTGCGATTGCACGACTCCAATGTAAAATGCTAATTTCATTATCTTCTTTTTCTTCTTCTGCATTGTTTCTTAGCGGTGTAAACTAAATATATGATACAATGGTTAAATACAGGCAGGTAATATGAAAAAATAGAAACTAACCCCCCCAAAAAAGAAATGGATGGTAAAAAAAATGATGGGTTTCAAGTGATACATTTTTGGACGAAGGTCAAAAAAGAGGCTGGCATTTTGCAAATTTTGTCATCAAAGAACTGAATTCCTCTCCAACACCGGAGGTAAAATGATATGACCATACAAAATGTTATTATTTTTAATCATTTCATCAGCTTCCTTTCTGCCTCTGTTTGTTTTTCTTATTGCACATATTTAACATTAACCATTTTTATTCACATTTCAGCTTAGGTTCCTTGCTCGGAAATTTCACTCATCATAAATTATTACAGTCTAGGCATATTGCTTTTTCTATTTATGTGTAACAGAACCACAGCCATAACAACAGCCCCCACCTCCTTTTATAGAGCATTGCTTCCTTCCAAAAGACATGATAATTAATCAAAAATTAAACAGTTTTCACAGAACTGAAAGCATGGTCCATTATCTTGTCCTTGGCTTTCTCTGCGTATGTCTTGTGTAGGCGTTAACATTATTTATTAATTTCCTTGATTACGCAAGACTCCCTCAAATGAAATCACTACCTTAAACGAAACATCTGACATTGATCTCACTCTGAGTAAGGATAGAATATAGGCAGAGCAGATTTCTGGGAGTCTGATTGTTCTTACTGTACATATGGGCAATAAAAGGAGGGTACGCTTTTGTGTAGCTGATAAACATCAACATTTCATATGCAAAATCAGTTATTGGCTTCATTCTTAACAGACCATTCTTAACAGGTCTGATTGATGGAGTGCTGCAGAAATGGTTGTCCCTCAGAGAAACGCTTAAGCTCCCTTAGAGTGGCTATTGGGTTCTTGGTCACCTCCCTGACCAAGACCCTTCTTTCCCAATTACTGAGTTTGGCCAGACAGACAGCTCTAAGAAGAGCTGTGGTGGTTCCAAACTTCTTCCATTTCACAATGATTGAGTCCACTGTGCTCCTGGGAACTTCCAATGCTTTAGAAATGTTTTTATACCATTCCCCAGATCTATGCCTTGACCCAATTTTATCTCAGAGGTCTATGGAGAGTTCCTAGGACTTCATGGCTTGGTTTTTGCTCTGTCATGCACTGTGAACTCTGGGGCCTTATATAGACATGTGTGTGCCTTTCTAAATCATGTCCAATTAATTTAATTTGCCACAGATGGACTACAATCAAGTTCTAGAGAAATCTCATGGATGATCAAAGGGAACAGGATGCATCTGAACTCAATTTGGGGTGTCAGAGCAAAGGGCCTGAATACTGTAAATTACATATTTCATTTTTTTATTTTTAACAAATTTGAAACAATTTTGAAAAACTTGTTTTCGCTTTGTCATTATGGGATATTGTGTGCAGATTGATTGCCAAACAATCTATTTAATCCATTTTAAATGAATACTTTCCAAAGCCATTGTATATACAGTCAACTCCAAAATATAAAACATATTGAGGAGGATCTTTGACCATTCCTCCATACAGAATCTTTAAAGATCCTTTGTTCTGCACTTGTGGACTGCCCGCTTCAATTCACACCACAACATTTTCAATTCTGTAGGTTCAAGTCTGATGGCCATTGCAAAATCTGTCATTTCGTGGTCAGTTTACCATTTCTTAGTTGATTTTGAGGTATGCTTGGGATCATTGTCTTGCTGAAAGATCCATTTGCGGCCAAGTTTCAGCTTCCTGGCAGAGGAATCCAGAGTTTTGGTCAAAATGTATTGGTACTTGTTGGAGTTCATGATTTCATTGACCTTAACAAGAGCTCCAGGACCCATAGATGCAAAACATACCAAAAGATCAAAGATCCACCACCATATTTCACTATAGGTATGATATTGTTTTCAACATAAGCATCTTTCTTCCATCGCAAAAACCCATCACTGTAGTGCATGGCTAAAATGTTGGTCTCATCGACCATAACACCTGGTTCCAATCAGAGCTCAGCATTACCTGTATTGTTTATTTTATACAGCCTTTTTTGCTCATCTTTATCAAGGGTCTGAATAAGTCACCGGCTTCAAACCAATCTTGCTGCACTTCTCTGCACTTTATCGAGAGCAACCACACCATATTTTTTGTAAAATATGGAGGCTGACATCAGTGCTGCCAGGTAAATACTATAATACTGGTAGACAATTAAAACACAATAGGCATAGGAATCACCCACCTTTAGAACAGTGTGTTTGTTTTTAGTATTAATAATCATTTCACTATTACTTTTGGTACATTGTGTACTCTTGTATAGAGTTTGGTAATTATGTCAATGCACTGCATACATGGTGTACCCTTGCCAAAAATGATCTTTGTTCATGTTGTCAAATCACACACTGTAACCTTGTTTCATGTGTATATTTTCAAAGGGTCTGCCAGCAATTTCAACTTATTTATCATTATGCAGCATAATGTTCTGTTTTCATATAGGGAATGTATTAAACTAATGTAAAATGCAAAGGAAATAATATATAATAACACTGACACAAAATAACACTAAGAAAGTTTTGCCGTGACTGGTAAAGACTGCCACATTACTGAAACTCTAGTTTCCATGGCAACTCAGAAGCCTTAAAACATTTCTTCCCCAGCAGTTACTATTGACATGGACAGCTAGTCAAGCGGTTTAATTCCTTAAAATACAGCAGGGGCAAAAAAACTGAAAGCCAACACAGTCTTGTGAGAGGACATGCCTAGCTATGGTCATGTGTCCTTAGAATGTGAAGATATGGGAAATGATCCTGCCCACCAGCATTTAAGTGCACATGAGTTTTTGTTTTTCATTTTTTTAATTACTGCTTTTCTTGAAGACATTACTTCAGGTGTCCTCCAGCAATTAAAATCAAACGTAATCTTTTATTGTGTCATAAACTTTTGACGAGGATGACTAAAAACACAAAACATTGAGAGAGCTAAAAGGAGAGGCCACCCACACTTAGTTACTGACCTCAACAAAAGTGGGACGAGAAGAGACATAAATACCTCAAGCTCACCTACACAGATTATTACAGCTGGCAAATGAAATGAATGAAAACCAACACAGATCCCACCATGGGTTAAAAAAAAGGTGATCGTAGGAGGAAGAAAAGATGAAGCTAATAGTCATTAAAGCTGTGATGTTCCTTCCCACGTGTACAGAACTCTGACTGAAAGGCTTTTTAATAAGCCTGTCATACAGCATGTGATTACGACAGCTGTTAACAATTCATGACACATTATGCAAAGATCCACGATTAGGAGATACCAGGTCCACTTACCTGCCAGTTCTAAATCCGGTAACCACACAAAACTGATCTGATACCGCTGAGAAGAGTTGTCCAATATTTGTCAAATAATCACCCACAGGAAGTGTGTTATGCCACTAGATGTCATTATTTCTATTTATAGAAAACGGCCCCATTTCATTATCCATTTCAGGTGAGCTGGTTGAAATTCTCTGTGCTCAAACAAGATTTATTTTCTGCGTGCATGAGATGTTACACCACTACGTATAATTTCTGTTTTATTTTACACAAATGTCAAGCTTTTGCCTCCTTGTCATTACAGACCTCAAAAGTGCAATCATAATGGAGTTTTTAGAGTAAGCTATGGAAAACCATTAGAGTTTTGGGGCTATGGGGCCATCACATTACTTAAGCTGATTGAAAACTGAAAAATAATTTTGTCTGGACTTATTTATTAACAAGGCTTTGATTTTTACAGAATTACTTTATGCTTGAATGTTTCTGTGTCTGATTTAAGAAAAAAAGATATACAATATAGTAAATTGATTTTGGGCCCAAAAGGTTAGCAGATATCCTCTCTGGCATGCTACACATGAGCAGATGTGGATTCATTCAGAATAGCAGAACAAAGCTTGACTCTGAGGTAAAATGAGCAGATGTTTCAATAAATACTGTAAAGTACTTTAGACTCCTTGCCAGACTGGGGGTACAGTGTGTGTGTGTATGTGTTTATGTCTGTTGTTGTGACATGGAATTTGACAATACATGGCTTGGCTTACAGGCTGGTGAATCTCCAAAGTGATCCTTTGTGTGCATTCAATAAAACGCACTTCAGGCCCTCCTTGCAGATGTGGGAGTTTTGAAAAACCAAGGCGGAAGAGTTTGTGAAATATGTCAAATACAAAATCCCTGATTATTTCCTTAGGGCAGGGGTTTTTAACTCTGTATGCTGGTTTTCATTCCAACCAATTTCTTGATTAATTAAATGTGTTTAGGTTTCATAGTTTTGTGCTGAAATAGATTTTAAGACAGTGCAGGTTTGACTCATTACTGTTTACTTTGTCTTTGAACTCTTCATTTTCCACAGCATTAGTGGAAAATTCGTTTTAATGACCAGGTATCCACACTCTCAGCATTTAAGACCACTGATTTAAGTTGGTAGGTCTATCAATAACTGTAAAAATGTAATCTCTTTCCAAATTTTTTCCAAGTCCTTTAATAAATAGAGAATATTCATCCTTTGTAATATGAATATCTGTTCCTGACATAATGTAGCATTAAGAGCGTGAATTATACATGCCACATAAAATTATCACTCATTAGACATCAAAAGTCTGATAAAAAATTAAAAGGTAAAAAGGTATACATTCCCTCCTGCACCCTTAGTTTCTCTCACAAAAGCTCATAGCTCACACCACAGCTGCAGTCCTCTTAGCTTAAGCTCCAGTGATGAAGACCTTAGGTGGAAGGACCCCTAGTGGTGCAATGGGTTCATAGAGAAGGTTGGGACATACTGTGACCAGCTCCTCCTGTGTAATGCTGCAAGATCCTGGACTCAATCTCTCTTTAACTTTGCAGAAATACACATGCTTGTTTTGTATCTCACAATACAGTGTGGTAATGGTGATTACTGAAATTGCTAAACTGTGTTGTGAAAAATATGTACCTTTAATTGGGAGTCAATGTTAAGTGTATATAGAAGGACTGAACTCCAATATTGTTGAACTAAAGCAGACTTGAACTAAAGCCACATTAACGTGTTGGTGTGTTACTGAAAGTGTGGCTAGAGCTGTTGAAAATGGATTATGCAGCAAATGTATGACTGTTAATAATAACCATATATCATCTTATATATCACTTATTTTCCTGCGAATACGAACTGCTTTTGCTTTCTCTTGTACACCCGCCATAAGCTCAGTTTATGTAATCAAACCGCATTTGCTTGCAAACAGCCCACAGCGGATCTACGGTTTATTCATCAAAGGCAGTTTGTGTCCAAATGCACTCTGGGTCATTGTTTAAGGTGAACACCCTCAATTGGCCCGGGGGCGGTCAGCTTATGTCCAAAGACGGCACCCGTGTGTGCTTTCTTCAAAGGTTGAAAGCTGTTGTGGATACAGTAACATCCCAATATGTGGTTTACATGCCTGCTTGGACTCTGATTATGATTATTTATATAATCCATTTGTTTAGCAGGTGGACTGTACAAAGAATCAACTTACATTTTTTGAGTGTGAACCTTCTGCTAGCTACTACATATCTACAGTACAATCAACATATAAAGCTAGATATTTTACTGAAAGCAATTCTGGTTAGGTTAGGTGCCTCGCTCACGGGCATATAATGGCAGTACTCCCTTGTGGGACTCGAACCCGCGACCTATTGGTCAATGAGCTGAGCTGTAGCCGGCAGGCCGACGGGCCCCCTTTATGCAAGCTGACCACCCCCTCCCACGCCCACCTGCCTCCTGCCTGGGGGCCACAATCAACCAGAGGGGGTTGCCAGTGCACAATGAGATGTGGAAATCCTTCCCAATTGAAACCTCCTCCTATCCAGGGAGACACTACAGCCATTATCGCTGCCCTGCGGGGCTGCCAGCTGCGGCATGGTCCAGCTCTGGCATGGTCCAGATTCAATACCAGACCATGAGGCCCATCCACTCCACTGGACAGGATGAGCCCCCACCGGCCCCCTCCCTTGCTCTGAAATGAAAGCACCCGATGCGCTGGGCGGCAGCGATTGGTCAGCCTGGGCTCCCCACTCAATACTGCTGAAAGTCTGCAATAATTCATGCGTTCCACTTACATAACCATCATCACCCATCACTGCAGAGGCAGGCAGTGTTTCAGTGGCTCTGGTTTGGGGGGGGCTTATCTGTCCACAACCCTAACGCGATACAGGGAGACCTGATTTCACTCCAGTTGTCATTGATATACGATAGTTTTACAGATGCTCAGCACAGTGAATTCAATGTTACCGAAAAAAGAAGGAAAGAGAGAGAGGTTATTAATAATAATAATAATAATAATAATAATTATTATTATTATTAATGTCACAGCCAAGATTTGATTAAGTGACTTCTTGTTATATATTTGACTGATGTGTATGCTTTTGCAATATATACTTATTGTATGTCATGCTAAAAATGATGCACTTGAATTGAGTGAAAGAGAGAGAAGAGCAAAAGAGAGAGAGAGAGAGGGAGAGAGAGAGAGCACATTTGATATTGTGGGTGTTTGCTCAAAGGTCCTGCTTAGCAGATATGTCATATGTTCAGACCCTCCCCTTGTGGTAGGGGGTGGGGGATTGTGATGAAAATCAATAAGCTTGATTGTTATTTGCGATTTGATGCTTCTTGATATTTCTCTATTTACTCAATGGCAGCAGTAAACCCCATCTGTCCATGTCCAGGCACAATTTACACATCTTGCCTCTTTTCATGGCTCAATGCACCCAATAGGTTTCCCTCAGAGAGACATGGCAAGGAAATTCCACTGTAATTTGTTTATGCATAGCAAAAAAATGAAGGGAGGACAGCTTCTATTAACCACCCTCATTTTCTCTACACTCTTCTGGTATTTTACCTGTTTCCTGGTTTTGTGGGCTCTGGCCTGCCTGCAAGGCCTGCCGTTCATAGCCTGCCTGCAAGGCCTGTACTTTCTGGCTTGTCTCCCTTCTAGCCTGATCATATGCACGGGAAGTGGGGGTGCCGCGGGTGCTGCTGTCATGAACAATTTTCTTATATAGTATAAGTATATCATATTTACAATAAAGACAAAAATTGTGTTCCTCTGTGTCTGTGTATCATAATTGGCCTGAAACTGCGCGAGGTACCGAACGGAAATAAAAAATTGACTAATCACCTGATAGGCACACACACAAAAAATCGGTATCAACATAGCTAGCAGTGCAGGCAAGCAAGTTAGCAAGCTAGCTATCAAGGAATAACCATTGATTGAGCTGTTGTGTTTTTACATTTTTATCAAAAATATCTCAAAAATGAATGAGCTAATTCTTCCTAAAGCCTGCAACAACAACAACAAAAACACTACCGATGGCAGCTGAGCTTTGTGACTGTCTTCGTGATTATAAGATAAGACCTGATTTAAAAAAAAAAAAAAAACAACCACTGTGCAGCACAAGTTGTTTAGTCAATGAAATAAAAAAAAACATTGTAACTATTGTAGGGAGCAGTGGTAGCTAGCTCACCATGAAGCGACTGTTTCTATGCGTGCCTCCATATTTGTTTATGTATCGCTCTTTGCCTTCCTAGCCAGGTTCCAGGCAGGGCTGCAGCTCTGTGGCAGCCAGCACTAGCATGCTGTTAATATGTTATCTTGTTTTCATCGTTCTGGCCGTGTCCTTATACTCATCACTACAATTTAAATATGTATTTAATAACTTGAAACACTAAGTAACTAAATATGTTATATATTTCGCATGTCAGGGAACTAAATTCTGCAGCAAAATGATACCAAACAATAATATTAAATCCCTGTTGCATTATTATGATGTTATATTTTTTTTGTTTAGTATTTCAGCACCCCTAAGTCAAAACATCTTCCTGCGTTCTAGAGTCAGGTTCTAGAGTCAGATGATCACCTAGAGAGGCCCTAGTCAAAGTGTCACTCAGGGACACAGCGATGCACAGAGACTCACAGTCCTAAACACAGACTCACAATCCTATACAGAGATTCACAATCCTACACAGACACACAGTCCTAAACAGAGATTCACAGAGACTCACAGTCCTAAACACAGACTCACAGTCCTAAACAGAGATTCACAATCCTACACAGATTCACAGTCCCACCCAGAAAGACCCTCAAATTTACCAATGTTTGTAATGTGACCAAACGTTGCTCAGCATGTCTGACTAAAGAGATAAATGCATTAACCAGATTAAAAGAGCATTGAACTGCACAGGGGTATATAAAGCAGACAACTCCCTTATGTCCCCTTAGCTCTGCATCTCCAAGTATGCTAATCTGCAAAGCACTACATGAAACACACGATCGATACCTTTTCCTTTATCATATTGATTTCTTAGTAACTCAGTACTGAGGATCTAAGGAGCACAATTTAGCGAAAGCCAATTGTTTATACCTGACACCTGCGGCCCAGAAAATTGCAAGCCTTGCCTGGAAATAGCTTTGCATTTTCTAATTACCAAACTGACATTTCAATGCTGTCCGGCCCATTCTGGCATGGCTGTCTGGTCTTGTTGCAGAGGCCCTCGGGCTCCTGAATACTGAATGGACCCAAGAGAACAGCAGCGGGTTCAGTGACTCCACAGGTCAAAGGTCAGTGGGTCATAGGCTAAGGGTTCAACCCTCAGCAGAGTTGGTGTCATTAAAAAAAAAGTAATACATTCTCTCTCTGTTTGGGGCTCATCATTACAGATATGAGTTTAGGCAATGGCTTTGTGATGGCCTGACCCCTTGTCATACACGTTAAATGTCTAGGTTTGACTGCTTTGCACAAATTGGGAATAGTTCTCACCCAGATGACCTAACCAACCTCTAACACAACACACAAGAGCAGAGAAGACTAAAGGGAAAACCAGGGCCTGAATTCTGAGTGCTGTTAAGGCATGACCTTTGAGTTTTCAAAGCAAGTCTAAACACATTAGTCAATAACTATACTTTTGTTAAAAAAAATGTTTTTTTCCTATGTGTTTGTCTCTGGACTCTGACTTCAATGCCACTTCAATCTAATCAAATTCTGGAAAAAATGTGGCAGCAAGAAGACACCTCATGAAAAGCCAATAAAGGTGTTATTATTATTATTATTATTATTATTATTATTATTATTATTGTACAAATACATATTTTCAGATTTCATCATTTGTGTGTAGGATGTTTTTCAATTGCAACCTTTTTGTGATTGGGCATAACACATCAGTTTATACATCAAAATAAATATAATTTCATGCTCTTTCCAATGATGCATAATTTGCCTATTGTTTCTATTTCCATTTCCAAGAGGGAAGTGTTAGACTGAGTGTAAATGGGTGTGTATGTGGCTAGGCACACACCCATATATATATAGAATAATGCATTAGGCAGATATAGGTTAATATTATCATCGAAATGGTTCTCCACACACTGAGGCCACAGCCACAGCTCAGTCCAGCCAAAATTTAAATCTTCTCATATGGTTATAAAAATGGTGCATTCACAGGCAATATTGTGGCAGGACACAAGATTACTCAAAGCACATTCTACACCATTCAAGGCGATGGCTGCTCCTTACTAATGTGGCTCAGTAGGTAGAGCATGGCACTGACAACGCTTAGGTTGTGGGTTTGCTGCCCATTGGGTACACATACAGTATATTTAAAAATGTATGCATTCACTACTGTAAGTTGCTTTGGATAGAAGCATCTGCTAAATTGCATATTTTATATATATATAATATGATATTATATTACTAAGTTAACACACAGTGGAAGAGTTAGGTTTGATCAAGATAATCAACTCAGTATCTCCCCCATCAGCTAGCCATACTGTTGCATGCAGATTAACTTGTCACCCCGAGCTGTTCAGTGGTATTGGAAAACGGAAAAACTTCCAGGTAAAGCTGCACAAATATCCTGAGGTACAAACCACATGCCAGCCACAGACGAGTGCTATTCCATGTACGACAGAAAGTTGAAGCGGAGCTGCAGACTGAAAAGCGATGACATCATTGAGATAGTGACAGGTCCTACACCATGGGTATCCCCATCGTGACGCCCCCAAATCCCAAGGACCCAGACAAGGTCAAAATTTGCATCAAGCAAATACAGCTGTTCAGTACAAGCGTCACATCACACCCACCATGGATGACGTCATTCACAAGCTCAATGGAGCTATATTGTTCTCCAAGCTGGATATCACCAACTGGAACTGCATATAACCAAATTTACTACTCACCTGGGTTTGAGGCAGTACAAACAACTGAACTTCATCTGGATTAGCATCAGGTAATGTTGCTATAAACGCTCAATGGTTAACCAGTGACACTACCATGTCATACTTAGATCCACAAAAAGAAACAGATCTCATTGTGGATGCCAGCCCTGTTGGACTGGGTGCCATTCTTTTTCAGAAAGACAAGGGAGAGAGACGCACCATAGCATATGCCAGTCACGTGCTCAGTGATGTGGAGATACGTGATTTGCAAACATAATGCAAATCACTAGCATTATATGGAACTGTGAGCACTTCCATCTATACATATATGGCAACCCATTCACTCTTGTGACCTATCACAAATGACTTGAACTCATCTGGAACAACCCCAAGTCAAAGCCACCTTCTTGTATTGAAAGATGGGGGCTCAGGCTATAGTCAGCTCATAGCTGTCATTGGGCCGGAGCGCACCACAACGACATTCCGGAAGTGAATTTGAAGGTGGAACGCACGTTCCGGTTCAGATTTAATATCTATACATTTTTAAAATGTAAAGTACCTATTTAAAAAATGTTTTGCAAGCTCACCTCACACTACATTGCGCCTCTCCAGCCAATGGAGAGTAAGAATGACATCCAGTAAAGTGGCCTTCTATGGGGATTTAGGGTCATACCTAGTGGGGTTAGATATAACCTGGGAGAGATTTAGCGAGTCCCACTGCTGTAAACTGTGTCAGGTGGTTTTAACATGTCCCAGTTCAGGTCACCCAAGAGGACAAATTCAGACTTGGTGTAGGGGGCCAGGAGGGAACTGAGTGTAGTTAGAGTGGAAGTAGGAGCAGACGGAGGCCTATAGCATCTAGTGAGGATGAATGAAGTGGCTAATATTTAGGATCAGTAAATGAAACTGTTTTGGCACTGATTTGGAGAGGGCAGTAGAGCATTTGAGATGTTCCTTTGCATGTATGGCTACACCATCACCTATAGATGATCTATTTTGGCGAAATAGATTATAACCAGACAGATTCACTTCAGAGCCAGTGACACTCTACCTTAACCAGGATTTCAAATGACCAAAACATCCGGGTTGGAGCTATGCACCCATACTTTAAGCTGATCAAGCTTAGGTGGCAGACTTCTGGTGTTAACATGCAAAACACCCAAGCTCTTGCATGAGCAGAAATCAGAGAAGCACAACTCATTAATGGCAGGGGAGATGTTAGGAATGACAGTAGAGCTAGGCTGAAGCCCAGGATTTAGATGCACATTTCCAGAGATCAACAGTAATAGCACAATCAGAATATGGCAGAGAACAGAGAGAATGTTGCAGTGGTGTTTTTTATTAGATGGTGTATGAGCCTTTGTGGGCAGCAAAATCATGTCAGATAACTGCCATAGTAGGTAGCAAGAACACAACTGCAGGGGTATTGAACGCATCTCTGATGGAATTCCGCAAGACCGTGTGACCAATAGGGATTCAGAATCGTGCATCTGTAAAGAAACACCATTTGTGGCTTTGTTCAGAAGGTGAGGATCCAAAAACAAGAAAAAAGCACAGCATTGGGGAGTTGGCCATAATCGGAGTCGGGGGGGGAAAAAAACTCACCCCAATCGAACAGTTTGTCAGGCGAGTCCAGTTCAGAGCGCTAGACCGCTAGCAGTAGCAACCCATGCAGACTCCATTGACTCCACAGAAATGATTAGCCATGCAGGAAAAACGGGTATCCATGAAATAAATCTTGAAAGCGCAGAGCGATATCGTGGAGGGCTCGTGGGTTCACAGTAGCCTCCCACAGGCAGGCTCACTTGCGGCAGGTGCCGGGTTTCTCTGGATGAGTCTGGGTTGGATTAGAGGTGAATTCAGTCGGGGATACCAGGTAAGGGAGAGCTTGTAGTATCCGTTCAAACATGCAAAATTTGTTTTGCGAATCAATGTGATCTGAGTGCCAGTAAACAGATAAATAACAAACAAACAAACAAATGCACCGGTAATGCTATGGGCAGCCATCTTGGTATAATTGACCCTTAAAATACAAATGTTTTACCTGTGTAACGTTATGCGCAAAGCATTTGGACTAACCATAAGGTTTGTACCGACAGTTATAGAGTACTAGCTAACCTTACTGCCACTACTGTTCTTATGCATCATAGTATCATGCCTGAATACAGCAGCTAGCTAAAATCTATCATCATATAATGCTTGGCTTGCATTGGTATAATGATAATATCAATGTAGTAATAATGTAATGGACAATTTAAATAAATTATGTTAGCATCTTTGATGCTACTGTACGGTATGCATGCAACCTTTTCCCCTTCTCATATTTTGCTCGATAGCTAGCAAGGTTACGCAACATTATGGTATACTTTTAATAAGTTAATCAAACACATTTAGGCTTTGATCATTCTTTGATACTTTGAAACCAGGTTTTTGCATCTTTACTTTGCATCTTTGTTTTGCATATTTTAAGGGGAGACATGGCAGGCAAAAATGCAATTTTTGCTTCCACTTGTCAATTTTCTGATTTTTTGTTATTTTGCTTCTACAACATGTCTTCTTTAACACTGATATCACAAAAATGGCCATAAAACTGCACATAAATATGTTTATTTGACTATATTTGTTCTATTTATGTCCACAAATGTATCCTAACAAATGTTAGCATACTTGCACAAGGTATGGCTCCACAATGTTTGAAAAAACCATAGTGTAATACATAGTTGTAAAGCTTGTTCTCTGTAGCGTAATGTTAGCAGATCAATATATAGTCATCTTCCTTGTAATCATGACAATTGGTGAGCGAACAAATGCTACTTTTTTGTGCAAAAGCTACTCAAAACAGAGGTGATCAGTTAGCTACTGCCAGAAGAAGAATATCTAACAGGGAAGGTAACTGTCATCCTAAACCTGACAATGAGTCTGCCAGAAAGTCACCAGCTGTCAGAGCCTCAACACACAAACTTGGCGAAATGGAAAAAGCTTCGGACAATCAGGATGACAGACCAGCCACACAACTGTAGCCTATAATGCATGTGTGGCGTTTGAATGAGCTGCTGGATGGATTGCTATGTCCAAATTGCATGGGAATTGGTCTACATATAAATATAGAAAGCCCAAAACCCTTGGCTTTGCAGCAGTCTGTTAGAATGTAGCGAATTCAAACAACTAATTTCCTCAATTTTAATACATTTTGTTCTTAAAAACATGCTGAAAACACATTTTTAATACCTGTAAATAGTATTTTCTGATTTATAAAATGAAAAAAGGATGTTTCCTAAATTTGTTCTGTAAATACTTTTGTCTCTTTTGTTGTCAAAATTAAATAAAAAGTTTAGTTTTTCTCAATTGATTTGGCACATTTCTCCAAACATGCTCTCAAAACAATTAACACAAATAAATAATTAAACACTTGATAATAGCAAAACTAATAGTACATTTTCATTGTTTTCACACAAATTACAAAACTACATACACCATTTTGCCAAACATTACAAACAAAATGTCATTTCATTTCAATTTGCCATTATGTCACAATAACTTGACATGCGCTCAGTTTCCACAAAATTGATGCGGAGGAAGGGGAAATGGCGGAGGAAGGGGAGATAGGGGAGGAAGGGGACTTGGCAGAGGAAGGGGAGATGGGCAAGGAAGGGGGAATAAGAGAGGAAAGGGAGATGGGCGAGGAAGGGGACATTGCGGAGGAAGGGGAGGTAGGGGAGGAAGGGGACGTGGCAGAGGAAGGGGAGATGGGCAAGGAAGGGGGAATAAGAGAGGAAAGGGAGATGGGCAAGGAAGGGGGAATAAGAGAGGAAAGGGAGATGGGCGAGGAAGGGGACATGGCGGAGGAAGAGGGGATGGGCAAGGGAGGGGAGATGGCAGAGGAAGGGGAAAGGGGGAGGAAGGGGACATGGTGGAGGAAGAAGGGATGGGGAGGAAGGGGAGATGGGCAAGGAAGAGGAGATGGTGGGGGAAGAAGAGATAGGGGAGGTAGAGGGAGATGGAGAGAAAGAGGTAGAGGGCAAGTGAGAAGAAGGGTCTCAAATGATTTGAGAGCAACTCTAATTGACTTTGTCATCAATCATGGTCTTTCCCTGAGAGAGGCAGAACTTATGATTTAATGTGTAAATCATCAATACCACTATCTTCTTAGTGTATCGTAAATAGATAAACATGCAAAAATGTCAGATATGACATTACCAAAATGTACACACTGTTCACATGTAAAAATTTGAAATATTACAGTATTTCCCAAATTGTGATGAACAGATGTTTTGCATAAAGGAAAACATTTCATCAACAAATTATGGTAAATAAATAAAATAAATCAGTTTATGAAAAAAGGGATTGCTGAACTTTCTGATAAACACATTTTATCATTACTCAGTACTCCTGTGTGGATATAGCTGAATATATTATCTAATCAATAGATGACATATGTGTATAGTTTTGATGACAATATTTGTAAAGATATCTGAAATGAAAGCAATACTTCATTTTGCAGTGGGATTAGGCTGATTTGCAAAATTCAAGTCTGTTTAGATGGCTGTGTTAACTGTTTTGAGAGCATGGACCTTAGTTTGGAGGAATGTGCCAAATCGATTGAGAAAAACTAAGTATGGCTTTATCCAATATCTTGGATATTATAGGTTTTTAAATATATGCAAATGTATGCATATTTAATCAAATTTTGCCTAATTTGCATATTTAATATACAATTCTAGAAAACTTGTAATACAAAAAAGTTTCATAATTATTTAATTGAATTGAACAATGGATTTATATACCGCTTTTCAAGGAACCCAAAGCGGGCAAACTTTCAAGGTGATATATTTTTGTTAATTTTTTTCCCTATTTACTGACAGCACTGGCTACAGGCCTACAACTTCAGAGTCGAATACAGGAAAGGAGCTGACAACCCAGCTGACTACATGTCCTGTCATCCTGTTCCTGCACAAGCAGCTGACAGCACACTAGCAGCGAAATTGGCAGAGGAATACGTCAACTTTGTAACACAGCATGGCGCACCCAAAGCAATGACACTGGAGCAACTCAAAACAAAGACCCTGTCCCCTGTCCTACAACAGGTTCGTGCCCTCATCAGAAACAATTTATGGCACACAGTCCCAAATGACACACCACATGGTGCAACATTAAAACAGTACAAACATGTCAGCAGTGAGTTGACTGCGTCACCAAATTAAATTACATCATACCGCAAGGCTCCAGGATTGTCATTCCCACCACTCTTGAACACAAGACTCTTCTCAGAGCAAATTTGCAATTTACTTAAGGTTTCAACACCGAAAGATCAAACCCCTCTGGCTGCAGGCTAATGCTGCAGTGGAACGGGTTATGTGCAGTCTGGAACAGTGCAGTCTGTAAGTATTTGGACAGTGACACATTTTTTGTTGCTGGGGCTCTGTACATTGGATTGGTGAAATGAAACTATGAGGTTAAAGTGCAGACTGTCACCTTTAATTTGAGGGTATTTACATCCATATTAGGAATTGTTCACTTAGAGATAATGTTGACATTTATGACATGTAATAAGTAGCAGTTTGAATACACCAGTGATGTTTGGTTAAATACACAGAGACATGTTTAACAGTTGAGATACATCGATGGCAGTAAAGCAAAAAACGATGTGTTGGTCTGTTTAAAAAAATAAAAAAGTGATGTAATGTTTAACGTCAGTGCAGTGTAGTGAGACGTGTGATTTACAACAGTCTACAGCATGGTATATATATGTACTGCAGAGATTGAGTAGCTCGCTCAGAATATAGTTACTGTGAACATGTACCTGTATGCATGCAAGCTCGCAGTAAAGAAAGCATCAACTCAAGCCTGTTGTCTATATCCATTTTTATTCTTCATGTTGCACACATGAGAATATCACAGTAGCGTTACTGGTAGCTAGGTGAGCTAGCACTTGTTCACTTTCTAGGTGCTCCTGTAATGTTACTATCTGTAATAATGTTAATTTATAGCTTGATATTCCTTGGTAATTTAATATTAATGTTAAGAGTTGCTACTGCATCCCCCAGTCAAGATAGGATCCATTGAAAATCAGCAAGCTTTTGAGGATAATGAAGCAAACACAATGGTAGCTACTTTTGTACAAGAAAACACAAAATGTTAATGCGTCGTTTGACACATTAACGGATGCATTTATTCATGAATGGTGCTAGAAACAGTTTTGTTAAATTGTGTAGTCAGAAACTGCCTGCTTGTCCACTGGCCGCTGATCCACTTGTATGACACCAAAAGACATCTAAATCACTAAGACATCCCTCGCTAGCTTAATGAACAGTCCGACCCATGTATCCTTCTACCTAACACTTTTCTTTGTCAAAAGCTTTCAGTTTTTGAAAATGAAAGCACATACACTGCAAAAAAGGAATTTCAAGAAAGTAAAAAAGCCTTGTTTCTGGGGAAATTAGTCTTATTTTTTGTCTAAAAAGAAAATTAATCTTGTCAAGCATGTTTTGCCTTAGAAAAGTGATCTTATTTTAAGAAAATATATCCAACTTTTTCTTAATTAGACATTCCAGCTAATATTGAGCTAGATTTAACCAATAACAAGCTACCACAATTGTTTTTATTATATCCCAGCAGAGGAACAATATTTTTTCCTTGTTTTAAGAGTAAGACCATTTGCACAACTTCTTAATTTAAGAATTTCATGAAATGACACCAAATTAAGTTTGTTCATCTATTTTTATTAAAGATGTGTGGCTATCACAGTAGTGGAATCATTATGTTGACAGAAAACAGAACCTGCCGCTTCACATTTCATCAATCAATCAACATTCCATATTATTACTATTAAGAGAATTGTAGTCTTGTAACAGCAAAATACAAATGACTGTGCTGAACAACAACTGCACACAATGGAAAAATACAGTTTAACATGACCCTTAACACAGCAAATGACAGACAGACAGACACACACACACACACACACACACACACAGGCGGATAGCAGAAAGTCAGTTCAGGTCCTCTAAGGAGGCCTATTAAGCAACTGATGAACTGTTTTAACATTTTTTTTTTTTTTAGATTTAGGTTATTTTCTCTGCATGATGATAGAAAATCATGCATGAGCCATTAACACTCATGTATCAGCTCTTGTCGGCCAATGATTAACAAGAAATTGCAACGCAAAAGTGTCAAAAACACAGCTATATCTATAAACAATATTTAAATCACAGTTTGTCCACCAAAAGGCACCATGTGAAAGTGAACCTTTTACAATACATCAGATGACGCTTTGTGTAGTCCAATCACATCACCCAGGTAATATTTCATAGGGACATATTCCATATCCTTGTGAGTAAAACTGTAATATGGAGTGAAATCTACAAGGTTATCGGCAGATATCAGTTCAGTTGCTTGTGCCATGTTTGGGATTTCTATTTTATATGCCATGTAATCTCTATCATAACAAATAGTATTGTGCTGCTGGAACTCAAAGCAATATAATGATGAATTTATTACATAGATATTTCTTACCAGTCCAAATTCAGGCAAATTATTAGAATTAACAGCACTCACAAGTAATGACTTCTCCCGAATATATTTGTTTCCATTTAGATTAATCCATTTAACAGATACTGCATTATTTACTTCATCATTTTCAAGGAAGGCCCTCATTTTTTTCTTTTAAGTATGACATGTTGCTTATTTCTGATGTTGGTCCCAAATTACACTCATTTGCAAAAATAGGGTGTTCAGAACTACTTGCATTCTGACAACATTCATACATTTGATTATGCCTTATCAAAGACTTGCAAACATTTTTAAAATAAATTTTTAAGGCCCATTGTTTAAAAAAGCAATGTTTTGATTCGAATCTCATGCACATGTGACGGACCATTGGTCCCAGTAGTTTAATCTGGGATGGAGCATGAATCAAATAGTGTTGTTTGGGAGTGATGTTGTTATCTGGGAAAAGGTTCTTCATATGGTTTAAATGCTGTTCAATGAGTGTTTTCAATTTGTCAATAGTCTGTAGACCAATAACAGGAGCAAACAAAATTTGAACAATCTCTACAAGTTCAAGAATGATTGTGTAGATGACAGAGGGGTGGTCATTCTGTTTCGCAACAGCAGGAATAACCAGCCATGTATTATCACATACACGCGACTTATTATAAACTATTGTGTAATTCAATAATGTTATTTATAGAAATTAATTTGGGCAAATGCGAAATAAACGTATTACGATCAGCCACTCCCCCCCTCCTCCCTGGAAGAGATGGTACGATCCAAATGTGTCTACGCAGTTTTTACCCTACCGCCAAAACGACCAGCCGTTGCATTTGAAATGCACACACCTGCCGCTGTGACTATTCTGTAGTAGTTTGTGGACGTCAGTGAAGACAAATTATGGATGGACTGGACGACATTGCAATTGGCACACTCAGAGGTAAGCTATTATGTGTTGTATTAACGTTATGTCAAAGTTATGTTGTGTTTTACGTAGCTAACCTAGCTTGGCAAGTTAGGGGGGGAGGGGTCGTCTTTTGAGCTGACGTTAACTTACTCCTACAATATTTATTTCTTTTATATTTGGTATGTTTGTTGGCGCAAGGAGCTATGATAATAATTAGAATAAACCCATCCCTCATTTTTTCCGGCGTTTTTATGAAGTTTAAAGCAGCATTTTAATGGAAGTTGTTACCTCACGTAAGTGCCTTAAAACAGGGTTCCGCGCTGGTCTTAAAAAGCCTTAAAGTCTAAAATCCAACAATCCGATTTTAAGGCTAAAAAGTCTTACATTTTAGTTATTAGGTCTAAAAAATGAGATGCTAGGTCTTAAAAGTGAGATTAGCTCTCTATTGTGTTAAAAATGTTTTGAGTGTCCTGCAAAGAAATCAGTCCTATCTATTTACACGGAAATTAATCAAGCTGGAACCAAAAAATGTAAATTCGCTGCCCCGGGAGAAATTATTGGCGAACGAAGCTACGTATCGTTCGAGTTGGTTGAACGTAGACAAGAGCTAGCTAGCTAACTACTCGTGTTTTGTTTTGAGTTTCCTCGCTATGTAATTTGATAAGCCATGGGCAAGTGTAGGTTTAACTTTAACTTCACTTTCACTGTCTTTATCCATTTTCTTCACTGCTCGGCTCAACCGTGCTCAACGTGCTTGCTAAGTGCAACTGCAAAAACAGTCCCCTCTCAAACAATATCCCGCGGTGCTACGTTCCGCCGCTTGGCGTTCCCGACCTTGCTACATATTCACCGGTATTGCGGTATTATGAAAAATTCATATCATAAAAAATAACACCGGTATGGTGCACCGCTCAGCACTACTGCAGACCCTATATTTGAGTAGAAGTATCAATACCACATCGTTAAATACTTCATTACAGATAAAAAATCTTGCATTTAAAATCCTCCATAAAGCATTAAAGTTAAAGCACAATTTTATTCTGCAAAATGTGTCAGTTTTCTTCAAGTAAATTTAGCTGGTAATGCTTAAGTGGGTTCTAAATGCAGGATTTTTTTTTGGGATATTTGTATTTTGTGGCAGGGCTCTAGACTAACTTTTGATACCAGTGAAAGAGTTATAAAGTTATAACCCGAAACACAGGAAATGTCACAATGTAAAAATGAATCGGTAAAATATTCTCACTTGTAATGTACACAAGGTTGAGTGAATTCAGTGATAAGTTCAGTGTCTTGGCACTAAATGTAACTTCTCTATGTTCCAGCTGCTAATATTGGAGAGGAGTTACTGCCTTCACTCTCCCGGGATGACATCAAAGATCTGTTTCCCGGTCCTGAAAATTTCCTGAGGCGCCGGGCTATATGACCTAAAGAAGAAGAGGTCAGTTGTATATCTATTACAGTATAACAAACCTCAGTACACCCCTGTACAATATCACTAAAATGTAAAATAAGTATACATCCGGTCCATTTAATAACATTTTATTTATCTTTAGCCAAAGCCCAAGAGGAATGAAGCTAATTCATTTGAAAAAGAGAAATGTTTGATCAATTAAAAATTATGAAAGGTCCACATTAAGAACCAACTGCAACAGCTTTGTTCTTCTTGGGCTTTGGCTAGAAACAAATACAATTGTATTAAATTGGCAGGATTTGTAATTATTTAACATTTTAGTTATATTGCACAGGGGTGTACTCACTTCTGTTGCTTTGAGATCTATTCAACAATAAATGTAAAATGAAGTGCTTATGCAACTTTTTAAAAATCCTTTAAATCATAATGCATGTTCATTTAACTGACAAGTAAAGGCACATATTGATATTCATATATGAAGTTATCCTATGAAATGTCTAAGTGTAAATGTATTTTAGGCAGAGACTGCTGCTGAACTACAACAACCATTAACCACTGGAGGCACTGACATTTCGAAAGAGGAGCCCAACACTTCAAAGTTTGTGACTATGTCCAACCCAGAATACATAGTCTTCACGGACAGTGAGCTTGAACATGTGCGACGCTCCTACTTCGAGCAGAAGCGGCTGGGGACTGAGCACAGCGTGGCCTTATCCAAGGAGCTCCTTTGCCGACTCATAAGAAACACAATGACTAATATGATTTCAATCGCAAGGGCCACAGAGGACTCCAGATACCCCAGCAAACATGAGGTCAATGCCATGGCGAAGCGATTGGTGGAGTACTACCCAATGATAAAAGACAGGTCATCATCATCAAACACTGAGTAGTAGCTTTTTCTCACTATTGCTCATATTTGATGTTTACGGTAAAAACTTGAATCTTTTCATGCTTACTATTTGTACCCTTCAGGAACATGTTTCTAAAAAGCTCATGAAGAGACTCTCAAATGTCAGAAGTCCAAGGAAGGCCAAGGTTCCTCCTTCAAAGAAACCGCGACAGGATGGGGATATCTATGCAGATGTTTCAACAAGTGACTATGATGGAGATTCCAGTGCATCAACCATTATTCTGGAAAAGTCACCTGTTAGAGCCAGCACCCCAGTGCAACACCAGGATAGCAGTGATGAAGCATGTATGTATTTAATACGATCTGTATGCATCTGTGTCTTTGGTAGAGAAAACCTTTTAAGAAAACATACGCCACCAGCAAGTGGAGATGCAACAGCTTTAGTGTCTGTCCAGCGATTCGAGTATTTCATTGTTCAATATTGCAATATAATAAGTGCATAAATGAATAAATCCTGTTACTTCCTGAGTTGCTCCCTAACAGTCTAACACCCCCCCTCTCTTTTTATGCCTTCAGCTGGTTCAGTTGACCTCTTGGACAGCCAGAGAACCCAGGCAAGACACTACAAGACTCTTCAAATATTATACAAGTCCAAGAAGCCAAACAAAGCTGCGGTAACTCATTTGCTGAACCTGGAGTTTGAGTCTAGAAGACGCTTCATCACCTACGATGTTTTAAAGGAGCAAGACAGACCGACAAAGATTCTAGAGGCTTACCCATGTTTCAGAGAAATGGATCATGTAAGTAATTTGAGTAGAATATAAATCCTTTATTGTTATTGTATTAGATATAAAGGAAATTAAGTAAATGCTCACCCCCTGTAAACAGTTCATTATCAAACTGTTTAACCAGGACTCGCAATAGAGATTATTTTGTATTTATCTGTATTTGAATGTATTTTTCAGGTCCTGGATGAGCTGCGGAGAATTATTCAACCTACCAATTCCCAGTACATCTCTGAGATGAAGGACAGATGGGAAATCTTCTACTCAAAGGTCCAGTTTTATGGTATCATGAAGAAAGCCATGAAGCCTCCAAAAACTTTGAATGGAGGTGAGTTCACAATGCCTTGATTTGTCCAAGTTTATATTTTGTGATCTCATGAGTGGTTATTTATGGTACTGCTTGTATTGTGCCTTTTCTGTCAAACCAGTGGAGCATGCTGCAGCTGTGTTCAGAGCCCTGCCACTGCTCTTCCCATCCAGCACCATGCCACCTAGAAAGCTGGCGCAAACAGCGAGGCTCTTTTCCATGTCCTTACGGTGAGACTTGCTGTATTGTATTTTATACTGTATGTTGCAGTTATTCATACATACATTATATGTTCTGTTTGGTTATTCTTTGTGATAGGTGTTTGTCATTTTCACAATGACAAAAGTTGAAGTGTTGTCCATGCTGTAATTTTGGAGGAGTAGCTTTATTGAAACTAGCGGTGGTGTTTTCAGTATTTGCAATGTTCAGCAAAGAATATATATACAAAATATTTTCCCTCAGATATCAGGGGTTAATGCGGCTAGGTTTTTTTATGGATGTAGAATTATCATTTGACCATTCAGTGTCCTAGTCCAGGTCAAGGTGTGTGTTACTTGTGTTTTTCTAATCTTCTACATTGACTTTTGTCATCTAGACTTCAGAAGACCCTGATGGTTTCCTGTCTTGTCCAGTTGTGGTCGTTTCTGAAGACAACTGCATGATCGCCATTGGGAGCACGCCAGTGGCCACCTTCGACAGTGAGAGGTTTCACGAGGGACTGCTCTACCTCATGGCATATTATTATGCCCTTCACCTCACTTACCCGAAGTGTATTTCCACACTGCTCTCAGTATTGCAAACTGAAATTCTCCAAGATTCCATCCATGAAGGAGATTCAACCCCCTCCTACAAAAAAAGCCATTGGCGAGTGGAAGTCCTTCATTGAGTGAGTGAGTGAGTGAGTGAGTGAGTGAGTGAGTGAGTGAATCTCTTTTCTTTCTGTTCTCCTTTGTGACAAAAATCTGTTTCAGTTAGTCTTGCCACATGTTTATTGGTGTTATTTCTAAAAAATATATATTGTTCCTCTGGGATATTTTGTGTTTTTATTTTCTAATAGGGCCGCAACTAACGATTATTTTCATTATCCATCAATCTGTTGATTATTTTCTCGATTAATCGGTTAGTTCTTTAAAAGGTCAGAAACATTTTCAGTTATTGTTTCCCAAAGCACAAGATGCAATTTAAAATGTCTTGTCTTTTCTCGACCAACAATCCACATCCCAAAGATACTGTATGCAGTTTACTTTCATAGAAGACTGAAGGAACTAGGACCAGGAACCATGTTCATGTAGAGTTATAATGCAGTCTGCCGATGGAGAAAGTGGTTGAATGTTGTCAAATGCTTTTCAATGCAGCAGTTGGGATTTTGTCTTAATAAAAAAGAAGCTAAAAATAAGAATGCCTCTGGTGCCTTAATTTAAGACAATGTCACTTATTTTTACTATGCTGTTTGAAGAAATTGTGTCTTATTGTAAGATTTTTTTGCTAATTATTAATCTTGATTTAAGGTATACATTCTTAAAATCAGCTCAATTAAGAGACCAATGTATCTAGTTTGAAGAAATTGTGACTTATTGTAAGCTTTTCTGGCTAATTATTAATCTTGATTTAAGGTATAAATTCTTAAAGTCAGCTCAATTAAGACCAATGTATCTTGTTTGAAGAAATTGTGTCTTATTGTAAGCTTTTTTGGTAATTATTTATCTTATATTAAGGTATAAATGCTTAAAGGCAGCTCAAACAAGAGAAAAAATACTAATTTTAAGTTAATCTATCTTAAATGACTAACTTTGTATTGCTTGTTATAAGCACAACTTACTTAAATTTGGTCTCTCAGTGGCTAGATTTATGTCCTAGTTTTAAGAATTCTAGTCAAGCAAAATTGGCTTACCCCATTGGCAGATTTTTTTGCTTGATATAAGACAATTTGATTAGATTTAAGAATATTTGGCTTATTTCTAGTGGGGGTGTTTTTGCAGTGTATGTTCTTTCTTTTTGTCATTACAACTTACTGTTTGTAATATTTTTGTTTTCGACAATGCAAAATGAATTGTATTCTTTTTAATAATTTTCCAAATATCTCACGCATCCGGCTTTGTGAAACTTCTTTGAAAAAATAAAATATTTCTCTGTGATATTGTTTTTATTTTAAGATTTACACAATGAGCTCATAAGGTTTCCAGTGACCTTGGTACGTAATAAGGTGGTTTGTGTCCTGCTGAAAGCTGCAACCATGGAAAGCATCTTCCGATTCGCTCTTTGTGGGTATTCATCTATGGTGTGGGACTTAAAGCACAAGTGTTCAAGCGAGCCCTACTTTATGCCAGGAGAAGGTAATTGCTCTGCTTGCTGTTGGCAGTTTTACCCACACTCACATGCCGCTTAGAGATGCTGTCAAGTGAAGCTTGTTGCCCCGTTCCACCCTTTCAGAGACAAATTCTTAAGCGACGTGTTGCCTGTCAATCACACTAGAACCAATTGCGCTCTCCTTAGTGCACAACCTGCATTACAAGCCAGGATTCCCAAATATGTCATTTTAAGGCCCCCTAAAATGAGCACCCTGTAGCTTAGGACCCCCTTTATCTGCAGCCCAATGCAGGCTCCAATGCAGTGGCTATAGTCCTGTCGCCAACACCACCCTCCGGGACGTGCTCATGCTGGTCAAGAGCCACAAAATGCAAAATGCTGTCACTCAATTTGTGGAGATTAGCCTCTCACCTGGGCCGTGTGTTCTGATAATGAACTGTCAGGCCTGTGGGGGGTTCTTCAGGGATACAGCCCAGCTCCAGAATGATAATGCGACAGAAAGGAGATTTTGTCCCACAATGCCTCTTACACGGCCCTGAAAATCACCTGGTGCATTACATTACATATTACATCCCATGCTTATTCCCGCTGATATGGATGGACTGGAGGGATATGATTATGGATATATATATATATATATATATATATATATATATATATATATAGTTTGGAGCTAATTTATATATAAGGTATATAAAAGGCTCCAAACTTTTCCCTGCAAAGGAGTAGGCCACTATATAACTATGTTACTGCAAAATATATGAGTTTTATGATTATTTATAATTAAAACACATGTAATATTGAGCATCCAGCATGCAATAGTATACAGTTCAATGAAGATAAAGTATTAAAATGTATTATTTTATTCTAGGAATACCATGGTAACTATGGTAACTAATAAACATACAGTAACATGGGAGAGTTCAGTTTTTAATAAGTTGCATCAAAGTAGCTTTGTACAGCGCCCCTCCCTGCCGAACCCATGGCCCCCAGTCTTAGCAGGAGGGCGCGCAGAGGGATATGTATCCTGCTTTGCAGAATATAAAAAGAAACACAAATGTGCATTTGATGTCCCCATCATAGCAAATAAAGATTGTAGTGCTGTTTCCCTTGTTGAATGTAATATTCCATAATTGTTCAAAGGCTGTTGCCATTATTGCATCACTTAGGGAGACAGAGTCCACGTGTGTTTCAGGAGGAATATTAAGTTGTGGAAAAATAAAATAAACGAAGGAATAAACCAATATGAATTACCTGAGGGGTTAACTGTATTATAATGGTAGCACACAAAGTGGCTCTTGAGAATCTCACTTGTAGTTGAAAGTGTAAAACGTATCCCACACATAGTTTAATCCTCAAGACAAATGCTCAACTACAAAGACAATGGTTCGGCCAGGTAGTTTTTGCCTGGTGAAGTGCAAACATTAATATCAGCACGTCATCGAATGGCTTCACAACCACGGAGATGTGCTGCAGACCAGCCTTTCATACCATATGCTAAACAGAAACTTTTATTTGATAGTAAAGCACAGAGTAGGTGCAGAGTATGTATAGGGGTGTCCAGAACCTGAGAGTAAAACATGACCCAGGACCAACAACCTTATCAACCAATCAAACACAAGACAGCTTTCTGACATCATTTGCCACCACCCGATTTTTCAGTGAGTGCTGATGCATGACTTGAGCAAAGCAAAGATTTTTTTCTTTTTGACATTTTATTCATAACAAATTAAGTTATCTTTAAGAGTAGTCAGCTGTGATATCCAGAATATTAGGGATCAGACTAGCGAACAAGCTGTGTGCAAGCTTTGTATGTGCAGCTAGAAATTTACTAATTATGCTGATCAACATTGCTGTCCCGTGTTGGATTGGTTGATAGGGTTGTTGGTCCTGGGACAATGACTGGTCCTGGGTATGATGACCCAAGAACATTGCTCACTTGAAAAAATCAGGACAAGCGGGAGATGGGAACAGCTAAGAGGATCACTCCATTGGGATATAAAAACCTGACTCCTCACAGTTCATTTAAGGAAGGAATTCCAAATTCAGTTGCAGTTAACAATTGTCTAAACAGACTTTGATATATGCTTAATAAATTATTAATAAATGCATCATACATCATTAACTGTTGTCGACTAACTGATCATTAGTTTGTGATTAAGGAGGTCAGGGTGGACAGATTTAGAAAATTCCACACAAGGTTATATCCAATGTGGAGATAGAACTATACATAACAGAGTGACAGTGTTGAGTGTAAACTTGTTCAGACTTTTTCTAGATACCCTGGCCTTTCTTTTTCTTAATATCATACTTCATCAATTTTATTCATGTTGAACTAAAAATTCAGCCATGTACTTTTAAATGATGTATAATGCAATTATTAACGCTTTATTAAGCATGAATAGTTGCACCCTTATTCTAAGTTGCTACCCTGGAATCCGCAACCCCCACATCATTCACTGGTAATAGCATTGCTCATGCCAGGTTCACGGCACAAGCAGTGTGGATGCTGGCCTGTGCCAGAGATAATCATTACGGCAAGTTCTTCATTTGGTTGTCAGGCAGCAATGCACAGCCAATCGGGATGCATATAATGACCTGCTCAGCACATAGAGTACACAAACACTGCAAGCATCTGTCAGCCTGGCTTCTTAATAAGACTGTCGGCTGTGGTTTATGATTTATGATTATGATTATGATGGCAGGAGAGTGCACAAACTTTTAGGAGCTCAACTGAAAAAAGGGCACCCTCCCTCATTTATATTTATTTATTTATTTATTTATGATAATAATATAACAGTATTATTTATTCAAATAAATATATAACTTTGAAATATAACTTTGCATTTAAAATGAACTTTAAATAAAAGATGCACCCAAAGAGTTACTTGTTTGTCAATAATTGTGGCACGTATCTTATTGTTAAACAAAATATTTATCATTTTGTATAATTTATATTATAAAAATAATATAATTTTCCTATTTTTTCAAGCATACAATATAAGTAATTACCTGTATTGTTTATTTCATCCAGCTTTCCTTTCTAAGGTTTATCAAGATATAATTTGAATGATATATATTTTATATAGGTATTATTAATATTTAATAATATTAATATGATTATTATTATAATATATTTTTACATTGTCCGACTGTTAAATAAGGGATGTCCTTACCCAGGCAACTTCTCCATGGGGAGAGAAGAGCTGAGTAAAAAAGACTGGGGCACTCAAGCTCTATTGTTTTTCTTAGTAAAAAATAGTTTAACTTAAAAAAACTACTTTTGAATATTTTCCCCCATTTTCGTCCAATATGGAATGTCCAATTCTAAGATGTGCTTGCTGCAGCGTCCGCTGTCAATTTGGTAGAGCACATGCGCAAGCACATGCTCTCCTCCGAAACATGTGATGTCAGCCCCTGCTTCTTTTCACACTGCTTCTCTCCTCCCCCCGTTTCGGTCCAGTCTGGAACTAATGCAACTGAGCTGATATCGAGGTGTACAGTCAGTGTACGGGTGAGCCCATGTAGCCATCCAAATCAGCTTCCATCACAACATTCCACACGGAGATGATCAGATGATAATCAGATGTTAAAACAGCACTGGGTGCAGTCAATGGGCTAATGAGCACCTTACCACGTGGGAGAGAGCGTTATGCATTATGAGCTTGGAAAGATTTTGAAAACAATGCCACCCGTCTCTGATTTCAGAAGCTAACACAGCCATTGAAACTCCAATGCTTTTTTTATGCAGAGTAGAAATGACACCTTCAAAGCCGAGAACATTCTGTGTTGTGTGCGGTACAGTGTATGGATGAGGAATTACACTAAAAGAGAAAACACTGAGCAAATACAATTAACACCAGATGCACATTTTTGTAATGCAACAACAGAACATAATCTGAGTAACTTTCTTCTTTATTTTCATGTTGCATTTGTAATGTGGTTTCATTAACAAGCCTCGAATGTGGCATTATCCTCTACCTCTGTAGGAGTAGAGATAGTGATAGGGATGGTAAGGAGAGAAGCTGGAAAGAATAAAACAAGTTTGATGTTCTGTTACCCCCACTGCCCACCACTTGATAAGACCCCCCTATTCTGAAGCAGAGTCTAAACCATTAGTAATGGATTCTGTTATTTTTTCAGCAAATAACAGCTCAATGGGTACCTGTGATCCCTCTACCACACACACACTTCTCAGTCTCTCCCAACACTGGGCCTAACCTGACTCGCACACTTATTTAATGTTCCTAAATAAAGCATAATGGTTTATTTAACCATGGATTCTGCACCTTATGCTAAGAATTGCGTATGTTTATCGTGTTTCCAACCCTCGTTACCCAACAGGAAGTAAAGTACTTTGTCCAAACACATGTAACACATATTAGCACACAATATTTACATTGTTTTTAACCCAGATGTTTTCTTTCTTTCCCAATTTGGCATGCCCACATGTATACCACGTATTGTCAAAAGTAAATCATTTCATCACATGTTGTAATACAGTATTTATCATATCCTTACACAATGTTATTGCATGCTGTCACATTTAATTAACAGGTATCCACACATATTCACATATGATTCAGCTGTGAAATTCATGTTATAATAATATATACGCCTTGGGTGTGATGGTGGGTTAAGGGATTGGTGTCAATCGCAGAACCCCAGGGGTATCGATAAGTTAAACTGTAATTATACAGTTTAACCACAAACTCTGAATAAACAGAGACTAGGAAAAAACAATAACAAAAGGGGGAAAACCGAAAATATCACCCAACGGGTGACTAGGTGCCACAAAGACACAAAAAGGAATAACTAAATCACCAACACCGAGTGTTTGAATAAAACGATAAACGGCTAGAAGAGCCCAATAACCAGCGAAAGAAAAGAAACCCGAAACACAGTCCACAGACTGTCTAACCGGAAAACCAAACTAACTCAGGGGGAGCGAGTAGGTTTCCTAAATCGGGTAACAAGAAAAAGAAGTCCTACATTTGCTAAGAGATGCTTTGTTCCTAGAGTAAGATTCTTTGAGAAGTTTCTTTGAGTAGTATCTTTGAGTAGTATCTTTAAAAAGACGCTACATACCTTACCGGCTAAATCGTAACAATGGCTTACGATTTCGCATAGAACGAATCCAGGTGTGAGTATTTATAGGAAGGTGATTAGTAATTAAGTTCAGGTGAGAACTCTTTAAAGGAAGGCACAACACTGCCATCTGGTGGTGGTTCAGGGGAACAACCGTGACAGGACCCCCCCCTTAAGGGGCGACTCCTGACGACCCTTCAGAACCACGCCGGTGAAAATCTTGGATCAAAGATGGATCCAAGATGTGCCGGGACGGGACCCAACTACGCTCCTCAGGACCGTAACCCTCCCAGTCCACAAGAAACTGAGTTCCCCTGCCTACTCGCCGCGAAGCCACAATACTCCGTACCGTGTAAGCAGGACCCCCTCCAATGATACGAGGCGGCGGCGGCGGTACTTCGGGAGACGCTAAGGCGCTAATAAGTAGAGGTTTTATGCGGGATACGTGAAGCGTGGGATGTATCCGCATAGATTGAGGAAGCTGTAAGCGAACGGTGACCGGGTTAATTTTATGGGTGATTTTGAAAGGTCAATAAAGCGCGGCGCGAGTTTCCGAGGACTCTACCCGTAACGGCAGATCCGAGTAGAAAGCCAAACCCGTTGCCCCACCCGATACGATGGAGCTGCCCGCCGACGGCGATTAGCAAACTCTTTTTGGCGATCAACTGCGCGCAACAGTGCCGTACGAACCCTCCGCCAGGTAGCCCGACAACGTCGCACAAAGGCCGCTGCGGAGGGAACCCCTGCGTCACCCTCCAGCTCAGGAAACAGAGGAGGTTGAAAACCAAACTGAGCCTCGAAAGGAGAGAGACCTGACGACGCATTACGCAGAGTGTTATGGGCGTACTCCGCCCAGGCCAGATGCCGGCTCCACGATGTGGGATTGGCGGAGGCCAGACACCGGAGAGTGTTTTCCATAGTTTGATTGGTGCGTTCAGTCTGTCCATTGGTCTGTGGGTGAAAGCCGAAGACAGACTGACCGACGCCCCTAAAAGGGAACAAAGCGCGCGCCAGAATCTGGACGCAAACTGGGGCCCCGATCGGACACTACGTCTTGCGGCAAGCCGTGAAGGCGAAAGACATGGTCCATCATAAGATGCGCCGTCTCGGCGCAGACGGCAGCAGGAAGCGCAATGAAGTGGGCGGCCTTGGAAAATCGGTCAACTATGACCAAAATAACAGTATGACCGTTAGAGCTGGGCAAGCCGGTGTGGCGAAGTCTAAGGCGACATGACTCCAGGGACGGTGAGGAACCGGTAAAGGCCGCAGTAACCCTGACGGTGCCAGCGGTGACACCTTGTTGCGAGCACAAATATTACAGGCAGCAACAAACTCCCGCACGTCCCTCTCCATACCCCGCCACCAGAACCGTCTACCCAGGAAATCGTGCGTACGGTGTACGCCTGGGTGACCTGTGAGCCGAGAGGAGTGACCCCACTGCAGTACCTGGGCGCGAGCTCCTGAGGAACGAAGAGGCACCCCGTGGACCCCCACCAGGATCAGGCTCAAGGCGTTGGGCCTCATGCACCACTCTTTCTATCTCCCATAAAACCGGAGATAAAATCTGTGCGGTGGGAATAATGGGTGTGGGCGGATGATCCCGTTCGGACCCATCGTACAAGCGCGACAAGGCGTCAGGTTTAATATTTTTTGAACCAGGACGGTAAGTCAACAAAAAATGAAACCTAGTAAAAAATAATGCCCATCGAGCTTGCCGCGAATTACGACGTTGAGTCCCCTGGATGTATTCTAAATTTTTTTATGATCTGTCCAGACCGTAAAGGGATGTTCCGCCCCCTCTAGCCAATGACGCCATTCCTCCAGCGCCATTTTAACCGCTAATAACTCCCGATCCCGACATTGTAATTCCTCTCGGCAGGCGAAAGGCTCCGAAAAATACGCGCACGGATGAACCTTTTGGTCCATGGCCGACCGCTGGGACAGTATAGCCCCTACCCCTAGCTCAGAGGCGTCAACCTCTACAATGAAAGGTAACGATGGATTGGGAGAAATTAAAATGGGTTCAGAACAGAATCTTTTTTTTAGTTCAGCGAATGCCGCCTCCGCTTTAGGAGACCATTGGAACCGAGAGGGAACCGTTGTCTTTTTGGTAAGCGCCGTGATGGGAGCGACCACTGAACTAAAATTACGGATAAACCGTCTATAAAAATTTGCGAACCCCAGAAACCGCTGCACCTGTTTAACAGAACCCGGAGCAGGCCAATCCCTGACCGCAGTCACTTTATTGGGGTCCATTTGGATCCTGCCCTCTGCGACAATGAATCCTAGGAAGGACACTGAAGGTACATGAAACACACATTTCTCTGCTTTTACAAATAATTGGGCTTCTAACAAGCATTTTAATACCTGTCTGACGTGTTTCACGTGCTCAGAAAGAGAATTGGAGAAAATCAAAATGTCGTCAAGATAAACGAACACCGATTTCTCCAACATCTCTCTGAGTACGTCATTAACAAACGCCTGGAAGACAGCCGGCGCGCACGTGAGGCCGAATGGCATAACCAGGTATTCATAATGACCATTGTGCGTATTAAATGCTGTTTTCCACTCATCACCCTGACGGATGCGAACCAAATTATATGCGTTGCGAAGGTCCAACTTAGAAAAAATAGACGCTCCTTGGAGACGTTGAAGCGGAGTTCATAAGTGGAAGAGGTACCGATTCTTTATGGTAATATTATTTAACCCTCTATAATCGATACACGGTCGTAATCCCCCATCCTTTTTTCCGACAAAAAAGAACCCCGCCCCAGCAGGAGACGTGGATGGCCTGATAAAACCATTAGTTAGAGATTCGAAATGTATCTCTTCATAGCCGCACTCTCAGGTATAGATAGTGAATATAGGGATCACGTGGGGGAACTGTGCCTGGGTGAAGCTCAATAGCGCAATCATAAGACCGGTGCGGAGGTAGCTTGGTAGCCCTTTGCTTACTAAACACCTCGCTAAGATCGGAATAAGTCTTTGGAATGCCGGAAGGTAGCGAGTAGCATTCCACACTCATGAGTTCCATTCCCTCCTTATCCCTTGAAACTCGTGCTCAATGGGGGCAGTTCGGAATTTTTATGGGAATCGGAACTGGAGTAGCTAACCGATCTTTTCGGAACTCGTGAATAATTGGGCTCATCGTCCGTAGACGGCATGTCTGCCTCTAAAGAATCAAAGGTAAGGATTCCAGGTCACTAATCTCCTCGGCCGTGGACTCCTCCAGTGGGACTTCCCAAGCACACTGAGGATCCCATTCGAGTTCGTTCTCCGTCTCATTGGAGTGTACGGATGAGGGAGCATGATTAGGCGAACAGTAAGTAGATTCGTCGGTCTCGAATCGGTCTCGTGATTTTAGACCCACCGAAACCGGAAGACGACGGAATAAAAGGTAAACAACCAAGAGAACACTGATCCCCCCATTGAACAATAGGGTTTTTATGACTACCCCAGTTCACCTGTGGTTGATGTTTTATTAACCAGGAGTGTCCGAGAACTAATGGGTACGTAGGCGACTCGACCAAAAAAAACTTAATTTGTTCTGTGTGTTCGCCGTAAGCGATCCGCATGTTTACAGTCTCCGTGGATTCCTTAATGCGACCGGAACCCAGCGGACGACCATCAAGAGCGGTAACACCACAAGATTGTGAAAGAACCCGAATAGGTAAGTGAATTCCTTTAGCCCACCCGGAGTCCACAAAACAATCAACAGCTCCTGAATCAAGAAACGCGTTTATTTTAATGTTTTGTCTCCCCAGGATAGTTCAACAGGAATGAAGGTTCGGAAGAAAGAGGACTGATGTCTCACTACCGGCCTCCGGCCCGATGATGAGACTATTCGTTTTCCCTTAAGTGTGGAACAATTTTTAATAACGTGACCCGTCAGTCGACAGTACCGACAAAAGTCCGCATCCCCTCTGGCGGGACCGAAAACTAGCACTGTCTACTTCCATGGGTTCGTCTGCTTTGCCCAAGCGCTTAGGAAACAGAGGTAAGAACCCTTTCGTAGGTACCAGGTGCTCTCTGTCCCCTCTCTCTCGCTGGCGTTCCTAATACGGTTATCGATCCGTATAGCGATGGTAATTAGTTCATCTAGTGAATCGGGAATGCCAATGGTAGCTAGTGCGTCTCTCACCGGATCAGATAGCGCGTTAGTAAACAACGTTATGAGAGGATTCTCAGGCCACCCTGTAACTCCCGCGAGAGTACGGAAGGAAATCGAGAATTCCGCCACGCTTTGGTTACCCTGGCGCATGCGCGTCAATTTAGTCGCAGATTCGCTGTCGTGAAGCTCGTGGTGAAAACCAACTCCATTCTCTTCATTAAACCCAGCGAGTCTGTCAATACCGGTGCTTGAGAGAGCGAATAAGAGGTACTGCCCACTCGAGAGCTGCCCCGATAATAATGATAGCACGAGTGCCACTCGCGACTCCTCTGAGCTATATCTAGATGGCTGAGTCTGGAAAACGATTTGGCACTGAGCTAAAAACCCCGACATTTACCGGACTCGCCGCTAAAACGAGGAGGAAGCTGAATTTTGCCTCTCGTAATCCCTCTCCCCAGGTGTGCCCCAGCGAGGAGTGACGACCGGATTAGGACCGGCGAATCCTACCGCAGTTTGGGGACGACCGTCGACCATTGTCTGGATCAAGCCCTCCAGACTTTGAACAGACGAGACAATACTAGCCTGGTTGTTTTGCATGACTCGTTGTTGTTCTAATAAAATTTCTATGGTCGTTCTCTGTCTCTCCATTTCTCTGCTTTGCAACTCTGCCATTTGTTCGATACCGCGGGGATCCGCTGACGCCGTGTTCATGGCGAAATCGTACTGTGATGGTGGGTTAAGGGATTGGTGTCAATCGCAGAACCCCAGGGGTATCGATAAGTTAAACTGTAATTATACAGTTTAACCACAAACTCTGAATAAACAGAGACTAGGAAAAAACAATAACAAAAGGGGGAAAACCGAAAATATCACCCAACGGGTGACTAGGTGCCACAAAGACACAAAAAGGAATAACTAAATCACCAACACCGAGTGTTTGAATAAAACGATAAACGGCTAGAAGAGCCCAATAACCAGCGAAAGAAAAGAAAACCCGAAACACAGTCCACAGACTGTCTAACCGGAAAACCAAACTAACTCAGGGGGAGCGAGTAGGTTTCCTAAATCGGGTAACAAGAAAAAGAAGTCCTACATTTGCTAAGAGATGCTTTGTTCCTAGAGTAAGATTCTTTGAGAAGTTTCTTTGAGTAGTATCTTTGAGTAGTATCTTTAAAAAACGCTACATACCTTACCGGCTAAATCGTAACAATGGCTTACGATTTCGCATAGAACGAATCCAGGTGTGAGTATTTATAGGAAGGTGATTAGTAATTAAGTTCAGGTGAGAACTCTTTAAAGGAAGGCACAACACTGCCATCTGGTGGTGGTTCAGGGGAACAACCGTGACATTGGGTATTCAAGGCAAAATAATAATAATATTATTGTGTGCATTGCTGTGTACATATCCTTGTGTGTGTGATGTTCTTTCCTTCCAGACCTTCAACACATTCTGTGAACAAAATATGTGGATAATAAGGACATGTGACAGGGTGCACTACAGAGTCCTGTGGAGGCCACAGGCTTTTCCAACCCAGCCAGGATCCAGGTTTTCTAGTTTTCAGACCATTCAGAGCAGTGCCAATTTGGGTGAGAGCAGTGCATCGTGGGACGCGTGCTTGCTGCGCCTGGCCGAGGCAGATAAGGCCCTGTGGCGGCACAGCTTGGAAAATCTGGGGTGGACTGCTACCCTCTCTCAGCCGCTGCCATGCCGCCATGCCGGGTGGATTAGCATGACATGGACAGGGTCTGCTGAAAGCGTGTTTTATAGCTGAGCATCAGAATGTAATTGAAGTGTTTGGATTAGGTGGAGAGGTACTCTGACAAGGACTGGGGCCTAACAAACAGAGTGCAAACAGAGATAGCCTAACACAGAGTGCCAAGGATAACTCAGCCTAAAACAGAGTGCTAAATAATGATAGCCAAACACAGATAGCCAGAGATAACTCAACCTAACACAGAGTGTTGAACAGCTGATGGCACATTTGCATGATGTTTCTGACAGTGCTGCAGCTGTTAGCCACAGGAATACACATGGGTAGGTGCTGTGAAATTATGTCTCAATCATATGTCCAGCTAAAAATAAAATATATACATGTATATGGGTGACCTGTCTGCCAAAGTAAGTGTGACAGGGCAGTGGAAGAGAGAATGAGACCCCTTGGGAATGTACTGTATGGTACAGGCTACTTTAAAGGCAATGTTAAGCCCTGGTTAAAATTTTAACCACAATTTAGTGCTACTTTTACAGTCTGGCGAGTTCATTTTGGTGATTTTAACTCCGTTAAACGCGAAGGACAATGGTTATTTCATCCAGGCCTGTCACCTAAAGACATATTGTGTGACACTCTCTGGGTAATAATTAATGGTTATGAATTTTTCTTATCTCTGTAAGAAAACTGCTGCTCTTTTAACCACTCACCAATCAGACTATGCGCATTTACCTGTGTTCATTTACAAATAAAAACATGATCTGTTTATGACAAACACACTCTCTGTGATCAACACTGCATTTCAGAGAGATTATTGTGCAGTTATGTGTGTTTTTCATCCGCCCTGTTGCAGCCAGGATTTATGTTACCTGGCTGCAACATTGATACACTTTCATAAATAATCAAAAGCAATGCAGGAGCTTCCTGCGGAAGGTGAATGCGCTACACTTCACAAAGGTGGGGAAATTACATGTTTTATGCAAATGGAGTGAGATAATTAAAGAGGGAATTGTATCTCTCTCCACAGTTGCTCTTTTTCACTGAGTGATAATTTGCCTGGAAGTTTAATTGCTTTTTTATTATTATTTCTCTCGTTTCGGAAGGATACATACCCATCTACAGAGATCAGGGGCACTACAGAGAGGAGAGCGTGTTTACTCTCTGATCTCCTCTCGACAACTCAGCCTTATTTACACCTACTCAGACAACGGGGGATACCTTGTGTCTAGAGAGTCACTAAACATACATCACCACGTCTTCCCTGAATATATTTTCACAAACAGTGGTGCCAGAGAGCTTTGTACTATAATGACCTCTGTTTTCTCCAGTCAGAGGCGTGAAATACTGTGTTGGGAAATACCTGACTGTCAGAAGGGAGATCGGTGTACATGAACAACTGTGGTGTTGAAGCTTCACCAGTCAACATGAACGAAAATGGCCATGGTGTTGAAGCTTCACCAGTCAATATGAATGAAAAGGACTATGGTGTTGACAGGGTAACTGGTCTACATGAGTGACAGTGCTGTTGAAAAATGGCCAATGTCTGCATGACAGAATATATTTTTTACATTTAACACATTTTTATCCCATATTTCTTTTCTCTCTCTCAATGTAGCGCACCCAGCTGTATTCATGGGCCTGTCTCATCGCTGCAACACCCTCCATACATTTGGGAGAGCGCAGACAAACACATGTTGTGTGTGCTGCCAGCCAATAATTCTTTTCACTCTGTCAGAGTGCACTGCACGCGCAGCTACTGCAGGCAGACTGCAAGTGCTCCATCAACCAGAGGGGGAACTCCTGCACGGTTAAAACGAACGATCATGCACCACCCTGTGGGGCGACCAGGGCTGCTCTTTGACCGGTGCCACAGATCTTCACCAAAACGTTACAGTGATCTTTGGGCATGTTGACTGGAGCTTGGGATTCTCAGTACATCCTCACAAGAAAAAGCCTAAATCCAGTGATGTGAGCAAAACCCAGGAGCTTATGTTTGTTTAGACGTGCTGTATCATGGACACGACAAGCACCCGCCGCAAACATGATTTCAGCATATGGCTTGTCAAACTGTGGCCAAACCCCGATCCCGGGTTTCATTTTCAAAAAAGGCAGTGCAACTTGACTCTCTCCAGACAATGCCTTATTTACCTCCAGGGAAGAAACCCAAGGACTACTAGAATGTCCTTACAAAGATGAAATGTGCTAATCTCTCCTTTATGCGCTGCTGTATAATCCTATTCCAACACCCCCCCCCCACTAAACACACACTCACTCTTTGTCAGTGGAGCCCAGGGACATACAATAACAGCACGGTCCCATTGGGTTTTGTATTCTCTCCATCTTTCTCTTTTCCCTCTCCCTCTCTCTCTCCCTCTCTCCCATGTTCCCTTTCTTTCTCTCTCTCTCTCTTCTATGAGGTCACATGGGTCCCTTGCCTCTCTTTCACCTGCCTCTTTTTATCTGCTCAGTTCCTCCCTCTCTTTTTCTTTCTCACTTCCATTTTCTCTCACTTGTTCTCCATACCTTGCACTCCCTCACCTTTTCCCTCTCTCTCTCTTTGTTGTTCATTCTCTTACAGTTTCATTCCTCTATGCCTAGAGCACAATATTTCATCCTGAACTGTGCACTGATAATAGCCGTTGTGCTGAAATACAGGTGCATTCACGCTGAAACTGAGCAATAGTTTATGCACTGAAGCGTGCCGGGTCTCTCGTGAGCACACAAATACGGGCTGTGTTGCAAACCTTTCTCCTGAAATCATATTGAGCCTTAAGCTGCCAAGCGGATCATTGCTAAAGTTGCTCAACATGGGTGCAGGCTGGGCCCTACAGTTACAGGTTTGAGCCCATGCTATATCATTAGCTAATTCTAATCTTTCTCATCTCTGCCCAGTTTGGTTGTTTTGTGGTTAACAATAAAGGGTTGGGGAGTGCAGTGGGGGGTATGTCAATAAAAACATGATGATGTGCAAATTTCATGTATGATGTGTTTTCGTACACCCAGACCACTTCTTAACTCAAACGCAGGGCATAGTTTGGTGATGTTATTAATGCGCACATATGAACAGATAGGTTAGATATGGGATAAATCATCATGCAACACTGCTTTGTGGATGTTCTGTATTTCACCTCACTCTGAGACAATTCATTCAAGAGACAACTATTTGAAATACAACCCATATTCAACTAAGCAGTTCAAAGTGTATGAGCATTGTACTTTTAAGGAGTGGAGATGGTTTCTTTCATTTATGTGCATTGAACCACTCCTTACAGTATATATACTTATACTGTATATACGTATGTATACAAGTAAATGATTTGTCTCAGAGTGAGGTGAAATACAGAACATGCACAAAGCACATCCACTCTCATATTACATAACAAAGAACAAACACAAACATAACAATTCAAAAACACAGGAATTACTGGTTTCTATCTGGCTGTGGTAGGTAGCTACGTATTGTGCATTTCTCTCTGTTTCTGTCTCTCTCTTTACATTCCTTCCAATCGTCCTCTGTGGCAGCATCTTCCTGTGATCAGAATCGCTGTGTGACAGAGGGACAGTGATGAAGGAATGGCTGCTTGGAGGTCATTACAGCTTCTGGGGCACGACGGGGGCTGGGGGGATGGGCATTTCATTCTGAACCCCTGCAGGTTTATACAACAATTACCTTTCTTGGTTGTTTGATTTAAGAAAAGAACATCCAAATAAAAAATGTAAAAACCAACAGGTTTTCAGATTTTATTTTTCATAATGTGCTCTGCCAAAGTGTCAAAAATAACAGTCCTCCAAAAAACTAGGAGAAACCACGCAGCTGGCTCATGGACAGAACAAAGTGAGAGAGAGCTGCAATCCTGCCATAAATATATAAATATCCACTAAGCCAGCAAGCTCCCATGACTCCCTGTCACATTATGGACCCATTAAACTCCCATCTTTAAAAAGCTCCATGACTCCCTGTCACACTACGCACCCATTAAATTCCCATCTTTAAAAAAACTCCATGACTCCCTGTCACATTACGCACCCAGTAAATTCCCACCTTTAAAAAGCTCCATGACTCCCTGCCATATTACGCACCCAGTAAATTCCCATCTTTAAAAAGCTCCATGACTCCCTGCCATATTACGCACCCGTTAAATTCCCATCTTTAAAAAGCTCCATGACTCCCTGCCACATTACGCAACCATTACATTCCTGCTGCCTCAACAGGCTGATGGGCCTAGGCGGGGTCGCCTCGTTTTAATGGTTGAGATCTGCCAAGTGGTGGACCAGCAGGAGGAAGAGGGCGGGCAGTGGGGTGTTGGGGTGGTGCATACCAGTGCCGATTTCTTTAAGACAATGAGGGAAGCTTGGCTTCCCCTATAATTTTTGGGGGGATGGGAAATATTTTTACAACATTACAACATTAATAAATATTTGTACTTAATTTGAATAAATTTTATGAATTAACTTGGACAATATTGAAATGCCTTGAAGCTGAGCTTCCAAGCCATACATCCAATCAGATTTTGGCATGCCTCCGTCAATCAGCCTGTCTGTGGCTGCATCCATGTCCAATAGAACATAGCTACAATATGTGTGGCCTTGGGCACAGAAGTTTTTGGAGTGACATCTGTTTGTCAATACATTGCCAATAGTTTGAATTATTTGGTGTTTATTCCTCTAGTATTGTAATTCAGTATTTTAATTGAACTGTTAATCATTTCTATTCTAAATTGATCTCTTGGAGTTTGAAATGTAACCACAGTAGCTAGCTAATGTTAGATAATTGCATTGATTTGTGAGTCTGCTAACTTGTTTAGGCTAGCTTAGCTAACATTAGCTAGCTAGCTGACATTTACAGTTCAGATCAAACATGAGATTTTAGCTAGCTAGCTAGTTAGCATGACATTTTAGAAGAAAGTCTTTGTATATTCAACATGTCAAATAATAATCTGTGTTTATCCAACTAGGTAGCGTTATCTCAGAAATGATTTGTCTCATCTCGCATGTTTCAACTGGACTAACTAATTGACATTGAGGATTGTGAAGTCAGTGTTGTTGAAAACCCTTGTTGAGTGAGATTGATACTATAGGGCACATTTTTAGGAAATAAAGGAGATTAGAATTTGCTTACAAGATAAGGGGACAGCCCATAATATTTATTTTGATATGTTGCAAAATTAGTGTTAGCTTTTACCTTAATTATGTAAATTATTTAGCTACCATACCCTGCATTGTTTTTCTATAAGAGTTGACATTTAAAGGTAAACAATTTATTTGTGAGGCGAGTATTACCAAGTATACCAAAATGTATTTACTGTTATGCTGGATAACATTTGCATTACCTATGTTCCAAGTCTTTAATAAACTGCCAATGTATCTCCTTATTTGTTTCTAATGTTTCATCAAAGGACTAATTTGATGGAAAAAAGTTATATATTATATGATGTCAGGTGTTTAAATATGAGGATAATCTCTATTTTGCAGTAGTATGGCAGGCAGGCAGCATCAGGGGCAGTGAGAACATCATCATTATCATCATCATCATCAGCATCATCAGAGCAGCAGGGGCAGTCAGCATTATCACCGGAGCATCAGAGAAGATCAAGGTCAGATCAGTATCCCCCCCCAAGCCTCTGGGCCTCAGCTTAACATCGGGTGGGCCCCAGCAGTCGCCACTGGCGCATACCCCCAGTCCATGGGCTCAAACGTGCTCATCCAGAAAATCCACACATGTGTTAAGTAAAAATAAAAGAAAACAGATTAGGAGCACTGGTGTTTTATTGAGGAATTTTTGGAAGGCTAAGGAATATATATTTTTATACACAGATTTCTGGGTAAAAAAGGTAAGAGTGATAAAAAAAAATTCAAATTGATAAAATAGATAAAAGACACAGCAGTCCAAAATTGCTTTTGTTAGAGTGGGCAGTATGGCACTGTGAAGCACATTAAGAAGGATAAACATGGGACATCATGGTTGAATCCTGGTTTTGCAAAGATTAAAAATCCTGAGATTCTTCAACCCAGGTGTGTCGGTCATCTGCAGCGCACTGTGACACTGTGACTTTACAAACAAAATAAAATGTTTTGCACCAGTGTGATATAACCACATAGCAGGGGAGTGTGGCTGCAAAAATACAGACAAAACAGTGATGAGGGGGCGGCGGATAACGTAGCGGTCTAGCGCTAATCAAAATAAATACAGGGTATAATTGGCCACTAAGTTGGGAGAAAAATGGGGAAAAAAATCTGAAACATTTAATAAAAAAATAAAAAAAACTGTGTTGAAACTGAAAAGATGAGGGAGTGACAGGACCTGTACCGGCAGGGGGATCTGAAAGAATGCATGTGTGTTTTGTGTGTGTGCATGCTTATACACTGAATTGAGCATAGCTGAGAGGATAAAACAACCCCACCCGATACCACCAACACCTAGCCTTGCCTCCCGTCCACCACTCCCCCAGCCCCTCGCCAAGCTGCCCCTGCTCCAAGCCTCTCCCTTTGCAGTGCACTTGAAGATAAGTGAGAGTGCTGTCTCAGTGGGGCCATCAAAGCAAAGCCCTGTGTTCCCCAATGGGTTGTGTAATGGAGAGAAAAGCAGAAGGATCAGAACCCATTTACAAACATGGAGAGAGAGAGAGAGAGAAAGAGACAGAGAGAGAGAGAGAGAGAGAGAGAGAGAGAGAGAGAGAGAGAGAGAGAGAGAGAGAGAGAGAGAGAGAGAGAGAGAGAGAGAGAGAGAGAGAGAGAGATGACTCCTCTCCTGACATGGATCCGCAGTGTATTTAACAGTGGTTATTAGGGAAGGAAAATCATATTACTCCAATATGACTTCAAAGAACACAGTAATTCTCTCTATAATAACAAGTGGATTGAACCATGGATGCCATTTAAAATCCACCATTTTGTAATAAACTGATAGATTGAGTTCAATTTACAGGGCGCTATCTATAGTCCACCAGCTTCTCTGAGAAAATTCTTTGCGTTTCAAAATATGAAAGGGATACACTTGCTGATGGATGGAATACACAGGCTGAAATAGTTTGAATAATGGAGGTAATTTTCATAAAATAAGCAGCTGAAGAAGATTAATCTACTCCAAAAACATAGTGGCTGAATTTATATTATTATTATTATTTACCAGAACATTAATTTGTTTGTTTGAAAACATGAAATGAAAAACAAGATGTAAAAATAGCCGTGTGGCCCCTAAAGTGAGTAAATGAGGGATACTGCTATGATGTGGGGTGCATTTTCAGCCATGGTTTACATCCACTTAACCCCTTAGTGAGCTAAAATAGATACAAAGCCGTTGTGAGTGATCACCTTCATCCTATGGTGTAGCATTTCTATCCTGATTGGAGTGATCTCTTCCAGGATGACAATTCCCACATCCACAGGGCACGACTGGCCACTGAATGGTTTGATGAGCATGACAATTATGTAAACCATATACCATGGCCATCTCAGTCACCAGATCTCAATCCAATTAAACACTTATGGGAGATTCCATCCATCCATCCATTGTCTAAGCCGCTTATTCCTGGTCAGGGTCGCGGGGGGCTGGAGCCTATCCCAGCATGCGCTCCGGGCGAGAGGCAGGAATACACCCTGGACAGGTCGCCAATCCATCGCAGGGCACACACACCATTCACTCACACACTCATACCTACGGGCAATTTAGACTCTCCAATTAGCCTAACGTGCATGTCTTTGGACTGTGGGAAGAAACCGGATACCCGGAGGAAACCCACGCGGACACGGGAGAACATGCAAACTCCGCACAGAAAGGCCCCGGCCTGGATTCGAACCCGAGACCTTCTTGCTGTGAGGCGACAGTGCTATCCACTGCACCACCGTGCCGCCCCTTATGGGAGATTGTGGAGCGAAACTTGTAGAATCTATACCAAGGTGCTGTTCTGGTGGCTTGTGGTGACCTTATTAAGATACTCTATGCTGGTGTTTCCTTTATTTTGGCAGTTACCTGTACAAGTGCTTTAGTACTGTATGTGTGTGTGTGTGTGTGTGTTAAACATCAGAGGTTTCCAACCAAAAGGTCCACTCTTTTTTCCTCTGGAAGGACGAGTGCATTTCTCATACTGCTCAGGCCTCCTCCTGCACAATTCACTCCTGGGGTTGGTTATTATGCTGACGTATCATTTAGTAACTTACTATTTCACTCTAGTCCAGGATCAGCACTGACATAGCAAATTTTAATGTAAGAAAATACCAAAAAATGTTCAAGATAAAAAAATTAAGAAGATAAATAAATACAATATAAATAGATAATCAAATACATTAATAAAACAATTGATGCTGAGATGAGGGGATTACTAAATTATGATTTTGACCTTACATTTACATTTAAGGCATTTAAAAGACCTTCACGCATGGTGAGTCATGTCACTCCTCATTTGAAATTTTGAGAAGGACAAGGTGGCCAGCTGGTTGTGACTGCAAAGATTTAACAGGACCGTGGAGTGATGATCTCACTCAGGTAAGACAGAATGCAGGTACGGAGTGTAATTCTAAAGGTTGCATCGTACATTATGGGAAGTCAGTCTGAAGAAAGATGCATGAATGTGATCAAAAATGTTTCTTTTTTTGTTGCTGTACAATCCTTGGAGCAGTGTTCAGGATTAATTGGAGATTTGACAAAATTGCAGACAGTAAGGCGATGCAATAATCCCACCCTAAGGAGACAATGGATGAGGTTTATTTAATCTTCAAGAGACAAAGCATCTTCTTTTGGCGAGGTCTCTAAAGGGGAAAACGGCACGCTGGTGATGTTGTTTTAACATGATCTGCCTAGATGAGTCAAGGATCTGATGTATGTTACTGTACGTACACCCACATATCCACCCTCATTTTAGGGAAAGCTGTCCATGCCTGGAACAATCCACCACATTACCACTTAGACATTGATGAACAAGCAGCCAAACATTCTCTCATGTCCAAATTGTCATTTATCGGCACCGTGTTTTCATATTTAATTGCCATCCTCACCTGCTTCGGACTCCATTTGCCATTAAACCACTTGTCTACAGAACCCCTGTTTGCTATCACCCATCGTGGTGCCACCTTCTGAATGCTATGTCCCCACGTCAATAAAACCTTCTGCTTTAAACGCATTTATGTTTATGTGAGAATGTATTACTACTGTAGTATAGCTCAGTATAGCTGTGTATTGTTAGCACAGCCGTGGAAATCGCCACTCAATTACTCTTATTGCTGGAATAATTTTACTTTTTGGCCTAGTCTCTTCTCCAGTTTAAAGGGAGATTTCTTGGAGTAGCCAGATGGGCAGTTCCCTTCACATCTTATTTTTATTGGCAAGTTCCGTTCACTGTGAGCAAGAATTAATTACACCTCCAGGTACAAACTGACATGCGGTGTTATACTGTCAGCACAGCCATTTCCACCGACAAATCCTGTCTGTTAGTCCAGACAAACCTGCGTTTATGTGGCTTACCCTCTTTCAGGGAAGCAGTACAAATATAGAATCTCAATATCCCCCATTGTTCTTATCTCCCAATTCACCTAAAGTCCAATTATGATTTTAGCCCCATCTCATCGTATTGTCCTCTGTAAATTTGACAATACATCAGTTATTAACACATTCATAAGTATTATTTATGTATTTTACAGGCTGCCAAATACTGTGAATAAATAAAATCACAATATATGCAACTGTCAACAGAGAGGGGGAGTAATTTGTATTACTGTGTACCACATGCATTACACAGGTAGCTACATACAGTATATTGATAGGGCCTTATATACGGCAAATCTCCCTCCCTTGCTTTAGCTTTTTCATTTCATAGCTAATGACAATCTCTATACTTATAGGTACAAAAGTAAGGTTACATTTAGTTTTTTAGCCTAAACAACCAAAACAAACAATATCACATTGTACTGTAGGGCAGGGTATCTCTCTCCTGGACATTCTACGGCCCTGTGGGGAAATTCTGTGCCTTTTCTCTAAGAAGCCATGGCTGTGATTTCTGGAATCAATAAGCAGCAGCTTATATCCTTTGCAAGGTGTGATTTCATTTTCTCTGTAAAACTCAATACTAGGCAGACTAAGATACCGCAGAGAGAGAGAGAGAGAGAGAGAGAGAGAGAGAGAGAGAGAGAGAGAGAGAGAGAGAGAGAGAGAGAGAGAGAGAGAGAGAGAGAGAGAGAGAGAGAGAGAGAGAGAGAGAGAGAGAGAGAGAGAGAGAGAGAGAGAGAGAGAGACTGAGACAGAAAGAGAGAAATTGCATTGCAAGACCTGGCCAGAAAATAAACCCCCACAAAAAACAATACGGTCTAACACAGCAGGTGGGGTGGGATTTGAATTGTGTTCCGTTGATTTATTTACAACGGTTAAACAGGAGGGAAAATACAGTCACACTGGACACAGGTGCGCAGTCCCACTCAATTTTCGATGGTGTTGATAAAGATTAGAGGCAAACAACGTTTCTGCAGCTGCAGCTTCGCCCCAGCTTTTGCAGCCCAAAGATCAGAGGTGTGACTGAGAACCTGCAGCCCCAGTGATCTACCTGGGGCCCATGAGCCATGATGAGCCACCCCCAGTCCACATAACTGTGTGACATGATTTACACACTAATAAAGCCCATTGTACTGTCGAAGAACAAACAAAAACCATAACCATGCCATCAGACACATCAGGGTCAATTTCTTTAAGCCTGTAATGGTCTTGAAACTGAAACCGTGAATCGAGAGCCTTTGCTGTTGATGTTTGATGTTTGATGTTTTATTATATAATAATATTTATGTACTGTATGCGACATAACATTGAGTCCTGTGGATGGCTCTTTCTCTTTTTCTAGCTTCCTACTGATGGTGGCAAAACACCAAACAAACAAATAAGCAATCAGTAGACCAACATTTACAGACAATGACGTCTTCAGAATAAAACTATTTCCCTAGGTTCATATAAAACAAATTAGTGCAGCAGTTGTTAATACAGTATTAATCTATCTAATGTTAACAATAAATGTTCTCATGTTCTTTAGGTTCTAAATTATAGTCGACTTAATAAAATGCAATCACTGTTGTTTTTTGTTTAGATTTTTTCCCCAAACAAAACTGATGTCTGAACTGAACCGTAGCCCCAAAACCAAGGTATAAACCAAACTGTGGATTTGGAGAACCGTTACACCCCAAAGTTAGTTTTTGCATTGATAATAAAATAAAATACCTTCAGATCAGACTGCCCATTTTGTTGGGTGTTGAGAACCATTAACTTCAAGTTAGTGCTCTATTACTGTTGTGTATGTTTGCGCGCTTGTGTGTGCACGAGAGTGTGTGTCTCTGTGCATGCGTGCATCTGCAAATATGCCTGTGTATATGTGTTTGTGAAAGTGTGTTTATTGATTTTGCCTGATGTTTCTTCTTCTGAAGGAAGAAAGGCACAGCTGGGATTATCACAGGCGATAAGGGAAATGAAGACGGTTATAAAGCAGTGATGCAAATTTCTCTGTCTGATTCAGGAGCTCCATACTCATTATTAATGGGGTGCAGGAATACATTACTGTATGAAAGAAACACAATATTACAGTAGAGGGGCAGGGAGACCAAGCTGACTATGTGTGTATGTGTGTATGTGTGTGTGTGTTTGTGTGTGTGAGTTTGCACGTTTATTTGGAAAGACTCTTGACACTTTCTCTTTTTCTGTCCTTTTGATTCACCACACTGTTCCGTTTTTGTCTTCCTTCCACAGAAGTTGCCTAGTTAATTTCTGTCTGTCCTGTTTTGTCTCATCTTAGCACATGAGCTCAGATTTTGTTTGTCTTGCACGGGGTAACTACATAGAGACAGCAGCAAAAAACCCAAATGAAAAAAGCAATCGCTTAAAAGAAAGAGAAGGAAATGCCCCATGATGTGAGAAGCACTAGAAGAGGAAAAGGTCCTGTGTTAAAGGTGCATATTCCATCTGAGAAATGAGTTCTTACAACCTCAAACTTTATTGAGGATGTCCTTCCCGGGTGGGGGGTCCAGCTAAAGTACTAGGCCTTGGTCAATGCCCTCCATTGTCCCTTTTGGGGGGAAGATTATTGACCATAGAATTGCCCAGAGGGGTATGGTATGCCCCCGCCTCATTAGGCAAGAACGATGTCTGCATGTACCCACTGTGCATGAAGTATGGTCCCTCAGTGCTGTGCCTGCACAGCTCAGCTGCTGAACTGCAGAGTGAGAAAGAAGCAGGACTGGCTGAACATACTTTGAAATTCACACATGGTAATCTACGATCTCCCAAATTGATGAGACGTTGCAGTGATGGGTCGGGCCTAAAAATATGATTGTGCATTCCAAATTGGGGAATTTAAAAAATAATAACAATAGAAGATAATATCTGACAACAAAATGGCAGGGGGTAGTGTTACCCTCAAGATGCCACTTTACGAAACAATTAAATATTTTCCACAGAGTATTAACGATTGAATGAGGCTAATGGGTGAATTGCTTTGTGGGTAGTGGTGGTGTTAGGGTGCATTGCGTCATGGATAACTATGGCAGGTGGCGGGGGGTGGATTTTACCTGAATTTGTTAGAAGTCCGAACAGAGATGACATTTATTTCCCTGACGCTTTCCATCCCTTCAGGGGTGAGGCATTCAGCATGACTCCCCACAAAACGCACAGGTCTTATTACAGAGCTCTGAATGGCACTTTCTCTGAGGTCAACTCGCCAGTCACCAGTTTTGATTGAATCCAACAGGGATGCTGTGCGTGAGCTGCACAAATTTGAAGACAGCTCAATTAATGTGCTTAAGATATGAAATATAAATACATGACTTGTTTTATAGCAAATCTATTTCAAACATAGCCCATTAAACATAGCCACAATAAACATGAATCTGAAACTGAATTATAAAAAAACACTGAATCTATTTCATTAGACCCCTTCATCTCGGAAATAAAACACTACACAAATTTAGTTTTTCCGTCACTCAGCACAAGTTCATAAAAATGTGATTTGACCTTCAGCAGTTGAGAAAGGTCAAACTAGTTCAATTCCCCATCCATTCTATGGATGAACAGCTCTATCAAAATAGCTTTAAACAGAAATGTGCAAAGGAATATGCATGATGTAGTTTAAGTGCCTGGCTAAAATAGCTTGCGTGTGACATAAACATTTCATTAGCAGTGAAGGCTCATACATATTTCATCAAAGGCAGCAGTGTCACTACCCAACAAGTTTTGATCAAAGGGCATCTCTGAAATCTCAATAATGTAATGCCTCATAGCGTTATTTCCACTCTTGTATTTAGCACTGTGTTCAACAGGATGGGAGATATATCATTACCGCAGCCCATCAGAAATATTTCAGAGCCTCACGCTGATGGCAGATCAAGCTACATTAGAAGCCGCAAATATACTTTAAATGCACAAGAGAATGTGAGAGCCAAGCAATGGAGGTATGCATACAGTTGAATAGCCTCTTAAATGTATGGAAGAGAAAATGTGGCTGTTCTTAAAATAAAATACACTGAGCATGAAAAGAAACTCACCACTTATGCTGGCAAAAGCATCGCGAAGCTATCACTGGGGTAAAATGGGTAAAATCGCTTCTGTAGCATAGGGGCACTGACAGTTAAATGGCAACCTAACTGCGATTAACAATGTAGCATTCACCGTGATAGTAACAGTAACCCAGTGCAAGTGTGTAAATCTGAAACACATTAATTTGCAAGAGGTGAAGGATGCAGTCTCCAAGGATGATTTTACTTTCCTTCTCATAAAGCCCCCACAGGAAGGGCAGAAAGCAAGTCTTAGAATTCATCAATGTAGCATAAAGAGGTCAGTTATATATGCAGTAACTCATACATACAGCAATAATTCACCCTTAGCTATGACTTACAATTAAATACCAGTGTTATTTTCTCCACAAACAGAGTTTGACGAGTCCAGCGATCACCAAAATTAACTCGCCAAACTGTGTTTGTGAAGAAAAAAAGTGTTTATTTTTTTTAACCAGGTAAGTTGATTGAGAACATATCATATTTTAACCACAACCTGGTTCAGAGGATAAAAGGTAGTCAAAGGGAAGAAAACCCCAAAAACAAACAAAACAAAAAACATAAACTTGGCAGCATAAATAATATAACAAAACCACCATAACAAGATAATGATTGATAGCCCAAACACAAAACACCAAATAGAATGGACAGATTTATAAAAAGAGTGTTATAAAAAGTAAGAGTTATAAAATCATCAAGTAAAACATGCACATTTATCTGCAAGTCTAAGTTCAGGGGAAATGGGCCATAGAATGTTTGCAGATTGAAAATGCATTTTACATTCTCTGGGAGAATATGTCAGTAATTGTGAAACCATTAAAAAAGGGTTTGAAAAACAGGGAATTCCTGTGCTTGACTTGTACACAGCCGAAAGAGAGGGGGATGTATTGGCTGTCGTCCTCAACAAATCAACAGAGTGTGGTGAGAGCCTTCAGACACAATGTGTAAGCCTTACGGACAGGAACGTGTGAAACAAAGTAGTCAAATAAACTATGAAGGGAGGGAGGGAGGGGGCAGGGCCCACCACTTCCAATCACATCCCATTGGACAAAGAGCAATACTTCTTCTCCCTTCTTCCCTCTTGCTACCTTTTTCCTGAACCAAATGATTAAAGTCATCATAATGTCATTCAATGCAAGTGCTGCAAATGCCAAAATGGTCCATCGATAACTCAATCAATCAGGGGAATGAACTGCAGTGCATGAGAACAAGTAAGACTATCATTGTTATCACAGCAAGCTTGTCTGCACGACACTGCATTATACTAGCAAAATGCAGTATGGCAACTTGTGCACAGTAAAGGAAAGAAGTGTATCTTTTCAATGTGCATATTGGTTCCTACGTTGTGCATTGCATGGGCCGTATTGAAATTGTTCATTGTTCCCCTATGTTGTATAGTGTTGCATAGCACTGCTGTCCTGTGTTTTGAGAAAGTTCCTCTGAAATGAGCAATGATAGGGTTTTGTTCTCTTCTAGTCTTGTCTAGCCTCTTCATGTATGAAGCCATGTGTGAATGTGAGTTATGCAACCTGCAGGGGAGTTACAGTTCTGTTGTGGTTCTGTGTGGCTCAGTAGGTAGAGCATGGTGCTAACAACACTTAGGATGTGGGTTAAATTCCCATTGGGGTCACATATACTGAAAATGTATGCATTCAATACTGTAAGACGCTTTTGGGTAAAAGTGTCTGTTAAATGGCACATTTTATATCATGGTAATTTATTCCATAATTCTCTGTGCAGAGAAGACGGAATTCAGAGGGGGAGAGAGGGGGTGTACGGGTCAGTTCTGCAGGGCTGCATTGTTTCCCTGTGGTGTTTCAGACATTACGTTTCAGAGGCTTGGGGGGGGAGCATGTGATCCGAAAAAATGTGGTCAGATTCCACATCTGGCTACTGTGGCCCTAAAGGGACAGGGAGCCGGGGTTGACCCCCCAGTTTCAGGTTGTTCTCTTTAAAGTTTTTGGCTATGAAGTACACAAAACCAAGCTCACTTCATGTGTGATTCACACACTGAACAGGCACATACTGCAATATGAGCATGTATGAATACATACAGTATCAGACACAAATATGTCACTCAGAGATTGCTTCCTATTAAAGGACACTAAATAAATAAATACATGAAAAAAACCTCCCTTATTCATCTGCTACAGTGTTCCAATATACTGACCCCAGGATCCAGTCACAACCAGGTCAAGTCTTTTTAGGGGCAAAAGAGGGCCAAATTAATCTGGAAGGGACTGCATTTTTAGGATAGTCCTTTCTCTTGTGAGTTATCATTTTATTTTTATTTATGCCCCTCAAAATTAATATCATCAGTCATCTATTATATTCTACAGAGCCTGCACAAATATCTTCTCAAAATTGTGTTCATTAATGAGGAATTGCTGCAGTTGTAATGCTCAGCATGGATGCCCTCCCTCCTCTGTCCTCATGTTTAGATGATTGGGCAGACGGCAAGCAGGTGTTCCCCACACAAAGCACACTGCTGTCAGTCACTAATTAACACCTGTCCAGCCAAGGCTAATTACATATTTATAGCCCATTTTTCTCCTTCTTTCAGAGTCGCTTTCTGAAAAAAAAATTGGGCCCTGAATCATGCGTGCTAACAACGTGCTGGCAAAAGTTCTGAAGATTATTCTAAGAGAAGCATTGATTGTCTAATGAGACTCAACGTACAGTAGGCCTACAGGCCAACACTGGCAGGTTGATTGATCAGCCCATTTTAATCATGTTGGTATTGGTAGTTGACTTAATCTCCTTTTAAGACAAATACAGGTAACTGCAAAATAAAGGCAACACTTGAGTAAATGAGGGATACTTTAAAGAGGTGCAGTACCATGGGTGTCCATTGGAGGGTACCACGGCCGGTACCAGCAGATAGGCCTGGCCCTCCCCGCTAAAGGTTTGTGTGTGTGTGTGTATGTGTTTGTGCATACGTGGCATATTCTGTATGTGCAAGCTTGAAAAATAATCTTAAAAAAAAAAAATTTATACATTTTTTTATTATAATAATTTATAAAAATGGTGCATACGGGCAAATATTTTCCACATACTATTTATAAAAACAATGCAAGACATATTGTACAGAAGATGTATTCTGTGTAAACAAATTAGATGCCATCTAAAATATGCATAGCTATTACATATTATTATGTCTCTCATGGGAGGTATTGGCTGACACTGTGTAGATGCAGACCTGTACATAGTCACAATTTTTGATGGATCTGAATAATATTTTTTTCATTTCTCAATGATCAAAGGGCCAAGAGCACCTCTTTGGTAGGCCAAATTTGGCGCCTGTTGAATAGCCTTGAGGGTTTGGGGTCAACTGAATTTCAATTCAGTCAATTAAGGAAATGAATTGAAAATTAAATTCTTGATTAATTAATTGAATTGAAAATTAATTTCCTGAATTTACCTAATTGAAATGGAATTGACCCCACCTCTGCTTGGCACGGTGTTGAACCTTCAACATTCTGGGTCTTTATTCAAAGCGCAAGGGTGAGGTGTTCAAACAACATGAGCATATCAAATCCACATTTCTCTAGCAAGCATGCCCTTCCTACAGCAATTGATTGACTTCCTGACCGAAGAGTTTATCATCCTGCTTTACTGGCACTTCATAAACTTTATCCACAGAGTGTATCTGAAGAGTTTGAAAAGCAGCTCTTTTGCTTCACAAGCTGCAGTTAAAAATAATTTATAGCTTGGTTTTTTGCTTTACTTTGTCTTTCCTTGCTTGTCATTTAAAATTAGTATGACTCTTAATCACACATATCCACAGATAATTATATGGGATCTATTGATTTCTGATAATATCACAAGTGTCTCAGTGGTGCCATGCATGTTTGACTTATGCAATGCATATTTATTTTGTATCCTTATTTGAAGTCCCCCATGCCTTTTGCATAAAACACATTATCTCCTTGAAATACATTTGCTATGCAGACACAGCATTTCTTCACAAATTGCTCCGCTCCGGGCATATTAAAAACAATTCTGAAGGATTAAGGCACTCTGCCTCCAAATGTGTGGGTGTATGTATGTGTGTGTGTTTGTGTGTGTGCATGTGTTTGTCTGTGGGTACGCGTGTGTGTGTGTGCATGTGTGTGTATGCATGTATGTGTATTTGTTTATTTATTTATGTGTGTCTGTGTGTGTGTGCACAGTGTGTATCTGTATGCATGTGCACTCACGTAAAATGCACGTGTTCAGCACATAAAATTTCTGTAGGTGAGTGTAGTTTGGGAAGCTTATGCATTGGAAGTTAAATGCGAATTATACAGATGTTTCTATTATGCTTGTTGCACTATTTCCCAGCATCACTTTATATATTAGCACCTCTAATATAAATACAGCCATAAATTAAACATTAATTTGAGACGACTGCTGTTGGAGGGTCTGGATGTTGTTATCCTCTATTACAATCTTTTTTTTTTTTTTTTCTCCCAATTTAGTTGCCAATAATTTTACCCTCTATTTATCTCAATTCCCCCTCCCCCACGAGTCCGCTGTCCGTCCTCCAGGGCGAGACATTATTTCCGGGTCCAATTTATCCTGCTCCTCGACGGACTCGTGCCGGTTCACCCTCCCCCCTCCCCCAGAGGCGGACAGCCAAACGCCGCCTCCGATCGGGCTGACGACCAGGAGATTACAATCTTGATGACTATGTTGAGCAATAAAGATGTCTTATTCCAGTTCAATACACGAGTTTGGGGGGGGGAGGATAGTATAGATATATACCAGTATAGATAAAACCAGTATAGATATCCCCCAGGATTAGATGCTGAGCAAACCTTCTCCCATCTTAAATTACATATTATGGGCAAAATCTGAAATTAGATTGGTCAAATCTTGTAATTGGAAATGGGCATTGAAATTGGAGGATCCTCTGCCTCTGTCTCTGTCTCAGTGTTTTCAATTTACCGACAAACCATAGATTTGTGCCAGAACTGGTAATTACCTAATGATTAAAGCTGTTTAAGCACAGGTGTCTGGCTGCTGCAGGTAGTGAATGTGAATCTTGGCAGTGTGTGAGTAGATGCTTTGCTGCTTTTTATTCCCTGTTTTATATAGAGATCTTCATGCTTCTTTAATACCTTGTTTGTTTGGACAGTGTCTGAATTAATGAACATAAAAGTTATGTTAAAAGAGAGTATGTGCATTCTCCTATTGCACAACAAACAAACAAAGTTTCTGATCTTAAATTATTTGCAATACAGAAAGTGCGACTATCTGGTAGGGGAGGCAACATTATGAGAAAAAGTGTGAAGCAAAGTAGATTTTTGCCCCTTGCCTTGGCTTGAATGAGGAACTGCTTCTCTTATGTTTTTTATAGTGTAAATCATGTCATACAATTTATAAGCTACCTTTTTACTCATATATGTGTTGTTCAGTGGGTCACCATTGATTTCATCCTACAATATAGCTACATCATGTGTATTTTCTAGATTCTGTGTTAATCAATTAGTTGCTTGCACCGTTCAGTGGGCCACAAATGTATTTGTTAATGTAAATGCCTGCATAAATTATTCATACGTGTGCTTTCGTTGAACAAATACCTGTATTATGTGAGGGTCAGTGTATCTACTGACATTAATTGATTAATTATGTATCTGTTGTAGATTGGTCTGACAGAATGGGGCTGGCATGCTCTCCTGTGCAGAAATTATAATTATTCACAAGGACATAAAATGGCAAATACATTTTTGTGTTACAGGTCTGCACCCTGTTAAGGCACTGTTCTAGTGTGTGGATGAGCCCCATGGTCTGCATCCTGTTAAGGCACTGTTCTAGTGTGTTGATGAGCCCCACGGTCTGCATCCTGTTAAGGCACTGTTCTAGTGTGTGGATGAGCCCCACGGCCTGGTATAAAATCAGACCATGCCAGTACTCACTGGTAGCCTCGTGCAGAGAGGGAGGAATTCCGACAGCCAGGCTGTCTATTTGCCGTCGCACACCAGCAACCCCTGATTGTCAATTGGGCACCCACAGTCTACCGGTATAAAGCTGTGCACTAAGTGTCTTCCTCTGACTCATGTCAGTGTTTGCGTGTGTGCGAGTGTGTGTGTGGTTTTGTACGCACATCCATGAGCACTTTGTTTGTGGCATGAAAAATACCACTCCCTGAAACAGCTACCTGAACAGGACATAGCGATGGGTTTCCTTTCCGGCTCAGCATCTCCTTTCACACTCTGCATCAGGAGGACATATGCGGTGAAACCCTAGCAATCTACCAAACCGTAAACCCACTAGCCCCTCAAAGCGCTAACCTTCCAACCCACCAAACAACCCACCAAACCACCAACCCACCAAACAACCACAACGGCCAACTCAACATACAACCAAAGTGCCAACCCATCAAGCAACCAAATCACCAACACGCCAAACAATAAAACTACCAACCTTCAAACCCGTCTTCCGGACAGGGCATGCTCCATTCATTCCTTGCAGATGGTCTAAATCAGACAGGTGAATTGGCTCAGAGGAGAACAGAGGGCCAGTTTGCTCCAGGACACACCTGTGCAACTAAAGTGATGCTCTACAGAATAACCTGTTCAGTTATTTAAATATGTATATCATTTTGGGGCAGATATTCAGAGTCTCTCGTTTCTCTCAAGTCTTGGCCGTTTCTGTTTTTTAGTTATAATGCCAAATCATGTGGGGTTTGAGCTGTGTCCATTCTGAACCTGAGGCATAACCATGGCGACAGCTGTACTGAAACAGAGTCCCTCCACACATGTGCCACTCCACCAGGTTTGGGAAAGGTGAACCTGGAGCACACGGAAAGGGAAGGAGTCCTGCAGGCAGGGGAGAACAAAACTTTCCAAAACAGGCTCAATGGCAACCAAGACATTCTTCAGTCCTTAAGGGCACAATCTCCTGAGGACAGTGGACTGATGAGAACTCCCCATAGATGACTTGTCATTAGCTGTTGCAATTTGCCAAAAGGGAGACTTTGGATGTTTTTGTGACAGAAGATAATTTACTGTTTAACAAAATCCTCCATAATTAATTATGTATTAATCACAAGTAAACAAAAACATGTAATGAGTTTCGTTCTTTTTGGTGGAGTATCACTTTAACTGGATCGTTCCGCCATTTATAATGCCCAAGCAGGATGCACCAGCACAATAAGCGGGTGTAACACCGAGGCAGGATCTCTCTCTCTCTCTCTATCTCTATCGCCTCTGCACACAGAGCTCCCCTGAAACAGGTTCACCAATAGCAGAACAAGCTCTCTCTCCTTTTCCCATGCTCTATACCTCTCTTTCTTTCTCTCTCTCCTTGTTCTGTTTCCCACTCTCTCTGCTCCGTGTATTTCTCTTTCTGTGGCACATCTCTGCTATCCTTGTTTTGATAGACACTGATTTAGAGTGTATTGATGCATCAATGAGCACATGAAAAAAATAGTACATGAAATCATCCCCATTATCATCAGCTCTGAGTTTATTGAGCGTAACCCAGCCCCCCCTGTGGGATCCCCCCAAGCTCAGGGAGGCAGGCAGAGCTCCTGTGAGCCTCAGAATGGCTGCTGCCCTACACACTCATCAGTGTAATCTGTGGTGGGGTCCCCGAAAGAGAGGTTCCTCCAGCTCTCAGGGGGGTGTTAGCCACCGCTATACACATCCACGCACAACCCTCCCTGCTTCATATACTGGTTGCCATGCCATTTATAGAGCTGGGTTTTTGAAGCATTTGAGGGCGAGCAGCAGTGCTTCAAAGGGGGGATACCCCTCCTCCTCCTCCTCTTCCTCCTCCTCTTCTTCCAGGAGATCTAAACCTGTGAGACACCAGACCAGTGAGACAGCTTGGTGATGCTTCCCAGACCCTGCGTTTGGTAAGTGGCTCTTTATGCTGAGATTAGCCATGCCTGGGGCTTCATCATGTCAACCTTTTCATTCTTGGTAGTAAACGAGCACGTAGAGAACGAGTTGTGGTAGCAGAGAACAAAACGCAGAGGTTCAGTGGCATCCTGTAACAGCAGCGCTGCAAAGTGCTCATATGCAGCCCGTAGCCCCCATCACACAAACATGTATTGTACACACACACATTCAAGCAGACACTCCACACTTGGACAAGTGTGGTGTCAGAATTCGACAGCAGCAACAACAACAGCAACAGCACAAACAAAAACAACTTTAAATGCAAGAACAGTTTAGATAGCTTAGATAGTCTGGTCAAATTCCAACACACCAAGAGTATTCATTCCACTGCTCAGTTCTACAGAATCAGCTCTTGTTTTATAAAAAACCTTATCAAATTGACCCAAGGACTTTCCAACGCAGTGACTTCAATGATTCCAGGTGATATGCAGCCAAAGAACTTGCCCCCATTGCTTAATGCCCCCCCATCCCTCGTACCTTGAGCAGTCGGACAGAGGGCAGGAAGGCGGCGTGACAGAGCTTCCTGATGGTCCAGTTAAGCGGGCGTGGGGTGTCCAGCTGATTCATGTCCCCTTACTTTTTCCTCCCACACAGAAAATCCCACTTCCCAGTGAGCACTGCTGGCTGAGGGGGGTGTAGGAATCTCTCCGGCCGTATCCCGCACGCTTCCCGGAGCATGACCCCTCCCCCGCCCACCGCCTCGCCACCTCAGAACCTCTCCTCCTGCTGCTGCTGCTGGGCACTCCCTCTCTCCTCTCCCTCTCTCCCTCTCCCTCCCTCCCTCCTTCTCCAGTGACTGGTAATCCGACTAGTTGGCGGGTGTCCGGAGCGTGTAGCAAATCCTGAGCGGAGAGACTCGGGAAGCCGAGCATCCGAGCCTGATCCCAGCGGTGGCACGGAGCCAGCTGTGCTCATGCATATCAAACGAGCAGGCACGGACTGGGAACAGCTGAGGAGCACAGGACGGATGCACTGTCTTCAAGACGAGTGAGCGCAAGAGAGACGGAGAGAGAGAGAGAAGGAGGGAGGGAGAGAGTGAGGGAGGGAATGAGAGAGGGAGGGAGGAAATGAGAGGGAGAGAGTGAGGGAAGGAATGAGAGAGAGGGAGGGAGAGAAAGGAAGAGTAAGAGAAAGATAGAGTAGAAGAGAGGGAGGAAAAGACAAGTAGGAAGGGAGGGAGAGAGTGAAAGAGCAAATGAGAAACAGAAGAGAAGGGTGGAAATGGAGGGAGACAATTAGGCAGGAAGAGAAGAGAGAGAGAAGGAGGAAATGAGAAGGAGAGATAGAGAGTGAGAGGGAGGGAGAAATAGGAGGAGTGATAGAAAGACAGTGAGAGGGAAAGCATGAAAACAGGAGTGAGTGAAAGAGAAACAGGAGTGAAAGAGAAGGGAAGAGAGGGAGGGACACAATTATGGAGGAAGAGAGGAGAGAGAGAGTGAGAGAGAGAAAGGGGGACAGGGAGAGATCAAGTGAAACTGAAAAAGTAAAAGACTGCAATGGGGATGGAGAGAGAGAAAGCTAAATGGATGTGCTTCCTCGTGTGAAATGGGTTCTTCCCACCAGGTCAGTAAAAGAAGCAGCGAGCGATTCATCCCTCTATCTCCCCCTCCATTTTTATCAGCATTCCCTCCCTCCCTATCTAATTTTATCATCCTTTTTCTTTTATCACACATTTTGTCCCTCTCTTCATATTCATGTAACTTTATGTGTGTGCCAAACTGCAGAGCACATGACAGAGAAAGAGAGAGAGAGAGAGGCATCTTGGAATTACAATTTCACTCTTTAAAGCGCCACAAATCCCATTAGTGGAGCTTTAAAGATAGTGGGATCCCATGGGGGGTTTCCCAGAGGCAGTGTCACCCCCCACCCGCCACCCTCCTTAGTCAAAAGAAGAAAGAGAGAAAAGAGCGGAGTCTAGTCCAACTGCAGCCCTTACATCTGTCCGAGCAGAGGCACTGATCAAGAGACTATAGCTTCAAATAAACTCCCACAGTGACTCTTTGTGTGTGTGTGTGTGTGTGTATGAGAGAAAGGAAAAAATACATTTTGTGCATGTTTTTAAAAGAGAGGTCTTTGCTAGTGAAATGCATGGCTTTTTTCTGTCTGTGTGAATGTGTGAGAGTGAATGTACATGTGATAAGTCTGTGTATTAGTGTGTGTGTGTGTGTGCCCGTGCATGTGTATAAATGTGTGTGTGTATTACTTTGCATGTTTGTGTTTGTATGAGACTTTCTACAAATCCCTGGCCATACAAACCACACCACAGACCGACAAGCTCCTACTATTAGGAGACTTCATTGCCAGAGTTGAGGCAGAACACCTCATTTGGAACAGTGACCTAGGCCAGTCATGGGATGGGTAAGATGAACAGCAATGAACACTTGCTCACCCTCTGCTCAGAACATTGGTTGGTAATAATGAATACACTGTTTGTTATGCAAACTGCACACACAGAAAAACTGTTCCAAATTAAGCATACATTTGAAATCTCCTGGATGCACTCCCATTTTAAACACTAACACCTCCTGGACTACATCATTGTGCATCAGCATGACCAAAAGGAGGCCCTGACTGTGCAAGCAATATGTGGGGCAGCCCCCAGTAAAAAAAAAAAAGAACTGCAATGCCCTCAAAAACACAGTCACCATAGACAACCTATGAAGTCTCCTATATGCTAAACTCCCCATTGACTCTCCCAACTTCAAACCAAACATTGCCTGGACAGACCTCGGTACCACCATCTGCGATGCAACCTAACAGTAGGTTTGACCAAAAAACACCACCAGGACTGGTTCCATGAAAATGCTCTAGGGATTCGCACACTCCTGCTGCCAAAACACAAAGCCCACAAGGCTCTTCTGGCTAAGCCAAGCTCCCCTAAACTCAGGGCTTGCCTCTCCCAGACCAGGGGCCTCATTTATAAAACGTACTTACGCACAGATTTGATCTTAGAACGTGCGTACGCTCAAATCCACGCCAAAGTTCAGATTTATAAAAACGGTCTTTGACGTGGAAAAGTTCTCAGCTCCACGTCAGGTTTCAACTTGGCGTACGCACGTTTCCTTGTGGCAATGTTGGAGCACTGCAGGTATTCGCGGTCTCGTCTCTTCTCTGTCCTGACCCCTCGCTGGTGGACCTACCTTCCGCAATCGGTCAGGACCGCGGAATTACTTGCGATCTTCCGCAAGAGACTCAAAACCCACCTTTTCAGACTCCACTACCACTGAATTCTGTACATCTAGCTAATTGTCATCACCACTGCCTACTTGCTCAACACTATATACCCCTGCTTACTCCATAAAAAAATAAAAATTGACTAACCTTTTCCTTCCCAGTGTTACAGGTATGGTACGCAGCTGCCTGCAATGGTCTATTGCTGTATTACTGCACTGATCTCTTGCGCGTACTATGATTGATCCTATGTATTAATATACATATTGTAAGTCGCTCTGGATAAGAGCGTCTGCTAAATGCTTAAAATGTCAATGTAATGTAAAATGTATTCGGAAATCTAACAGCACCAACATGTCGTCTGCTGCCTAATTGTTTCGTCATAATTATTATTATTATTATAGTAGTAGTAGTAGTAGTAGTAGTAGTATTACCAGATTGAACACATTGCTTAGGCTATATGTAATGGTTTGCACAATACATTTATTAATAAATTAAAACAACATAAGCTAAGCTACTTGTGGAAAACAAAACAAAAACACACATTAGTTTTCCAAAACTACCCCAATTAGCATAATTGACACATCCTTGAAATGTATTTAATACATATTATGGTTCCATGTGTGTAAAACATTTCAGTCAATCTGTAGGCTATAAAATGTCCAATAATGCAGTGGTTTGCAAGAAGAAGAATGGCAGCATTGTCACTTCTCGAAGATATCGCCAACCGCGCAATAAGAAGGGAACGAGTTATTATACATTTTTCTAATAAAAAGTAAAAAAGTTTGAAATCAGACCACTTTTTCTTTGCGTCCTTCAGGGACCTTTGCTGCCCCCCCACCTCGTTCACAGCCTGGGCTACAGACTGCCAGGCCACGTACTTGGTTTTACTGGTAAAGCCACTGGAAAGGCTCCCAAACAGCATCCCTGCACGCATCTGCACCTCCGCCAACAGGACCTTGATTTCCGCCTCGCTAAAATTATTTTTCTTGCAGCTCGCCATTATCAAGTAGAGGATTTGGGTTTTGATTTGAGCTCCTTTATATGCTAATGATATTAATTAGGGGGCGTTTACAAGGCAGAGATCTAAAACCATTCAGCTACGCACAATTTCAAGATAATTTGTGATTTATAGATTTCACATCTGGGGAGTGGCGTACGCACGTTTTTTTGCGTACGTTCAGTTTCTCTGAATCACACTTACGCACATTTCAGAAATGATCTTAGATCAAATAGGATAGGCAACTTTTTTATAAATGAGGCCCCAGATCTGAGGACGAGTGGGCTCTGCATGTTATGTAAGATGGCTGGTGGGAGAAAAAGGCTCATGAAGTCCAATGGCTTGCTGACTCACACAACACCCAACAGTTCTACCATGCCATAAATGCCCTCTATAACCCTCAGAAACGCATCATCACCCCTCTAAGGTCAGCTGATGGCAGAACTCTCCTTAAAGATTGAGAAAAGATCCTGGAGAGATGGGCAGAGCACTTCAAGGGCAACCTCCTCAACGACACCAATCCAATAGGCCCCCACATTCTCAATTCACTCCCAAACATCCCCCCAGTCCTAAAGCTTGCCGTCCCACCACAGTTCCGAGGTCTTGCAAGCCATCAAAGCACTAAACAATAATAAAATTGCATGGCTTGGGGTTGCTGGGTGGCTTTTCCAGCTTATCCAATGGTCTGCACCCGTCAAGGCACTGTTCTAGTGTGTGGATGAGCCCCATAGTTTGTGACCTGTTAAGGCACAGTTTTTTTGTGTTTGTATTTATTTATTATTTTTGCAGTTTTTCCCCATTTTGTCCCCCAACTTTTTAGTATCCAATTCCCTCGCTTGTAGTCCAAAGCCTGTCACCGACACACGACTACTTACATATGAAGCGAGTCTTTCCTTCTGCTTTTTATCCCTCCCCCCAGGGGCAGACAGCCAATTGTCACCCCCCTAGTGGCACTCCCGGTCAGAGCCTAAACTGGCGGACCGGTGGAATCGAACCCCGGTCACCACTCTTGCCGCTAGACCACATGGGAGGCCGCTAAGGCACTGATCTAGTGTGTGGATGAGCCTCACAGTCTACATGTTGTTAAGGCACTGTTCTAGTGTGTGGATGAGTCTCATGGTCCTGTTAAGGCACTGTTCTAGTACATGGATGAGCCTCACTGTCTGAAAAGATCTGGGGTGAGTCCTCCAATAACAATGGATCTTTCAGACGATGGAGTTAACGGCAGAGCTAATGAGCATTCGCTGCGATTTAACATGCATTCCCCCCCAAGGGGAAGTAGGGAAGAATTTAACAACTGATGTTAAGAATGTCTTTATTAATTCTGCTTCCTGCACTGGAACACATAAAAAAGTGTTTGATTTGCATTCAACATGTGATCCTGAATTTATCTATCATGTGTCAATTGTCTTAAAATGACAACAGAAATGTCATTAAATAGCATTGACAGTAACTCTAAATTACCTTAAATGTATAGCTGGTAGGAACCCTGGGTAATATGCAAATTAGCCCCCATGTTACAAGGTAGCAATTTGAGAATTTGACATTTGTGTAGTTGTAGGCTACTTTGTTAGTGTTAAGATATAACAACACAAATGTGATTAAATGTCAGCATTGACAGTAACTGGGTGATATGCAAATTTGCCCCCACTGTTACAAGGTAGCAATTTGAGAATTTGACATTTGTGTAGTTGTAGGCTACTTTTTTAGTGTTAAGATATATTTAATGGTCTTTTGGGGGTGCACCCCTGTCACAGAAATAATACCTTATTATATATATTTTTATTAACTGCATCATCCAGTAAGAATAGGATGTCTCTTCATTCATGGTGTTAGCCCACAGACTCTGGCTAGGTAGCACAGCTATTCTGGCAACTTTTCAAAGAGAGCAAGGGCTCTTCAAGGGTTATTATTATTAAGGAAAAGCTGATTTTATTCTATAGTAATCAGAATCACTACAATGAACCCAGGTGGAGGCCAACTAGCTGTGTGATCTGGAATTGGTCTGATTGGTTACCCCTGAGCTAGTTTACAATTGGTATAATAAGCAAGGTGTAAACTTATCCATCCAAGGCAAAAAACATGCATTTTTTTTGAATACTTTTAAGGGACACTGTATATACCTGTATATGTCCATGTGTAGGACAATTACAAGTGCAATTTATAGAGAAGGGATATTTGATATACTTATTCAAAGGCACCAAGTTTATAACTTTATATATAAAACAACTGTGGACTCCTTTATAAGATTTTACATCTTAAATTATTATACAAATTCTTAGCTACAGAAAATGCTTAATATTTTGGGTATTTACTAAACGGTTGCAATGGGTCAAATCGCAATTAGGATGTAATTTGCTGGCTTTACGTCCCTCTGTGCCATCCTTTTAGATATATAGTTAAACCTGTTCATGTGAACAGGTGAACCTGGGGTGAACGTGCTAAAACAGGGTGGATATTTTGTACATTTAGGTGATTTAGATTGACAAAAGCATGCCTTAATTTTATCTCTCCTCTTTTTGTTGGATTTTTAAGACATTCTGAAAGCAAGCAATATTTTGTTAAGTGCTGATATAACCTAGCTCACATTCTATAAAAGTCTATATATGTCAATAAGGAGTTCAGGGGTAACCAATCAGACCAATTCCAGATCACACACCAAGCTAGTTAGCTTCCGCCTGTGTTCATTGTAGTGATTCTGATTACTTCAGAATAAAATCAGCTTTTCCTTATTAATAATAATAATAATAAAATAAAAATGTATTCATTTATATAGCATCTTTCATTCAACACCATATTTAAGAGCCCTTGCTCTCTTTGAAGAGTTGCCAGAATAGCTGTGTTACCTAGCCAGAGACTGTAGGCTAACGCCATGAACGAAGAGACATCCTATTCTTACTGGATGATGCAGAGTTAATAAAAAAATATATAATAAGGTATTCTTTCTGTGACAGGGGTGCACCCCAAAAGACCATTAAATGTATCTTAACACTAAAAAAGTAGCCTACAACTACACAAATGTCAAATTCTCAAATTGCTACCTTGTAACGGTGGGGGCTAATTTGCATATTACCCAGAGTTCCTACCAACGATACATTTAGGGTAATTTAGAGTTACTGTCAATGTTGACATTCAATCACATTTCTGTTGTCATTTTAAGACAACTGACACATGATAGATAAATTCAGGATCATATGTTGAATGCAAATCAAACACTTTTTTATGTGTTCCAGTGCAGGAAGCGGAGTTTATAAAGACATTCTTAACATTGGTTGTTAAATTCTTCCCTACTAACACGTTTGGGGGGGAACGCATGTTAAATCGCAGCGCACGCTCATTAGCTCTGCCATTAACTCCATCGTCTAAAACACAGGTGTCAAACTCATTCCATTGAGGGCCGAGTGTATGCAGGTTTTTGTTGCAACCAATGCACTACTCCAGGTGATTTCACTAATTAGCCCACTTCTTCAACCAAGGGAGGGACCTAATTGAAATGAGTTTGACACCCCTGGTCTAAAAGATCCATCATTATTGGATCCAACATTATCACAGATCTCGTCAGAGATTCAATTATCTCTATGAAGAAATTCTCTCTCTCTTCTCGGGCTACATCGCAGCGATCACCCGGACCTGCCGATTCTCCCTCCACAACATCCGGAGGATCCGACCGCTCCTCACCCAAGAGGCCACACAACTCCTGGTCCAGGCCCTGGTGATCTCGCCATTGCAACTAGTCCAGAATGCTGCCGCACGTCTGGTGTTCAATCAACCGAAGTTCACCCACGTTACCCCTGTACTCTCCTCTCTGCACTGGCTCCTCATCGCAGCACGCATCAGATTCAAATCACTGGTGCTTGCTTTAAGCGGCTAGAGGAACTGCTCCCCCTTACCTCCAGACACTCATCACACCCTACACCCCAGACCCCTCCGCTCAGCCTCCTCTGGCAAACTGACTGTCCCATCCCTCCGGGCGCCCGGCAGCCACTCCTCGCAGTCTCGCCTCTTCTCTGTCCTAACCCCTTGGTGGTGGAACGACCTTCCACAATCGGTCAGGACCGCGGAATCACTTGCGATCTTCCGCAAGAGACTCAAAACCACCTTTTCAGACTCCACTACCACTGAATTCTGTACATCTACCCAATTGTCATCACCACTGCCTACTTGCTCAACACTTCTTGTATATGTATCCCTGCCTACTCATTTAATAAAAAATGTACGAAAGATTTTACTAACCTTTTCCTTCCCAGTGTTACGGGTATGGTATGCAGCTGCCTACAACGATGTCTATCGCTGTATTACTGCACTGATCTCTTGTGCAAACTGATTGTTCCTACCATGTATTAATGCACATCTTGTAAGTCGCTCTGGATAAGAGCATTTACTAAATGCTTAAAATGTAAATGTAAAATGTAATGTAAATGTAAATGTAAAATGTAATGTAAAAACTACATTTCAGAGGGTTATTTTAGTGAATCTTAGAATGTTTTCCCATTCATAAAAGACACATACTTTTAAAACTAGCTAGTGTAGCAATAAAGAATGGAATTTCATAGCATTAGTTTAGCAAATCGTATAACATTTTCCATTTTCCTGTTCATAACCTTGTTTTAAACTGAGGTTGTTTTAGGTTCACCCAGACCATTAGAACAAGCATTGCAAAATAGCAATGTTTTTGTTCTATTCAAATAATGCTATAATTGCTATAATGAAAAAATACTAACTAAATAGTGTTAGTTTAGTAATATTTTCCTGTTCATAACCTTGTTTTAAACTGAATTCATTTTTTAGGTCCACCAGGACAATTAGAAGAAGCCATTGCAAAATAGCGATGTTTTTAGTTTTGCAGGACCACACCATTGCATCTTAAATATATTTTTGCTGGATGCTGCGATATCCAAAAAATTTTGCTTCACAGGACAGAACACGGAACCATTATTTCTGCATTAATAACTAACGGAAAGATAGAGATCAAACAACATCAATGGGAAAGGTAGATGTCATCAAGGGGATACAGGTCAAAGGTCACCATCCATGAAATCCTTCAAGTAGCTGCTGCCTGGTAATTCTCTCTAGTGTTATGCTTGCAAGGGGAGGGTGTACAAAGTGGAGTATTGATGTATGCTTTGATAGGATTCATCAATGTCCATGACTCTGGCAATACTGTCTGGGTCTTGTTAAGAGGATCTTCAAATCCACATGGTGCTTGTAAAAATAATCTTTATTCAGATTGAAAGAAAGGGTGGCTTATTTCAAATAAGTGCTTCATTCTCTAACTGAAATGGTCATTGTGGTGTAACATTACTGCCTTCAAGATTTATCCTGTGATTTATAAGTATTGATTTGTAGTTTGGAACACATCCATCCCTTGCTCTAACTCCCCCCTTCCCACCTAATTGCGAATCAGTCTAAAATATTCACATTCTATGATTATCATTATATGGGCCAGGGTCAGATGTCACAGGTAACAGTTCCCCAGTTATTTGACTGTCCAATCATTATTCTATCAATTTCTCAAATCAGTATTCAAAAGCTTCCTAATGTAACAATGTAAAAATAGTTTTATCCTTATTCATCTATCCTTCATGTTATCTTTATTCATCAACATTAATGATGGAGAGTAGAAGAAACCTATATGAAAATAACCAATACATTAAAAAGACAATTCATTTATATTAACAATTTTCCTGTCTTAATGATTGGGTCAATGTAGATTTATGATGAGTCACAATCTACAGGGTTTCATACAGTACACGTGGGTGTTGATCATATGAATATTCAATTTTGGGAACCATAGAATATTGAAATATAAATTGAAATCCCCAGAATTAGCAGGAACATAATGAGGCACATATTTAAGATAAGCTGGGAGATGTACTTCAAATAGATAGGCCTTATTAATTATACATTATTATTAATTATATCCTGTTTAGTATCCTCACTATCAGATTATATATCTAAGCAGATTGTTCTATACCAATACATTTGCATAGGGAATTATTTATATATCTGCAATGAGGCTATTGAAAGTATTGGAGACCCCGATGGTCATAACAAATTGTTCTACCTATGTGTGTGTGTGTGTGTTTTAGAAAATATATATAATAATTTCAAAAATACATATGCATTAATACATTCAATGAAATATTGTCATTTTCTAAACAGTTTAAATGTTAAAAACACAAAATAATAAAAAGTTTATCTAAAAAATTAAAAAAAATAACAAATCCAATTTTGGGACCATATATGTATACATAAATATATTTACAGTATATTGAAAAATAAAGAAAATTCAAATGAGCATCAAAACCTTTCATTTCACATATGCACTAACAAGGTTTTCCTGCACACAGCTTTGACACCTGATACAGTACTGTAGCTATGTTGGTTTACTGTACTTGGTCTACTGTACAACATGTAGACTACTCACCAATGGGAACAAGCAGGTTGCTTAGGATTCAAACCTTCTCAACAACATTTCAAAATAACCACCCTTCCTGTAATGCCAGCATTTGGATTAAAATGGAAAGAGGGCAAGTTTGGGAGGGACTGAAGTTTGGCTGGGACACTAAACAACAATTGGCAGGTGCACTCTTGGAAGGCAACATAACATTAGTAGCAAGGTAGCTAGCTAGCTATCACTTTGAACGATGAGTGCTGTGTGTAGTGGAGAACTGTATATATATTTTATTGTTCTAGGCTTGCTAATGTTAGTAGGACAGTATTTTGAGCTGTATTGTGACAGCTGAAGACTTAGTCAAGAAATGGCCTAGTTAACTAACTCACATGCCGTGTAGAACATGCTTTTTGTTTGTGTTTAGTGACCATGGAAGATTTAACTGGGAGAGTTGTGGATGGTTTGTTGACAGGCCGTAGCCGGGTGTTACAGTGCTAGCTATAGAACTGTGACAACTGCCATCTGACAATGCATACAGTTCTTGGCATCGATGCAACCTGCGGCTTGTATAGGTAGTTTGTTTTCCTATCAGCCAGATGTGAGCCCAGTCTAGTGGATGGTACATTTCATTCTAGTATAACTTAGCTATAGCAAGCACAAAAGACTGTTTCAGCGTAATTTAGCTATAGTGAGCACATAAGACTGTTTCAGCTATGACATCAATAGCTACCTACCTAGCTAGGAAAGTACATACATATACATGGAAATGCCTGACATCTGAAGCTAGCTATTATACTGTTGCAGTAGCTAGCCAGCAATGTAAGTACAAAAAACAGTTAGCTAGCATTCAGCAGGTAACTTTATGCACATTAATGCCTGACAGAGGTAGCTAGTAGCTAGCCAACTATTTGAATGATTAGCCTCGATCAATTGAAGACATGTCCTTCACCATAGTAGTTGCCTAGCAACAACTCCTTTTCACGGTGTTCTGGCTCTATTTTTTTATTTAGAACATTGGATGTTGGTGTTGCTAGCATTTTTAAAAAGAATGCAAACTTTTGTGACCTCACCATTCAAAGTTAATGGGCGAGTGCATCTGGTAAATTGTGATTTTAATAAAAATGTAAACACCTACAAAGTTGAGTCCCCCAAAGGTTGCCCTTGCCCTCTTTCCATTAGGACATCCAAACAACCATTTGTGTGCAGCATATTTTTTTTTGTCAGCGTTGTTGATATTTAGATTGCCTTGACAAAAAAAAATTCTTAGATTTTTTTATTAATTTACCACAGGTTTGGTTCAAGAAAACGGCCGAATGGATCGGTCCAGGAATATATTGTACAGAGCTATCCGAGTAGACATGCCAACTTTCACCCACATAGGCGATGAAACAGCTAAGATAATGATAATAAAGTTTTGTGGTTTTGAATGGGAGCTGTTCTCTTATGGCCATACTACTCCGAACATGCCCTATCTTGTCTAATCTCAGAAGCTAAGCAGGGTCAGGCAGCCCTGATGGGAGACAGCCTGTGTATACCGTGGTAAGCTGCATGACTAGCCTAGATGAGCTGAACAGCCTGTTCTCGTCATTATGTATTCTTATGTTCTTCTCAAAACCCTAATTAAATGTGGATTATATATAAAAGTCATTTTCAACCCTGTTTCTGTGCTCATGTTTGAGCAGTAAGGTTTTGTGCTTCTTCATATGCTGGTGTTCATTGTTAGTGTTTTTATACAGGTAATTACACAAGGTTGTATTTGAACTGTGATATTTCATTTGCCTGTATGAGAGCAGGAATCCACTGGTAGGCAGTCTCAGAATTGAGGTGTGAGAGTGACCATGTAGCTTCAGTGAGCTGAAGTCAATTCCCCCGATCTCCACCGGGTCAGAGATACCATGTTCTGACCTGGAGCCGGCCGTCATTTCCTCTTTCGGAAAGCAAACTCTTCTGGCAAATAATAGTCTTGGCTCTCTTCTCTCAACCAGAGATGTGAGGGGAAAACAGCTATTTCAGCTCAGTATATATTTTTTAAAATATCACTTTTTAAAAAATAACTGACAAAAAATTGAATTTAATGACAATTCATGCTGCAGAACTTCAACAGGGAGGATGGGTCATTTTTTTTAATTTTTAAGTCCATATTCCTTTTCATTTCACCTTCTTAATTATTATCCCACAATCAAATCTGCCCCTATTTGAAGGCAGTGAGGATATTGTCGTTGTTGAATTAACAGATGTACATATAGAATATAAAGAGCTTCTCAGAGTCCCACAGCCTTTAACACCCCTGAATCCCCCTGAAAAAGACTGCACAGCATCTACTAAGAACATAGAACAGAAAACCTAGAATAGATTTTATTACCCCTGCACATAAGCTTTACACGAGGGATTTGGGAACACTCACATGTTTCTCTCTTCCATGTGAGATTGAAATAACTAGCTTGTTAAACCCGGCATGCTTGCTCATCAGAGAATTACAGCTGCTTTGAAATATTTAGGGAAGTGGCAGTGAAGGCCTATACATACAGTACAACTGGGTATTACAAATCAGGGAGAGAAAAAGTAGGGAACAAAAAGCTGTGTGTTGTGTGCAGTTCATAGATACATTAATACAGTTAATGTATCTATGAATTACTTAATGTAAATGCCATTTTTCCTAAATAAAGTAAAAAGATAGATTAGAGACTGCAGACTGAAACCTGTTTTTAGATGTGTCATTAAAGATAGTCCAGAAGAAATAGCTGAATGGCCAGCATCAGCATGCTGGGTTTTAACTAATTAATCTATGTAACTTAATAACTACAACAGGTGGATCTGTTTTTGTCTACGCTCTCTGATTCATATAATCAGAACGCAGTGCTTCAGCAAGAGCTGGGGTGTTGGGAACACTGTGTCCTACTGAAGGGGGTGTCTGGCACGTGAGAACTGAATTAAAAATGTATATTCCCTAAATCCAGTAGCCTTAACAGTAAATGCCCTTGTTTAAGGTTCAATAATGAACACACATGTTAAAACCCCTCACTTATCCTACATGTCAAATATATTTATTTGATTTAATATAATAATTACTACACAGGATACCAATGATCAATACATCACTAAATTTGTTAGGCAGAGCAATCTGGTGGATCAACCTTTATCAAAATATAACTCACAATTCAATTAATATTAAGAGCTGGTTTAGACAAAGACAAAATAAAAAGACAAAAATATTCGACATACAGACATAGGTTTACTACCTTACTACCTACAAACATTCAATCCTAGACATAAAAAACATGTAAGACATGTAACAATCACTAAAGAAATAAAATGGAAGAAGATTATACATGATATAGATATATACAGGGGTCATGGCGCAGAGTGTGTATATTCAAATATTTTAATCTTTCATGTTTCATTCCTCTCCGTTGCTCATCAAGGAAACAACAGAAGGGCCTAATGGCTGAGCAGAAATCTTTTTTTTTATTGGTGCAGCTTAATTCTTGTAGAGTCTAAAGAGACTAATGAATTCTTCCTGACAGAGTGCACTTTCGCTCTCTTTAATCAGTTGGGTGATAATGCTTTCCTTGTGTTTTTCATGAAGTGCAGCTTAATGGCCAGGGTGAGAGAATGTTTTAAAGAACACAAGTTCACTACTGTGAACTTTGACAGGACTTGTGGGACGGTCCAAATGACTATACTATACTAATACACATCTGAACCAGAAGGTTGTGGGTTCAATACCTGGCTAAGTCTTAAAGGAGACTTTAGAAAAGGTTTGGACCTTGCTGTCTGTCTGCCTGGTTCACTACATTACACATAGGGATGGATGTCTATCTGCTTATTTCACTGTATTACAGATACAGATTTATGTCTATCTAACTGGCTCACTGCATTACAGAGAGGACTTGAAATAGCTAGTCCTGTTTTTGGTAGCTGGGTGCATGCTTCAGACACACACATTCTCCTGGTGACTCTGGGATATGGATAGTTTTATATCACTACAGCTCCATGGCTGTAGTCTAGACACATATAAAAAGCTAATAGGAGGTGGGGATTACTTATAAATACCATTCTGATGCAGGTCACAGGAGAACCAAGAAACATATATGCTGACAGAGACACTTGGAGGGGTTTCTTAGATAGCCTCCTTTTTTTATGCACTGTCCAAGTGAAGCTTTGATTAGAGAGACACAAAGTATGGTGCTGCAGCTACTTCACACATACAGACACACACATGCATGCACACACTCATGCATACGCAGATGCACACACATGTGTGGGGGCCAGGTGTGGTTTTATCACACCAGGTTATATTTAATCAGTCATAAATTTAAATTGAAAAAAAAAAATTATAATCAGTCTCATTTGATTATTCACTTATGGATTATAAATATATTGTGATGTCCCTTGGGGTTGGGCGACACTCACGGACCTTTGCAGAGGGCTTAGTCAGTTAAATAACCCAGAGGAGGCAGTACTATAAACAAAACGATAATTTATTAAACTAATTTAGACAAACACAAAAAGGGTGGAGTCTTCGGGGGAATTCAAACACATAAAGTCCACAATCCTTATCCGTCGTTGTAATTGGGCTGCCACAATATGAATTTTTAAATCAAAGCTACAACTATTGACAATAAAAAAGCGTGATTTTTGGAGTTCTTGGAATAAACAATTTTGCTTATATTTCCATGTTTCTATAACATAAAAACAGACACAATGTTTAACAAAGAATATTTGAACAAAATCAACAGAAACCAAGAAATGAAAAGGGAGCCCAGGTGGGGCACTGCTGTTGTACCCTTGAGCAAGGTATTTAACCTGGATTGCTTCAGTAAAATATCCAGCTGTATAAATGGATTGTATGTAAAGACATTTGAAACTGTGTAAGTCGCTCTGGATAAGAGCGTCTGCTAAATGCCTGTAATGTAATATAATGTAATGGAAGCTAATGTTGGAATGATGAAATTAAGTAAATGAGAAAAGGGGTGTATGTGGATGAGGAATGTTTGCTTGTTAAATGTGGCACGGAAAGACACACAATCTATTGCAATGATACTCTGAAAAGGGCAAACGGTACTATGTGTGTACACACATGAATAGCGGGTTTCAACTCTGTCAAACACAGAGATCATACATGTGACAAAGATGGTTAGTTACTGGGGAAGTTAGAAAGGATTAAAAGGAACAAACAGGCTACTCCATTACGATAGCTATGGTCAACTTGAAGGCAACAAGTTAAACAGCTAACTAGTTAACCTGTTGTTACAATTCTTAATCCTACAACACTCGCTAAATGCTAATATAATATAACACAATGTCAATGCATTAATTATATAACGACTACCCTAACTATTGCCTGGGATGTTTACCAGCCTTACTGGAGTCCTCTGAGCGTGTTGTTACTTCCGATGGTGGTTCCAGTGGTTGCACATGTGGTACGTGGGTCCCTTTTGTTCCAGTGCGGGGTAGAGTTCTTCCTTATTTGCCTTGCCTTCGCAGGTGTGCAGGCTGTCCATGGTACTCGCTGTGGCTTTGTGGTTGCGGTGACTGCGCGCAGTCTTGTCCTCCGGTCCATTCTGGTGAAGCGTGACTGTTCATTGTCGACGGGAGAAAAGGCCTTTCTCTTGGAGTTGGTAGCTGGTTGAGCTTAATTAGCTAGAAAAAGTGCCAGGACAAGATGCTAGTACTGTGTTTTGTTGAAACAGATTTGTCTTCGCAGGAATTTCTTCCTACGTAGGAATTAAAGCTCTTTTAAGTATTTCTGCCGAAAATACTAACTAGTTACCATGAGGTAGACTAGTCCATCTTTTATCTGCATGACCTTACAGGAAGTAAGAAGGCAGGACAATGCACGTGAGTCAGAGAGAAAGAGAGATAGAGCGAGATAGAGAGGGGACAATAGGTCTGTGCTAGTTTTATGTTGCGTTACAGTGGGGGAGGTGAAACGTTACTGTACTAGGTCACCCATTGGCTAACAGTCTTTTGAAGTTGCCGCTTAGCGTCAACTGTGTAAGTGCCGTCTGTTCATCCCTGTTGATCCGTCATGGACACATGGACCCTACAAATGCACCCGTCCCTCTTCATTGAAGTGCCAGCCTTAACATGTGAACATGTCTACCACTCAAACAGAGCTCAATGGCTAATGTACCCTCATTCCCCCCCTGCCCAGTTCAGCTGCAGTGCAGAACAACACCCCCTCCTGGGTGGAGAGTTGTAGAGACATGACATCTCTGGCTCAGTGGATTCCTGGGGGCTCCTCTAAGCAGGGCCAGCATAATAATAATAACCCTCATTTATATAGCACTTTTCATCGCAGAGCGATCTCAAAGTGCTTAACAGAAAAGAAAAAGAAAAGAAAAACTGAAAACATAGCAAAACTAAAATTTTATTCGAATTAATATAATTTTAAAAACTGTGTATGTGTATGCGTGTGCATATGCACGCCAAACTCAGCCATAAAATCTAGTGAATAAGCATGTTTTGAGTCTGGATTTAAAAACATTAATGGAATCAGCCTCCCTAATAGAGATGGGGAGGCTATTCCATAGAAAAGGAGCTCTAAAATAGAATGCCCTACCTCCAACAGTTTTTTTGGCCACGGGCAGGACAACTAATAACCCTGCATCCTGCGACCGGAGGGCATAGAGTTTTGTTCCTCCACAATCCCACAAGTGCCCTCTCAATCGTGTTTTACTTAAGCCTCCAATGCGCTTCCAAGAAATACAAAAATCTCACAGATTTTATCGGGCCCTCCAAGTATAGTGCAGGATAAACCCAGAGAACTATGTTTAACTTAAAGACAAATACATACACACACACACACACACACATTCACATCCAACAGCAATACAATTACACTCCCACAAAAGCACCAGTGGACTTCCTACCTTTTAATCTCTTCTTGTTTTCAGGCACACAGCAGAGTGAAAACAGCCCCTCTCTCCTGAGCCAAACTCACACTGCAGCAATACTCATTTTCACTAATTGATATTTAAACATTAGTCAGGGCCTGGCACTGGTGGCCATTCGGTGCATATCTGGGTCAGAAAACCACCATACTGTTATTGGTGCCTTTCATTTTGAATGCATTTCCAGTGAGGGTGTTTCTGTGCCTTGGCAGTGGTGCAGTGGAGTGAGAGACAGCCAGCAGGAATGTGATTAATCACAATCTTGGTGAATTCTGAACTTGCTTGTTTGATGAGGCACCCATTTTGTAAGCCAGGATTCAGTGCAGCTGCTTGAGAGAAGAGAACACCAATGTGGTGAGAGCTATCGGAGGCCCAGCTGCAGCGTCGCCTTGTCACACACAGCATCTATGGGGCAGATGGCTAACAATCGCTAACCCTGCTGGTGGTGAGGACAGCCAACAGAGGCACTGACGTGTTGCCATGGTGATCAGCGGTTGGAGGACTTCCTAACTGGACTTCCTGTGCTGGTTTAACTTTGAGCCAATGACCTGAACCATTTCAGTAAAACATCCTGCTGTATAAACACATTAAACGTTGGTGCTTTGTACCTTTGCTCAACAGTATGGCAGAATTGAACCTGCAGTCCTCTAGATACTAGCCCTTGTTACCCTAAAAAGCCTTACAAATTTCATCGATCATGGGGCATTTCTATTTGGTCCAGAGGGAAAAGTGCCCCCAATTGGCCTACCAACATCTCATGACTACTTAGCTTCAGCAGTGTGACATGGGAGGTATAGTGTGGAATGACTGCTTAGCTTCAGCAGTTTGATGTGAAAAGGGTACAGGGTGGTATGGCGGCTTAGCTTCACCAGTTTGACATGAGAAGGGTACAGGGTGATGTGGCTGCTGGATAATGGGAAAAAAGATTAATACAAAAGCATGACTTGAAACTAGTCAGCATATGAGCATTGTTCTTCAGGAAAGCCATAAAGGTGAGGGAGGGATGTATGTTTAATATTTAGATAATAATAATATTAGAGCTCTCTTTTAGAGCTCCTCTGTTGTGGAACGGTTTACCAGGCATGTTAGGGATTCGGACACAGTTTCAATTTTGAAGTGTAGATGAAAAACATATCTTTTCAGCCTAGCCTACTGCCAAACATAGTCTAGGTGGAGAGATGGAGAAGGCCGTGCCCTAGTGTCTTATGGAGTGAGAAACTTTCCATACTGTCACCTCCTCAACGTGTTACCACCACTGTTAGGCTGGTTATCCTTGATCAGGTGTGGATGGTTTGGAACTCTCTCATGGCTGCGTGTATTCTCTGTCCCTCTCCTAATAGGTATGCTGCCATAGCTTACACCTGTCGGGGCTATCTGCATATTTCCTATGCTTGTGCTCCCCTGCTCTTACATAATGCTACTGGCTATAGCACTGCTTTTTTTCTGACTGCATGTTCTCTTCTGTACCTCGGCACCTGCCCCCGAGCCCTAGATCCTGCGAGAAGTGTGAGCTGCGCCCATCAACCCTCACCCCCACGCCAACCCCAGTTCCTGGATCTGGACCCTCTCCACGTGGTTTAGGCCCCCCCCGCTGACTACCTAACTCAGGAGGGGCAAAGTCTTTCAGCCCTGAGTCACCTTGGACCGACCATGATATGGTCTTTTTTGGACACACCCTGGGCCGGCCAGAAGAGGATGGGCTCCCCCCCTTTTAGTCTGGTTCTCCCAAGGTTTCTCCCTACCAAAGGAGTTTTTCCTTGCCACTGTTGCCTTTAGGCTTGGTTTTGGGGGGGTCTAGGCCTGGGTTCCCCCTCTGTTAAGCGTTTTGTGACAATTCAATTGTAAAAAGCGCTATACAAATACATTTGATTTGATTTGATTTGATAAATACTGTACGTACAGTACAGTACAGTGTGCTGACAACCAAAGGCCTCTGAAATCATCACACGAGCAGTGAGAAAGGCCGAAGAGCAGCCTACGCTGTTAAATGACTGTTTCTGATACAGAATCAAAGCGTGAAAAAAACATAAAGCCAACAGACTAGTGTGGCTTTGATGGCTGCTGGCACACTGTGTTCTTCCACATCGCTCAATTGTTAGGCTCTGCTTCCATAATTCATGTGCTAAAATCCATGTTTACGATTTTTTTGTTTGGACTTGCTCATATGGCTATTTAAACTGCCTGTACAGACATGTTGTAGTGTTCTAATGATGGTTAAAAAAATGCTGAAACATTAGCACGATGAAATTTGAATCTTTGAATATGATATGGGTTGTGTTGTGTGGAGTGAACTGATATATAAATGATATATACATTTTCTGATTGGAGTTCTAGTTTTCCACCTTCAGAACAGAGGTTATATTTACCAACAGCCCACCAAACATTAGAGGCTGAGTCTAAAAGAAAATTGATGCTCATATAAGTGTTTTCATGTGGTTCTGCGTGTCATTACTACTCCTAACAGCCTTTCCTGTAACATACCACTACCATGTCTCTACCATAATGTGATGTAGAAACAGGGCAAGGTGTGGCCGAAATGTCACAGTAAGCAATCTCCTTCATTTTCACAGTGAAGATTGCATTTCCATCCTCAGACACATTTGTAGGCCTGCCGGGTTCTCTCCCTTGGTTTATATAAAATATAAGGGGGGGGATCCTACTGTATAGAGGAGAAAAGGTCAATCGCCAACTCAGGGCATTACGCATGCATGTGCATAGATCGGGGAGAAATCGTTTTTTTGGTACTGGATCAGTCAAATCCTAATCTTTTCCAGAAAGAAAACTGAACTCAGATCACATTAAAAAAACTGATCTCAGATTGGGTGGCCTGCGCTGAGATCTATTTTAAAAAGGCCCCTCAAAATGTTCATTTGTTAACAAAAAATCGTGTTGATATTTTATGTTCATTTTCATTTTTGTGAGTGTAAAAAATATTAAATACATGACAAAATCACCATCTCTCTATATATCTCTCCCTTTTTCTCTCACACCCTCACACACAAACGCATAAACTCATACACTTAAAATAAGCGCATAGTTCTTAAGTGACTTTCTGACAATACTATTTTATTTATTTAACCGTACGTTAGTAATGTAAACTGTTTATATTTTGTTATGCTTAAGTTTATACAAAACAATTTTCGAATACGGGGATAACAATACTGCACCCAAGTAGGTCCAGTTTAAATCGTACCCTACATGTGCCGTAGGCCGTTCAACACTAGATGGCGCTCCATTGATACAATTCAATACAATTAATTAATAATTTAATTAAAAGCCATCAACTAGAACACAACCAGATTCAAAAACTAAATATTCATGTTATTTCTGTGGTTATTGTTGAGATTCAATCAACATTCCTTCCACCCAATATAATTATATCTGGTGATTCCTGTGTAATGAATCCGTAATGAGGCTTAAACATCTATTTCCTGGATATTCTGCATCATAGAGCTCACCCAAAGAAATATAAACTATCATTTCAGTACATGAAACAAAAACCTTTTTTTGATCATGAACACGCATGCATTAAAAATACATCACCCCGCCTTCTGTAGAGTGTGCGTTACACATTAAGGCCTGTACCTGACAACACTTTGGTATACCTGCTGGTATAAAGAGTTGAGGTGAAAGCATCATGACAGGTTAAGTTAGTCAGATAACTCTTTCAAGGCGCAGCTTTAGAGCCAATTCCATTCTACCCACGTCTTCAGAAGTCAGTCATTAATGAGCTGCGCTTTCTCCGAAAACCACTAGAGGGCTGCAGCTCAGCAAACACAACAGAAAATTGAAATCTCACTAAAGCAAGTGCGGAGCCAACGGTCTCCATCCCCCAACTCGCTTACCCCCTTCCCACCTGTGTTCACTTTTAACATTACTCTGCAAACGTCTATGCCTACAACCGCCCCCATCTCCAAATAATGAGTAATAATAATAACAATTATATGAGGTGGGGGTGGTACAAGACCAGACAACACAAGAAAAATTGCTCTCGTCTATGAATTCCTCTGGAATAAATCAATTTGCAGCGAAGAGAAACATACCCATAAATCGATTCACAGTGCATTACTTTGCATTCAGTAAACCATGCAGTATTCTGGCTCCAATCAGATAAAGAGGCCTTATTCTGGCAGAAGCTTCCAGAGGAAAACATGTGGTGACTAGCCACATACTGCAAATGTGTACCCTGCAAATAAAACACTGTTTTAATATTACCAGACACAACATGAGAATACTCTAAAATATTATATGATGGATATAATAGGTTTTGTATCAACGATGGGGCTTCTCAACAGGTGTCTTTAATTCCCTCTGTCATAAAGTTGCAAGGATGATGCTCCAGCTGAGTTTGGGAACAGTAATGTAAAAGAAGTGTACACCATTACCTACAAACATGTTGCAAGAATCTCAAAGGCACTCAAAAGGCTTTTGTAGTAGCTTAAGTGTAAATCGGATTCTCCGACATGTTTTTAACCTTCAACTCTCTCCCACCTGGCTTTCACGTTTCCTGTTTATTGCTCATTGCCTATCTCATCTCATCTCCCTGCAAGGTAGGAGGATTTCCCAGCATGAATTACATTTTCACTTGTCAGTACCTGCTGCTTTTTCTAAGCTTTGAAAGTATATGGCAAAGATTTTTATTTTAATATGGACCAAGAAATAACAAAAACAAACACAATATATCTAAGGCACATCACGCTTAGGAAGATGAACTGAGATTGAAATTATATCACTCAAGACCAGCACAATTTGTTTGCCTTTTTTCATTTTTTGTCCCTGCCGCCATTGTTTGTCATTTCAAAAGGAAATTGGAGATCTCACATTAAATTAAGTGAGTCATTCATTTTTAATTGTCCAAATGGATGTCAAATCAAATATGGTGCAAATTTGGAGAGCCGGACTATTTAGCAGGTGGATGTCCTCAAAGAGGTGAAAGTGGAGGGTGGGGGGCTCAGTGAGCTTAACTGGCCATTTTACATTTTGAATGCCAGAGAGAAAAAAATACAGTTCAATGAATCATTCAAAGACAAAACCGTACTGATTTCAAAACATCTGCCTGTGTGCCTGGAGTTAACAGTGTGCTTTCTGGCTGACAGAACAAGTACTGAGCTGTTTGTAGTGAGCATGGCTCCTTTAGGCTATCACTATGAACAACAATTCATATTCGGTTTACACCCATATTCTAAGCAGAACGAGGTGGAAATATGGCAACAACATTTTAACAGCCAAAAAATATACTGTGTGCCTATTCTTGCACTGCAGCTTGTGTGTGTGTAGGCTTGTGTAGGTGTTTGAGTGTTTGTGTGTGTGTGTGTGTGTGTGTGTGGATGTAAGTGAGTGTGCATTTGAGTAATTGTGTATGTGTGTAAGTGACTGTGTATGTGAAAATGTGTGTGTGTGTGTGTGTGTGTGTGTGGCTGTGTATGAGCATGTGTGAGGGCTGCTAATCCTATCCTACCAAGTTGCCCCTCGTTGTTTCAAGGCAGCTATAGGATAATCATACATTTTCAGTCATGGAACGTCTCTCTCAGCTTCTTAGAGGGACGCGCGAGCAAGCAGCTGACTGTGTGCTGAACCTGGCCTGAGACTATTAGCCGTTCCCAGCAGGTGGACCAACCGGAGGGCTCGCCTCCGTGAGGTCACCTGACAGCCTGGCCAGACCATGAGCAGAATTCCAATCAGGGTTGGTTTCTGGTGTTGCCATGGAGACGTTTACCAGCCTGCACGTAAGACACATTAAAGTGGCCACATTAAAGGCAGAGTCTCATTATCCTCCCTTCTCTGGCGCACCGTTGGGGACCCCCGGTGAGGATGGTTTCCTAGAGAGATGCAATCCCACTGCGAGCGGAGATGGCAGCTCTAATACCCAAGGCTGGGCCGAACCCAACACCAAGGACCCGAGGCTGAATTCAAATCAGACACGCCCATGACCATGGACAAAGACATGCCCACAGCCTCCTACTTCCCTGAGGAGGACCCAGAAACAGTGCTGTGCATTGCTTCAGTATATATCCAGCAGTGCAATGGCTTAAACATGTCCTTGTAATGTAATGTCCTGTCAGGTATATTACACAATCCATACACCATGCTAAATCATACACTATCCTAAACCATACCACCAAACAATACATTATGCTAAAGCATACCATGAATGCCTAAAACATAGCACTAACCCATAGCACAATGCTAAACCATAGCACTATTCCGTAGCACTGTGCTAAACTATAGAAGTAACCTGTGGCACTATACTTAATCATTCACTTCTATTTCACAGCATTAGTAAAAGCAGGTATGATACATTTATTTTGCATGAATGTTTGTGTCTTCCTGGCTGGTTCCATGTGTGTGTGTTAGGGGGGTGAGGGTGGGTGGGTGTGCTGGTCTAGCATGGGGTCTCTCAGCACGATGCCCGATCTGCAATCTGGCTACGTTAGACTCGTACTAAGCTGATCTGTGGTCATAGCGGGTGAGAATGCCAAGGCAGGTTTGCACAGCCCGAGATGAAATCAGGCTCATGCTGGCCTTTCATCCAGCACTCAGACTCCTTCCGCTGGCTGGCATCTCTCCATCTGCAGGATAACCCGCAATCCTGCTGATGCGCACGCACTCATACACACACACACACACACACACTCACACACACGCATACACCCACACACACATACAAACCACACACTCACCCTCCCCCCACACACACACACGCACCCGTGTGTGCTTGTGTGCATGTGTGTCTGTGTGTACATATGAGTGTGCATATGTATGTGTGTGTGTGTGTGTGTGTGTGAGTGTTTGTGTGTGTAAACATGTGTCTGTGTATGTACATGTGTATCTGTGTGTGTGTGTGTGTGTGCATGTGTGTGGAGAGAGGAGGAGTTGATTAAAACTGTGGTTGTGTATTTTGATCATATGGGCCCATACTCTGGGCACTGATGGTAAATATTTGCATATTCAACCCCCACCCCCCGCAGGCCCTTCATGAAAATGCAGTTGTTTCCATGAGAATATGATTTCTTAAAGAGAGATTTATTCTTTGGCACTTTCAGGCATAAAATGCAATGTAAAAGCATTGCCTCTGTGCTGGGTTCTCTAAACTGGCTAGAGATAAAACAAAATACAAGCTCTGAAATTTCTTATGACAATTATGTTCTCTCCTGGCATCAGAGGTGGGTTAAGTGTTCTCTCAAAATGATATATAACGGACTATACTATACTAATGTGGTCCTTCACACTCCATGAACCTCCATTCATTAACCTCACCTTCTTACCACTGCCTGTCAAGGGGTGGAGAATTTTTTCAGGAAGGGGGACACAGAAAGTTACTGGTGTGTCTCAAAAGACAGTTGTTTTTTTACGTCTGTTACTCCTCAGCTTACCTCACGATGCCCACCCCCCCTCCTCCAACTCCACGCTCCCCGGGCAAATCTGAGCTTGGTCACCCTCAGTGTGGTGTGCATGCAGCCAGCCATTCACCGTGGCAACAGTCCAAAATCTTTTTTTTTGGTGCCATTAACTTAAAAAAATATTTCTGTCTCCATATTGTAGGCCACATATTGGTCTTTATATGAGCAAGTACTTGGTATTTTAATGTGTACAGTCAACATGCCAAAAATGTTTCACACCCTTGATAAAGATGAGCAAAAATAAATAAATAAACAATACAGGTAATGAGCTATATTGTATCCTCAAAAACTTGGGAAAATTATATTATTTATACTAATACTAATTGCTCAGAGAAAGAAAATTTATTAAAAAAAGTGAAATTGTTTACCCACATATTTACCACAAAATATGTGTCACAATTATTCACACATCTAATAATTATTTTAAATAAAATCCAATAAAAATACATTTGCATCAACATGTCACCTTCTAAAGCGTGTATGAGATTGGTGAACATATTGGGGGTAGTTCCTCATTTTTTATTTTATTTTCCAGCATGCTTGAGATCATTGTCTTGCTGAAAGATCCATTTGTGGCCAAGTTCCAAGTTTCAGCTTCCTGGAAGAAGGAAACAGAACCCGTAGATGCAGAACAAGAACAACGCCCGTGACAATATCAAAGAACAGAGCAGTCTGGAACCAGGGGTACTTCACGGACCGGATTCTTTATTTATTAGGTTATTTTCAGCTGGGTTTTTCAAACCAAATAAACAAAATAAACACAACAATCATTTAAACCATAAGAAACCTTTGCTTTGAGCTCTTTTTTCTTGTTCCAGCCACCTCAATGGAATCAGTTTAGCACACCAGCAACACCAGACCAAGACATTTTGATCAATCGCCCTGATCTGCTGAGAGACGCCTTCCACAAACCCCATAATATCAAAGATCCACCACCATAAATTGTTATTTTCTTTGTTTTCCATCTACTAGTCCTGGAGCTCTTTTTATGGTCAATGGAATCATTATCTCCAGCAAGTACCAAGACATTTTGATCAAAAATCTGGAAGTGGAAACTTGTTATCTTTGACCAGTACGCAAAAATACTGAAAAATCAACAATGAAATGGTTATCTGACCAGAATATTACATAATATGATGTATTACAATGGTCTTCTCAGTCTCCAGACTTGAACATGATCGAAAATATGTGGTTTGAATTGAACATAAGAACATAAGAATACATAATGATGAGAACGGGTTGTTCAGCCCATCTCGGCTCGTGATGTCCTAATCTAAAGATTATCTAATGCTGCATATATCCTGAACTTGAATAGCCCAAGTGTTTTTGCCTCTACTACCTGACCTAGCAAGCTGTCCCAGGCATTGACAACTCTCTGTGTAAAGAAACACAAACACAAACTTCCTAAAACCCGCATCTCTATCAGACCGACTCTGGTTGTCAGTCCCGATCGAGGGCAGCATTTGGCTATCCGCCCCAGGGGGAGGGGAGGGTGAGCCGGCTCAAGTTAGCCGTGAAGCACGTAAAGGAGTCTCCAGAATGTGGATGGGTGAATTCCATCTCAAAGGAAGCAGAGTTTTCTGCCCACGGAGAATTAGCTTGCCTCGTAGAGATGAGTAGCGGACCCGTGTGGGGGGAAGGTTACATCAAAATAAATAGAGGGTGTAATTGGCTACTAAATTTGGAGAAAAACTGGAAAAAATCTGAAACAAATTTCAAAAATAATTTCAAAAATAATTTCAAAAATAATTTCAAAAATAATTTCAAAAATAATTTCAAAAATAATTTCAAAAATAATTTCAAAAATAATTTCAAAAATAATTTCAAAATAATTTCAAAAATAATAATCTTTGGTAGTTCACTTTCTTCATCTCTTTCAGGAAGTTAGAAACCTCAATCAAATCCCCCCCTAAATCTCCGTTTGCTAATCTTAAATCTTAAGTCTTAAGTCTTAACCGGCATAACTTTTACCTTTCATACCAGGTACCAATTTAGTTGCCCTTCTTTGAACTTCAAGAGCTTCTATATTTTTCTTGTAGTGTGTTGCCCAGAACTGCATACAACACTCTGAGATCTGACAAAGGCATTATATAACATTAATGTAACGTCCTTTGATTTATACTCAATACATTTTGCTATGTATCCCAGCATTCCGTTGGCCCTTTTCACTGCTGTAGCACACTGCTTAGATGCAGACAGACTTTGATCAACTACAAGTCTTTTTCAAACTGAACACCTACTAATTTTTCTCTTCCCATAAAATACTCCTGTCTTATATTTGTATTTCCCACATGCATAACTTTTACATTTATCAATAATTAATGCCATCTGCTATGTTTCTGCCAATTCTTGGATTTAGTTTAAATCATCTTGGATTACCTTAATCAATTCCAAACTGTTTGCCAAACACTCAAGTTTTGTATCAACTGCAAATTTAACAATTTTGCTACTAACATCCCTATCAAGATCATTTATATAAATAAGGAAGGGCAGGGGTTCCAGCACTGATCCCTACAGGACTTCACTGCCTACAGCAACTAGTTCAGAAACAACCCCACCCTCTGTTACTCTTTGTATTTGCCCTTGCAGCCAATTTAGTCATCCACTATGGAGACCAGTCATACTATTTTTCCTTAGATTTGGGATGAATTTACACTGTACATCTACAATAACCCTTTTAAATTTAGTCTAATTTTCATTCACAGTTCTGTAATCTAGAGGTTTTACCCAATTTATCATGCTTAACTTCTCTCTCATTTTATTAAAGTCAACTCGTCTGAAGTTAAAAATTTGAGTTAGAGGAGGTCATCTTAGCTTGCCAGAAAATATCAAAAGTAACTGCACTATGATCACTTGTCCCCAGTGGGTCTACTACATCTGAGCTGCAAATTCTGTCAGGATTATTACACAAAACCAGAACCAGAATTGATTCCCCTTTTTTAGGTACAGACTGCACCAAAAACAGTCACATCTAAAAACTCTTCACATTGACACTACTTCCCAATTAATAGAGGGGTAATTGAAGTTGCCCATTATTAACGTCTCTCCTTCCGCACAAGCTTGTTTTATGTTACCATAGAGCATAGTATTTATGTTGCTGTCTGAAGCTGGTGGTCTATAGCATACTCCTGTATTAAGACCCTTCTCTTGATCTCCCAGTCATCTAATCCAGATGTCCTCACAAGTAATGAATAAGTGAATTCCTGGAATTTCCTGCACATTAAACTGAAGAGGGAAGGATTTTGAAAGATTCTCTGTGGAGGAATGGTCAAAGATCCCCTTTTTTATTTTATTTTATTTAAGATAATTATAGGGGTGTGAATAATTGTCACACATATATTTTGGCTTTTTTTTAACAAAACCATTTATTCTGAGCAATTGTATTAGTATAAAAGATTATACAATTTCCAATTATTTTTAAGCATACAATATAGCTAATTACCTGTATTTTGTACTTTATACAGTCTTATTTTCCTCATCTTTATCTCGGGTGTGAATAATTCCAGAGTTGATTGTATATACCAGCTTTACTTCAATTTGTTAGATCTTTCTTGTCTCTGAGGGGCAGTTTGGTTGCAGCCAAGTAAAAAAATATATAAACAAACAAGCATACATAGGAAACAAGAAAAACAGACATGCGGAGGAATAACAGAACTGAAGATACAGGAGTTGGAAGTTATTCATTGCAGTGCTAGTGTCTACTGTACCTGAGTTTAATATACTGTTTACAAGTATGTAAGGTTGTGGGGAGCCACAGTACATTTTTATTTCATAATGAATGGCTCTTTTTTCATTAATGCGTTTATGAAAGGCTTTTATTTTATCTCAAACTATGTACTGTATTATATATTATATATCTTGATTTTGTTACAATTGACTATGATTGATAGGATAGCTAATTAAATACATCACTCCACTCCTCACCACTCTAAACTGGTTGCCGGTTGCATTCAATTCAAGTCACTGATCACACCCTACAACCCTTCCAGATCTCTCCAATCGGCCTCCTCTGCCAGCTGTCCTGTCTCTTCGCACACCTGGTAGCCACTCCTTAGAACCCTGCTTCTTCTCTGCCCTTGTCCCTAGATGGTGTAATGAAAAAGTCTTCCGAAACAGACTTTACCTCAATTTATTTAAAAAATAAGTATAATAACCTTTCTCTTCCCTTTGTATAACAGGTTTTGTGACACGAACATCAGCAATGTCAATGATTAGACTGTAACTTACTGATGATCTAACTGAGAGAAAACAAAAGAAAATGTGGTTGAAAATTAGTTTTTCGGCTCATACAGATGCCAAGATAAATCTGGTCCAATGCCAACTCAATAGCTTCAATAGAACAACAGTTCATATGTCTTATGCTAAACTTAAACCTTGCCAGCAGGGGAAACATTGAATCAGTTCTCTAATTTATTCTTTCAGCTCCAATGAGTCAGTGAGATTGCAACCAGAAGAGCAAATCCATTGTACCCTGTGTCACTGTGTCCTCTAAACATTTGATTTGACCTAAAGAGAATAATTTAGTAGCACACAGTAGGTCTATTGCAAATCAAATGAAAAGGAGAAAGAAAAAAACTGTAAATTGAAATAGTTCTGGACTCCTGTCCATGGGTCACAGGAGTGTCTGATTGGCTTTTGAATAATTAATCTGGTTGGGAGCGATTAATTGAGTTAAAGCTTCTCTAGTGTTGCAAGAGGAGAGACCTGCAGAGTGCCAAGCACACAGCTCTGAGAATCCAGTTCAAATTCAATTACTACATCTTATCTGGGTTGAATAATGAGCTCCATATTCAGGATCCAACACAATCTGAGGCGTAGTACCACATGGTAGAATGGTTTGGACAATTTGGAGGTGGGTATGACATTTTTCACATTCATGAACCTTTAGCCTTGGGTAGAAAATGTAGGGTAAAGCATGAATTTATGACGGCTTTAAGATTATTGGAGCTTTCTGGAGTACATTAGTAAATATACTCATAATATCTATTTTAAGCCACAGTGACATTTTTTCCTATAAAGGATAACCTCTCTGCACACCTGAAGAGCTGAGAGGAAAGCCTTGATCCGGCGCGAGCCTCCTTAATTAACACATCCCTGGCCTCAGAGAAGCCCCACAAATCGATGTGACATTTACTCCCTGTGGCAGGAGTCTCCCCCCTCCACACCCCCTGCCCCAAACGGACTCCCTCATCCTGACAGGGGAGGAGTGCTGTGGGGCATTTTCTGTATTTACCACCACTGCTTTGCGCTGTTCCTGTAAAACAAAAACCACCCACATTTTTCTATAACCATTTTTTGTGACGGGTGAAAGATACTGTTAGACGAAAAGGATGGAGGGAGGGACAAATGGCATGCTGCTCCACCACGGCTGTTTCCGTGGCGGCATCTGTTACAGGTTGGCGGGTGACACCCAGTTGTGCGACGCTGTGAGACCACGGAGCGGATGCAGGAGAGCTTAGCAAGCATTAGAATGTCATCCATGCGTTCACTTGAGGGGGCGGCATCACTGAATCATTCTGCAGGCACTAACTGCCTCTCCCCCCAAAGTCTAATAATAAAACAGTAAATTGATCCGTTACGTTTTATTTTTTTAATCTTCTGTGCAAGTAAATGACATTCCAGTTACACTTGGCCAAACATATAATAACGAAGCAGACATTAAAACTGAAGATTAAGTTGACATGTGATCTCCATTCTAACATGGATACAGTCCTATTACAGATTACATTTTGAAAGGCCTTAGGTTCCAACCCAAACTTGATTTGGTACTAAATGAATTTGCTTTTTTCTATCCCAAATATGGACGGGCATTAGAGATATTATTTGATCCATTCCCTAGTCTACATGAAAACAAGTAAAAAAAGAACAACTACAAAACAAAACACAGAGCAAAACATGTTCTGAAACAGACATAGAATAAATTCAGCAAATTAACTGATGTTGAAGAACAAAAAAAATAAATCAGACACATAAGCAGCTCTGAGGGAATTAAAATGGAACTGTATTCTGGAAAATATTTAAAGTGTATCTTAATTTAATTTTATAACACAAAATCTAAAATATTAAATGCTGGTCTTCCTCTATATGACACTAGGTATTCATACACTAAACTATTTATTTTGTTTTAAGTAAGAAAATAAATGAATTGTAATTCCTTTCTTTTTCATCAACACTCTATTTAATTATTTTTCTTTTCTTTTCTGTATTTTCATTGTATTTACAGTAAATACAGTGTTTTCATTGTATCTAGTTATTTATTATTTTCAATGTTTATATTAATTCTTTGGGCCATATTTTGGTGAATTAGGACGTGTCGGTAATGCAGACGCAAAGTGAAGACGGTGGCGCTTTAGGACGTGTCTAACGCAATTTAGGTAATTTCGTGATTTAGGATGATAGCGCATCTCTGGCGCAGTTGTAAAAGAGGTTGGATTAACTTTTAAAAAATACATGTGGGTGTGGTGGGGGTTTGGTTTCATAATGGCCAATCAGAACACCTATTTTCTATCCCTTTAAATACTAAATGTCAGATAACGCTATATAATTGGCAATTTGGCTGTCTGACATGACAAGACTTTTGCGAACTGATAGCCGCTGGCGCCAGCAGTGCTTCTCAAAAGATGGAAAGAATAAAAACGAAAAACAAGGAGGTGCTATATAATTGGCAATTTCCTGAAAAGTTGGCAGGAGTGCTTCTCAAAAGAGGAGAGCGAATCAGAGAATCAGGGGAAAACAGGGTGCACATTTGTTATTTTCATGATTTGAGTTTATATTTTGAGACCTACATTGTTAAAAGAAAGTGTTTTATTTTACTTTTATTTTATTTTTTATCCCTTTTTTTCCTTATTTGTAGGCTTTCCAACTTTAAAAAAACGATGTTTCTTTTCTTCTAACTTAATGTAATTGTTAAATGGAAAGCAATAAATAACAAACTCACAACTGCAACTAGGCCTGTTTCATTTATGTTCGTCATGCAGTAGGCCTACATGTGTCACCCTGGAGTGTGCATCACAAATCACCTGGATATTAATGGAGTGGACCCCCTTCCGAATTCACATAAATGAAATCATGATCAGATGGTGCGCGCAACTGCGCATGTGTGCAGACCCCAGGGAATCCACATTGCGTATAAAAATCCTGTTTAGTTCTCTGCTGGCTGTCAGGTGTAGGAAAAGTAATAAACTAATTTGCATGTTGGACAAGACTGGAAGAAACTGCATGTACAGCCGAACTGATAGCCGTCTGGCAAACACCGGCTACCAAACCCAGGGTATTGCTCACGGTATCGCCTTTGCATATCGCCTATCGCATTTTCTGTAGTGAAAATGGAAAGAATAAAACCCTTTCACATAAGAAAAACAATGTGCATACAACCATATATTTATTTAACAGGTGTATCTTACTGAATGGTAGCGATGGATGGTCTGCTTCAGTCTTTCATGTCCGTGCATTGAATAACCACAAGCTGTGGTGAAATAGTTTTTAGCTTAATTGATTACGCTTGCAAGTTACCCATGGATTGCATGATTTGCCTCAACGTGGGGGGAAATTCACAATATTCACAAAACATTCTCATGTGATTTCAGATAACCGTATGTTCATATGTGCACATCAATAAAGTCACCAAATTGCACAGAGCGCCAGCGTTTGCGCTAAGAGGTGGTCTAGTTGGACGTTAACGCAATGCATTATAAATGCATTATTTGACACCATATTTGCATAGCGCTGACTGTTTTCATAGTCATACCCCCTATTGCGCTGCCCAGCCCATAGTCGTGCAAACGCCTTCACTGCACACCACGAAATTGCCAAACTCGGCGGAGATGGGAAATAGTCCGTTTGCGACAGACGAAATTGGCAATTCGCCTGCACTAGGGCATAACGCCGCTTAGCACCGGCATGAAAATAGGGCCCAATAACGCCTTCCTTTTTGTATTTTCATGCCTATTTCCTCTAATTTAGAAAGCACTTTTGGCACCCTGTTTGAAAGCACTGCAAAGATTAACCTTATTAATATTAGCATATTATACTATTATTATTATCATTATTATACAATACACAGAATACATTGTATACACAGAATACATATATTTTTCTCTTTGTGAAATTACATTCACAAATGACAACTGTTATTCCTTCTTTTTTAAATCCTTGATCGTGTAAACATACAGTATAAGTACAAACTACAAAAGCTTCCATATGAAGTCTACTCATTGTACACTAAGCTGGTTTTCGAATGGGACTTTATAACATTTTTATCAGATTCCTAGCCAGCTCTGCAGTGCATTATGGGGTTTAGAGTCAGGCAGAAAAAAAGTGATTATTTGAACTCAAAATGGTTCAGGATGGCAAAATGTACATGTTAAAAATTCACATTAATAAAAAGGTACTCTGTTCATGGCCGTTCATTGTGCATAAGAGAGAGGGTGTGTCACATTCTTGGTGATGGATATTTCCCACAGAGCATTTCAACATTGATACATACTTGACTGTAAAACAGTGAGCCACAGAACACATATTTGTCAACCTTCAATGTTATCATTTGCAATATTATAATTATTAAATTATTTGCTTCTCATTTATATGGAAGTGGAGGGAAGGAGTTAGAAAATTGTGACAGGTGAACCTTGGCAGGATTATTTAAAGGTCTGGAAGCTTCACTGTCAACGAATGGCTTACATAAGAACATAAGAACATAAGAATACATAATGATGAGAACGGACCGTTCGGCCCATCTAGGCTCATCGTGTCCTTATGTCCTAGAGTATCTAGTACTACATCTAGCCTGGACTTGAATAGCCTAAGCGTTTCTGCCTCTACTACCTGACCTGGCAAGCTGTTCCAGGCATTAACAACTCTCTGTGTAAAGAAAAACGTCCTAATATCTGTGCGGAATTTGCCTTTAACTAAAAAAAACTATTTTGCTACTAACGTCCATATCAAGATAATTTATGTAAATAAGAGCAGAGGTCCCAGCACCGATCCCAGCTTTGGGAGGTTCAATTACTCCTGGACACAGAGAGGTTACAGCATACACAATTGACTTAATGTGTGACTTGTAACTGAACAAGAGAGAGCTCTCTTGAGAAAGTGAGAGAGAGAGACAGAGAGAAAGATACAGAGAGGGAGATAGATAGAGAGACAGAGAGAGAGAGAGATACAGTGAGCAGGAGAGAGAGAAATATATTGTTATGGATAGCTGTTATTTCACAGCAAAAAACTCTGAAAAAGAAATAAATTAAAACAATAAAAAATCAAAAGAAAATAGGAGTGGGTTAAAAACCACAAAAATAAATACCAGAATACAAGCACAGTCCCACCTCCTTATACCACCACACACCTCCTCAAGACAGAAGCAACATATATCCCTCCTCATCACATGTGTAAATCACATCCCCCACACAACCTACAACCCATCCACTGCTGCTGAAACATGTAACGTTGGAAAAACAAGCTCATCCCTCTGGGTTGGGGGATTACCACTCTTCAGCTCCTCCCAGACAGGAGACTGCAATGCATTTTGAAACCCCCAAATGTGTGTCTCCAGGATCCGCAGGGAGCGAAACCCTGTCTGCTCTGCCACCACCTGAGCGGTTTTCCAAGTCCGCCCCTCAGGACTGTGTAGTTGAGCCAGCTTGCATATGCCTGTCTTAATAAACTGGCTCTGAAAGCCTCTGACTACAATATTTCCTGCTGCAGAAGCCATGGGCTAGGGGAAAGTCACAGCCTGAGAGACACAGAAAGCCAGCAACACTGAGCTGTAAAAACCTGCACAGCTTATGAGGCTTAAACTGTCCAGCCGCATTAAGAAAAGTTGGTGAACCAGCCCCAGACCCTCAGCTTGCTGCAAAAGGCCACAGGCTGTCTCCCTCCAGCAAACATCTTGGTGATACAGGAGCCTCTACACAGCCTGTAAGACGGAAAGCCGCCAATCTACTCTCCAGATCATTAAGGCCCTGCCCACCTTCCTGGAGTGCCAAAAACAATACAGCTGCTCTCAGCCAGTGATGTCGTGACCAGAATAACTCCACCAGCGACCTCTGCAGATCCCTTAAAACCACATTCAGAGGAACCATCACAGTCTTATGCCACTTATGCCAGTGTGCCTCAGAAGGTCTGTCACTACTGCATGTTTGTTTATATTAAGGGCCCTCATAAACCTTAAAACACAGACAACTTGATATCTTGTAACTTGATATTGTAACTAGCCATCCCCTTCAAATTTCTGTATAATCTTCCCAGGAAAGGCACAATGGCAAGGGCATACAGCAGCCCTGATAAAGGGCAGCCCTGCCTAATCCCGCTCCACACCCCCACCAGCCTACTGAGTGCCTCAGCATCTCAGCATGACACCTCTGAGTAAAGCATTTTGACCCCAGCAATAAAACTCTTCCCAAAACCAAAAACATTTAACACCTCAAACAAAAATTGTCATCAACCTGGTCAAAAGCCTTTTCTTGATCTACTGAGACCACTCCAATGTCCAGTGTAAAAACCATTGTTATGTCCAGCATGTCACAGATAAGGAGGGAATTGTCCTTAATTGAATGTCCAGGCACACAGCATGTTTGGTCTGCATGCAGTAATCCAGACAGCCAATGCTTGAGCCTGTTTGCTAAAGCCTTGGAGAGGATTTTATAGTCCATGCAAAGCAGAGCCACCGGTCCAGTTTTTTTAAAGACACAAATCCCCCTTCTTTGGCAGCAGCATCAGGACTGCCCGCCGACAGCTTGTAGGCAACTCCCCTCTCTCAATTCAATCCAGAAATATGTCCAGGAAGTCTACCCCAATAAGCCCCCAGAACCGCATATAAAAGTCCACCGACAGTCCATCCATCCCGGGGGCCCGACCAGACCCCATCTGCATAACTGCTGCTGTGAGCTCTTCCAGGCCTACTGAGGCATCAAGTTTTCTTCTCTGCTCCTTGCTAAGGGTGGGGAGGTTTTGTAACAACAGTGCAGACTGCTGCTGATTATTTCCCCTGCACTGTATAGTTTGGTTTAGAAGCCCACCACAGCCTCTCTCATCTCCCCCAGATCATATGAGATCCTCCCAACAGAGAATGCATCCCTCTGCTCTCCCCTATTTGCCTTTCAAGGCTGAAGACAAACAAGCTTGAGGCATCCATGTCCTTTACGTAGGTGAACTGTGTCCTCAGCAATGCTCCTTTGGCCTTCTCTTGTATAAGAGACCCTAACTCCCTCCTCATCAGTTACCAACTTATGATCTGATAAATACTACATGGCGTAATCATACTTTTTGTTACTCCACTGTTATTTTGCTTTTGTACATAGACACGGTTCAACTTAGCAGCACTAAACCTCCCACCTGACCATTTGACCCAGGTGTATTGTCTGGCTGTAGGGTGCTTGTCTCTCCAAACATCTTGCAAATCACATGGCACTAAGAGACCCTCTCTAAAGCTTGTGCAGAACCCGGGTGTGGCTCCTCCCCATTTTGGTCTTGTCTAAGGTTAAGAGTACACTTAAAATAATCCCCCACACTCACATTTGTCCCATGGCTTAGTACATACTCCCCTCTCCAACAATTCCCCCAATCTAACTCATTACTTTTGTCACTGTGTCATGTAAAACCGTCACATTTCACATTTAAAGTTTTCTGATTTACAAACTCAGAGATTAGACACTTTATCCCTGCATCCCTAGCACCACTTACATTAATGACCCAATGGAAATAGCCATCATAGAGAAGAGCGGGGTTAAAACCAAGAGAGTGAAATGTACAAAAGCGGCCAGAAAAAAGTGTCCCGTGTGAATACTATCCATCAAAACGTACTTATGGGTCTTACGCACTGATGTTACCCATGTCCTAATTTCCTAACAGTCTGTACTGTTTCTTAGGTGACAACACACGCTACCTTCAAAATAGTGTTCATGGATCTCAAGTATTCCGGTCTGTGAAGAAATCTGACAACTCAATACTTTTTCCTTTTGTGTCTTTGAAGAACTAAGAGAATAAAATGAACCATCGCCTATTTGACTCACCATAATATCAGAAACAATATAAGAATCAGACAACACATCCCCTGTGCTCCAACCATCTCCAAGGCTACGGGAGACTCATTGCTATAACTGCACTTGATTCACCCAGCCTCGGAACTGAAAAACAAGTTCCCGCTATCTTGCCAGTCAAGTTCTGCTTAGTTTTTCCTTTCTTAACTACTTTACCCTCATTCCAAGCCGGTGTTCAAGCCATCCTCTTAACGCCAGCTTCTCATAGATCCCAGCCCCAGGCCGAAAACCTGACCTCGCCACCCGCTACCGACTGCATCATGACCGCAGTCACCGATAGTGGTACACTCACACCTCCCCTCCCCTAATGGCCATATCCTGATATGATGGCTCTGCACACTCCCCATGGGCCTCAGTATTTTCTCCATTAGCATTACCCCCAGGATTAGTTGAATGAAAACTCCCCTCGCTTTCTTAAAAAAAAAAAAATGTATTTCAGATTTTTTCCCAGTTTTTTCCCAATTTGGAGGCTGTTGACCTTGAATCCGATACACACAGGGAAGCTTTCTGTACCTGTGGCAAGCTCATGCTGGCTTTCCTCCCCCTCCCCTTGGGCGAACAGCCAAACACTGCCACCGGGCGGGACTCCCCGGCCAGAGCCCGGCTGTCACAGCCGGGGAATCGAACACCGGCCGCAGTGGTTAACCTGCACTCCAGGCTCCAAGTGGTTTTACCAGTTGAGCAACCAGGGACCCCTCCCCCACACTTTCTTAATTCAGATAAAAAAACTTTGTCCAACATCCCCGCATTCCAAACAGCTCAAGTTGTCGGTGCTCACAAATACCACATAGGATTTTTCGCCATTCTTGCAGCGGAAAGGAACATCCAAAGTTTGATTGGCAGAATCCAAAAAATACTTGCCTTCTAAAAGAGAGAATGTGCTTTAATCCACACTTTTACATCCTAAAGAAACCATTTGAGCTGGTAAACCGGGTTAACTCTCAAAACCTTGTTCTGGACAAACGGTGGTACATTTGATATTACGACTTTCGTGGCTAGAGCCAAAAGAGGAGTAATTGCTACAAACTTACCCCTCACCCAAATGCCACTCTCATTCAAGCAGCTAACCAGAGTTGCTTTCTTCAAAAATAACACCACAGCCTTGTTCATCCTAGACGTTGAATAGAGTTGATCGCTCTCTACCTGCTCCCCAACAGCAAGCATCACATCTTTCACTGACATATCACCGTCAGTCACACACCTGCAACTATGATGGAGCGTCTGTGTTTCCCCATCTGATTGAGATGCCATCCTGGCCTCTGTAGGCTGTCATGTTAAACACTCTCCATTTGTATATTATTTGTCTCACAGTGGACTGATGGAGCCCAAGTCTTTTTTATATGATTTTATATCCTTCTCCAGACACACACTCACTACTCTCTTCCTGAGGTCCTCCAAGGTCTCCTTAGATCCCGGCATGGTGTGTTTTGCATTGACCTGTTTGTCTAACACTGAACTGACCAAGTTTCTTACCTGTATTTATGAGAGTGCTGCCCAAATCCCTAAAGATCTGACCTTTGATTGGTTAACTATATAACTTAACAATTACATATACTGTATACCCACCTCTACTTACTAATTGATTTAACTAAGGCAACAGGAGGTTCACTTATTTTTGCACCTTCACTAATAATGTTTTCCATATTTTTACTGTACTATATGCACTATTTCCTGTAGGTATGTATGAAATTAAAAAATATATACCCTTTATTTCAGTTAAGAAAAGACTATTTTGATAAAATAAGAATTTTGTGGTAAAAACTAGATTTCAATGATTGCACAAGGGGAAACTTTCAAGAATCACTGTGCATACACATGTAAGATTACACACACAATTAATAATTCAATCATTTTATTTTTTATTTGTCTACCGACTGTCCCTCGTGATATGGCAGGATTATACATATTTAGCTGCCAGATTAATCATTTCATCCTGTCCCAATAGGATGGGAATGTTTTTGTAAATTGGGAAGGAGAATGAACTATCATATATATAAATCTTTTTTCAAATTGTTGGAAATATGGGTAATTTATTGTTTTGTATTTGGAGAATGATAACTAGAAGTGAAAGATTGTTTTGTATCTGCCTTTTTCTATTTCATGACTGTGGTCACTGAAATCTGTGGCGAGTATAGTGTAGTCTGTACTGAGTCTGTGGAATTTCTTTCTTTTGAGTTTTCTGTTTTCAGGTATGCTGCCAATGTAATGGTTCTGTTTAGGGGCTGATAGTACTGTTTGTTTAGAAAATGTCATTTATTTGTACAATTTTCAATGTATTTGTTTTTCAAATGTAGATCTATTTTTTTCATTGTTATTTGGGAATTATTTTATCTGTAGTTATAGCTCTGAGGCTCATTGGTTTCAGTGTAGCTCTGCTCAATGATCCTCAGAGCTAGTTGGCCCAGTGGGCCCTTGTCCTTGGAGATCTGGTTGCTCAGTAGGCCTTTCTATTTTAGTGAGTGCTGGTTTAAGTGGCACCAGAACTTTTTTCATAAGAACATAAGAACATAAGAATACATAATGATGAGAACGGGCAGTTCGGCCCATCTAGGCTCATCATGTCCTAATCGAAAGAGTATCTAGTACTACATCTAGCCTGGACTTGAATAGCCCAAGCATTTCTGCCTCTACTACCCGACCTGGCAAGCTGTTCCAGGCATTGACAAATCTCTGTGTAAAGAAAAACTTCCTAATATCTGTGCGGAATTTGCCTTTAACTAATTTCCACCTGTGGCCTCTTGTTCTGCTGACCCCACTTATCTTAAAAAATCTTATTTTACTTTGTTAATCCCTTTTAGGAATTAAAAAACCTCAATCAAATCCCCCCTAAATCTCAGTTTGCTAAGTTTAAATAGATTGAGTGCCTTAAGTCTATCATCATAATTTTTACCTTTCATACCAGGTATTAGTTTAGTTGCCCTTCTTTGGACTTTTTGAAGAGCTTCTATATCTTTCTTGTAGTGCGGTGCCCAGAACTGCACACAGTATTCTAAGTGGGTCTGACAAAGGCATTATATAACATTAATATAACCTCCTTTGATTTATACTCAATACTTTTTGCTATGTATCCCAGCATCCTGTTGGCTTTTTTCACTGCTGTAGCACACTGCTTTGATGCAGATAGGCTTTGATCAACTACAATTCTTAAGTCCTTTTCAAATTGAACACCTACTAACTTTTCTCCTCCCATAAAATACTCCTGTCTAATGTTTTTATTTCCCACATGCATAACTTTACATTTAGCAATATTGAATGTCATCTGCCATGTATCTGCCCATTTTTGGATTTTGTTTAAATCATCTTGGATTACTTTAGTCGATTCCAAACTGTTTGCCAAACCCCCAAGTTTAGTATCATCTGCAAATTTAACTATTTTGCTACTAACGTCCACGTCAAGATCATTTATGTAAATAAGGAAGAGCAGAGGTCCCAGCACCGATCCCTGTGGGACACCACTGCCCACAGCACCGAGGTCAGATACGGCCCACCTACTGTTACTCTTTGTATTCGCCCTTGCAGCCAATTATGAACCCACTCTGAAACTACTCCTGCAATTCCTACTGAATTCATTTACCTTGTCAAATGCTTTCTGAAAGTCCAAATATATAATATCATAAGCCTGGTTCAGGTCAACACACTTTGTAGCCTCTTCGAAAAAGTCCAGGAGGTTTGTTAGACATGACCTCCCTTTGATAAATCCATGTTGGCTCTCCCTTAAAATACTATTATTTTTCAAGAATAATTCCAACTTATCCCTAATAATACATTCCAGCATTTTACATGCGATGCAAGTTAAACTGACAGGCCTATAGTTCCCTGGGTCAGTATGGTCCCCCTTCTTATATATTGGAATTATACTACCCTGCTTCCAGTCATCTGGTATTTCTCCAGTGATTATGGATTGAATGAAAATATCTGTCAATGGTTTATATATAATTTCCCCAAGTTCTTTGAGTACTCTGGGATATATGCCATCCGGGTCTGCTGCCTTATTTGTCTTACGTTTTTGTAGTTTTTGTAGTACTTCTAAGTCCCTTATCTCAAAGTCCTCCAAAACATTCTGTACCTTGTCTATACATTTAGGCATATTTATAACCTCTTCTCTAGTAAAGCTCTCAACAAAGTAACTGTTTAGTGTGTTAGCAATATCCTTATTATTATAAACCAAAGTTCCTTCCTTATTCTTAATGCACTTAACCTCATCCTTAACTTTCCTTTTTCTACTACAATATTGAAAAAACGTTTTAGGATTACTTTTTGCATCTTGGGAAATTTTAATTTCAAACCGCCTTTTAGCTGATCTTATTTCCTTTTTAGACTTAGCCCGCATATTACAATAATCTAACTTGTTTCTCTCTGAGTTATCCTTTTTATATACTCTGTACAGTCATTTCTTTTGCCTCAAAATCTCCCATAAAGATTTAGTCATCCACTGCAGAGACTGATTTTTCATCCTATTTTTCCTTACTTTGGGGATGAATTTACACTGTACATCTACAATAACCCTTTAAAATATAGTCAATGTTTCATTCACAGTTCTGCAATCTAGAAGTTTTACCCAATCTATATTACTTAAATTCTCTCAAATTTTATTGAAGTCAGGTCGTCTAAAATAAAAAATTCGAGAGTTAGAGGAAGCAGTCTTAACTTGCCAAAAAATATCAAAAATAACTGCACTGTGGTCACTTGCCCCTATTGGTTCTCCTACCACTGTGCTGCAAATTTTATCAGGATTGTTACACAAAACCAGATCCAGTATTGATCTCCCTCTCGTAGGCTGAGTAACAGACTGTACCAAAAAGCAGTCATTGACCATATCTAAAAACTCCTCTTCACATTTACCCTGACCTGTCACTATCTCCCAATGAATAGAGGGGTAATTGAAATCGCCCATTATTATCGTCTCTCCTTCAGCACAGATTTGTTTTATGTTACCAAAGAGCGTACTATTTATGTTACTGTCTGAAGCTGGAGGTCTATAGCATACTCCTATATTAAGGCCCTTCTCATGATCTCCCAATAATCTAATCCAGATGTCCTCACAAGAAACAAATGAGTTTATACCTGGAATTTCCTGCACATTAAGATTGTCTTTCACAGAAAGGGCCACTCCCCCTCCTCCTTTATTAGTTCTATCCTTCCTAAACTATTTGTACCCCTCTACATTATATTCATCCCCATCCGCTGCACCAAGTAATCCCAACAATGTCATAACCCCCATTCAACATGACAGCCTCCAGTTCCAAAAATTACTTTTTTATGCTTCTCGCATTTAAACACTTGAGCTTCAGAGCCTTACTCACACTTACGTTGTCCTTCCCCTCCACACCTGCGTGTGCCGAACCACCTCTATTCACATTATGATCAAAAAAATCTTTATTAATTATATCCTCAGATTTATTATACTCCGCCCTGGTATCTTCCATCTGGGCAGTCTGTACCTCCCTATCCATAATACTACTACTACTAATTTCCATCCCTGCCCCCCCAGTCCCTAGTTTAAATATTCCTCCGCTACCCTAAGCATACGCTGGCCCAATGCATCTGTACCCCTCCGGTTCAAGACCCTCCGGTCCCACTTGTACAGGTCACCCCTGTTCCAAAAGGAGTCCCAGTGCCCCATAAACTTGAATCAAATGTCTTTTTCAAAGTCCACAAAGCAGGCAAATATGTTTCAGTTATTCATTTTGATGTTTTGCTGTATTAGGGTGTTTATGGTCTAAATGTGGTCTGAAGTATTATGTTTTGGTAGAAGGCTAATCTAACTTAAGGCCAGTAATCAGGCATTGATAATACTGCAAAATACAATCCTCAGGTTACTGCTTACACATATGCCTTATAATTATTTGGATCAAATTTGTCTACATTTTTATAAATGGCGGCACGGTGGTGCAGTGGATAGCACTGTCGCCTCACAGCAAGAAGGTCTCGGGTTCGAATCCAGGCCGGGGGCCTTTCTGTGTGGAGTTTGCATGTTCTCCCCGTGTCCGCGTGGGTTTCCTCCGGGTACTCCGGTTTCCTCCCACAGTCCAAAGACATGCACGTTAGGGGCTAATTGGAGAGTCTAAATTGCCCGTAGGTATGAGTGTGTGAGTGAATGGTGTGTGTGCCCTGCGATGGATTGGCGACCTGTCCAGGGTGTATTCCTGCCTCTCGCCCGGAACGCATGCTGGGATAGGCTCCAGCCCCCCCCCGCGACCCTGACCAGGAATAAGCGGCTTAGACAATGGATGGATGGATGGATGGATGGATTTTTATAAATGGGTGTTATTAGTCCTTGATTCCAGATCTCAGGGAAACACCCGGCTTTTAATATCATGTTGAAAAGCTTCTGTAGTGCCTTTTATAGCTTAGGGCTACTATATTTCAGCATCTCATTGCTGATGTTGTCCATTGATGGGTGTCTGTTTGTTACAAAAAGGCCATTTATATTCTTCTGAAGAGAGGGAGCAAAGCTCATCTCAGAAACATGCCAGGGTTTCTAAGAACCTTCTTGTTGACTGCTTCTCAAATCAAAGCACAAAGCTCACTCAAATCTCCCCTTTTTGAATTTTTCATTTTTTTGTAACCTTTTTCTTAATTTTTTTCCATGGTAACATCTTGGATATTGTGTGAAATATTTTTTTCCAGCGGTTATGAATATCCACGTGTCAGGGTTCAGCCTGTAGTATCTGCTCCTCATTCCCCATGTCTCAGTAGAAGAATCAAGTAGAGAACAGAATCTCAACCTCTTTTTAAGATTAAGGGGCGTGGTTAAGTAGGCTACCCCCTAGTTACAGCAATAATTTTACCATGAGCTGGGCAGTTGCGATATTAGCACCGGTGCAGATGAGGTGCCTATGAAGTTTATTGACTTTATTTCCCCTTTCTCTCTTGATTTTATGACTCGCTAGTTTGTCCTAGCCGGATTTTCAAATGACTCTCCACTATCAACAACAAAGGTGGCTGCACTTAAAGCGCCTCCTGTCTCGTGACACTTTAAATTCCTGTCTCCAGTTCTTGAAGCCTGGAGTGTTGCTATAGTAACCCCATTATTTATATGCATAGAAACTGCTCAGTAAAAATGAACCTGAGATATTTTGTCTTAAATAATGGCAGTATGTATTTCAGCTTCCCGGCCGTGGTTATTTGCACCAATAAAAACGCCAATCTTGCATATACACTGGCCTGAGTAATTTCCAGAGATTTTACATGATCAAGTGCAGTAAGAGTAGAGTAGTAACCTGGGTAATGCCACCACTGCACATCAAGGCAGATTCAGCAGGTGACATGGGTCTAACACATGTGCTAATTCTGGTTCTGGACAGGATGGGAAAAACCCCTGAAAGGTTCAGGTTCCAAACCATACAAAACCCACATTTTTAAAGCATCACAAATTATTATGAGTGTAGAAAGCCATACTGATTACAAACATTACTACCAGCCCTTATTTAGAACAAATCCCAGTATTTTCCTGTCATTTGTGTGATAGTAGTACAACAGAAACTTCCTTTTTCATTGAAGCCCCTTGTCATATGACATCTTATGTTTTAGTTCCATTTTAACCAAAATAGAACCTAAAATATGATTGGCCACACATGTTTCCCAGAACCAGCTATTCCAGGTGAACCATGTTGCCTCACCCCTAGTTTCTCTTTTGTAAATTAAACGTGCACTTGAATGCATTTACATAAATGTATATATTTCTAATTTAGCACCAGGATTCTGTTAATCTAAATCACATCTGTTTATCTGTTATCCCTGTATAGCATAATTGTGGCATTTGTATAGTATTTGCAACATTCCAAGCAATAAATCTCAGCTTCCCCTTTCAAGTTTGGAGTTTACTGGTGTGATTTGTTTTTGCAGCAGTAATTACCGATACATCAACATGAGGAGCAAGCTCTGAAAAGACATGCATATTTGCCTTTTAATGTCTGATGTAGCGTTTGAAAAAGGGAGATGTTAATATATACAGAGATGCCATGGGAGAAGGGAAAAAGAACCTTGCTGACTGCTGTCTTAAGATCAAATCACAACTCTTATTACCGACTGACAGATTATTTTTCCGTTTCAACTTTGGATACAGGGGGATGATGTAGAGACAAACTGAGGTTTACTACATGGGCAGGCAGAGCCACTCTGGAGAAAACAACAACCAAAAAAATGAACAAAAGAAGAACAATGAAGGTGTTTAAAATAACAATGGACCCTGATGGTGTAGGAAGATGGTGTAAAACTCAGACCTCCACAGATATGTTTCTGCCTCCCACTCTGCAAGAGCTGCCAAAGTTCTTCAGATAAACTTCCTCAGCTCAAACAGCAGGCAGGAGAGGTGCGGGTGCCTTCATGCATTTGTGGAGAGAGACAGGTGGGAAAAGAAACAAAATACTAGTTGAAATGAAAAAAAATGGCCCCGTGATCACTGGGAGATGAAGATTCTGGAACCCCAAAATGGGTGGAGCCATTGTTCTGAGTGACTATTCATATGATTGTTTTTTTTTTGTTTCCCATAGCTCCGCCCATTATGACGCCCTCTCCCTCAATGTTCAGGCACTAATAACCGCACTGCACTGGGGTGGTTGAGTTCAACCAAGACACCTAACAGTTTAGCACCTAACACCTACCATGTATAATGGAAATCTGTGTATAAGTGCAGCCGTTCCTTTTAAAGCGCTATATAAATCCAATGTTCAATTCAATTCAATGAAATAATGAGATGCTCATATTCACAATGTTCTGTGAGCCATGAGGGTAGTGCCATTTCAATCAGACATGTGTTAATCCTCCCACAAAAAATAAACTCTCTGTGGGCGGTCGGCAAGGAGGGGTTTACCCTTATCCTTGTCAGTCAGAATTAATGTCAGGTTTATATATGTGACACAAGAAGAAGAAAAGCAAAAAAAAGCTCAGACTGAACGCAATAGAATTATCAATGGTAAAGATGACTGGTGTGATTACGGGCTTGCTTCAATTCCAGCTACAAAAGCAGTAAAACCAGTAAAAGTTCCTCATCTTACATAAACTTTGTTATGCTCCCTGTGAAATTCTTGTAATTACTATGCACCAGATCACACTAAACATCTCCTTCAGCCACTTTCTGAAAAGGAGAAAAGACTGGAAGTTTCGCTCAGTGTTCATTAGTGCAAGTTTACGGGAAAAAGAGGAAATGATCGACCCTAAATGATGGAAATGTGAGGACAAATGAACCCCATAATGTGTGGATCCATATGCTGTCAATCACTGATCCTCAGTCAAACACACCTGATTCCTGTTTGGGACTTGGGAGTACGACCTGGAACATTTAAACAAACAGGCAAACAAACAAAAACATTATCTAGACAACTTGCCTCCATGGCAACAAACTAAGACTGATACTCTGGTATTATCCACTTTAGCACAAAACCCCCCCAAAAAACAAAACAGGAATGTTCCCTGAATGTCCACCATGTAAAAGGTCTCCTAAATGTTACTTTAGATCAATTTGTGATGAATAGCCCCCTAGCCCCCCACCTGTTTTAAAAGTAGGCCTATTCTGTATGGTTACATCTAATAGCAGTGCATTGCTTCTAAGGCACAATATTAATTAATTTTCTTATATGTAGCGTGCTGCTGGACAGGCCCTGGCTATGGTGGTGAAACAAAAATGTGAAAACGAAAAGCGAAACAAAGCCTTTTAGCTAGGTAAGGCCGTGTTTTGGAATAGTTGCCTATTATCCATGTTTGTTTTTAGTTTATTTCTTGTTTTATATTCTCTGTGTATATATTTGTTGGAATGTTTCTTTAGTTTGTTTTGGTGTCTCTGTACCATAGTCCAGTCTGTTGACACACAAGTTGACACACAACTGTAGCTTTGCATGCCGTAGCAGCCCTTTTTATAAACGGTATGATCTGCCTGTATTTCTACCTGTATTTAACCAGTGATATTGAAACTGCTGACATGAAATTGGTTGTTATCTTGTCCCATCGCAGGAGCCTTCTCTAGTGCAGCTCAGTCACTGTTTTTCCTATATATTTATAGTCCATTCGAGCAGCAGTTACAATTGTGCCTTACTACTGTTTATCTTGCAATAAATTGAGGGAAGTGCAATAGGGGAGTCGGTGCTCCAGCGAGAGAGAGAGGGCACCCTGGCTGTAAATACATGTTACTTTTATGTTATTTAATTTTACTTTTTATACTACTTGATAAATCTTCAGTCACCATTGCCACGGTAACTAAATAAAGTTCATCCCTACTCAGCTGGCAGCATGCAATATCATTAGGGGAGATTTGGCTTTTGTGTATCCTGATGTGTGTCCTTCCACTACTTGACTGCAGTGAAGCACTTGTGACTCTGATGGTGTGTGGCTTCCCTATTTATTCTTAACGCATGTATTTATTCTTACTCCTGGGCAGTGCTTAATTTGTGCCGGGGCTAGCCGGGGCACAGCGCCCCGGCAAATGTCTTGCTCAGAATCAGAGCCCCGGGCTCATAAATATCTAAAGTGTGTATTTTAACAGACTTAACAGCCAAGAAACAATTCGTGCTTTCAGAGTGTTCACAAAGACATCGGGAGAACAAGTTACACAGCCCTTGAAGAATCTCTTAACCGCTGTTAACACCGTATCAATTTCCAGCGCTGAGTGTGAGAGAGGTTTCTCACAAATTAATCTAATCTGCACGTCAACAAGAGCGTCTTTAAAAACAGCAACCATATCATCGCTCCTGTTTTTAACCCTTGTTGCCCCACCACTGGAAAGTTACCATTAGACCAGAGGGAGGGAAATGCAGCGACACAGAGGTAGGAAAAGTTTTTTTCTCCACGGGGGGGCGTGTGGTTGGGGGAGGGGAGTTGAGCCCCGGCATCTCTTATTTTACAAATTAAGCACTGCTCCTGGGTGTAGTGCAATATGGTTTTTGAGTGCAGTGAAGAAATCCAATAAGTGTGCTATAGCAATGTTAGCTAAAAAATATGTCTGACATTCCCTGTCAAATATATTGGAAAGGAATTGGTCTGATGTTTCTGTGAAAGAGCTGCCGTTGTTGCCTGATGACCAGATTGGTCCAAACAATTCCCCGCACACCATGCTGTGTGCAAGCATCTACAGCCATTGATCGTTTATTTGCTGTCCGTCTGTTAGGAGCGCTAATCAGGCATATTTCACGCCTAAAGCCATATAAGGATAAATACATAGTAATCCTTATTTAAGTACACAGATTGCTTGCCTCTGATGTGTAAAGATAGTATTGGGTATTAATTTGAATGGATCTTAGATGAATTCACATATAGCTTGTGAACAGCTGTGTCATGCGTTCCTTGAGATAATACATCTGACAACATGACGCCTGTGCTCTCAAGTGAACATTGGGAACCTCCCTACAAGGATGCACAAATGTGGTCTATAATGATTATGCCTTCCTAATTTCAGAAGCCTCACTTCTGATCCAATGGGAATTGTGGTATCTGTAAATAGAATTAGGAACATCAGGAGAAACGTAGGGAAATGGAAAAGGCTAAGGGGAATGTAGCTGTATAAAAACCCCACCAAGGAAAGGAAGGACAGGAGAGGGCCAGTGACAAGGAAAGACTGTGTACTAGCTGCCTTTATGTGGAGCTACTCCTGGCTTATGTTGAGTTAATCAAGGGGAGGGTAACCACAACTCACTCTTTATTCAAATTAACTGAATGTTATTTGTAACAATATTTATTGTGATTGTGTGTCTGTTAACACTATGCATCTTTGAATTCAACAGTGTTAATTATTTTTCGCAGTCTGAGTTATAGTCTTATGTAATGCGTCCTGAATTCTGTGAGTGATTACATATATGAATGGTAGATGATTGTTGCATTAATCCCCAGTGCAATTCAATGAATCATATATTGATATTGGAGGTAGATATATCTTACACCTCCTTCCTATATGGTTAGTGGCCATATGTGGAGCCTATGCTTACACCTCCACCATTTTGATTGTACTTGCCACGTAAGGGGACATGTTTGTGGCTGAGAGTGGTATTAGGTACAGTAGCGAGCCCTGGACAGATTCATTGATGATTCCCTGACTGGGAATCAAACATGCAATTCTTGAGTTACAAGTGCAGATCCCTAACCATTATACCACACTGCCACCCAGTTCTGACATACTGAGGGCCAGTCTCTGCCCCTTTTGAGGTGAATATATGGCACCCCAATTCTTTCCACTGAACCATTGAAATTCTAATCAGATTTTCTAGCAGCTTCCTGCAAACCTCCCCATTTATCTGGCACATGCAGTCAGTTCTTCAAAATATGTTTTCCCTTTCCACACTTTCCCACACTAGACAGACAGGATTTTTTTTTTTTTTTTTTTTTTAATGTGCTGGTGGTTACTTGGATGAGCCTGTCAGCCTCCAAAGGTGTCCTAATTTGACCTCTAGGGAGGACATGTATGTAACTGACCATTAAAAAATGAATACTTTTCATTTTCAAAGAAGGTATGGCGTCCCTGAAGTGACATGGTGATATTTTTTTGTGTGGAAACATTATCTCCTGACATGAGGCTGGAAATGTTATTGCATGTACACAATATAACATTTACTGTATTCAGGACTCTAGTTTATTCAAGATGCATAAATTCAGTAAAATGCTGAATAAATGGTTATTGCTCAATTATATCGGTTATAGCTAGAAAATCAGTGATAGCCCCAGCTGAGAACTGAATAGAATACTGAGTGTCTTCGTTGTCTAGACAACCGAGCCAGTAGAGCTTCTGCACCTTTGCTTTCATTTAGTGAATTTAGATAAACTAGGCTGTCTATTTGTATGGTGGAAGAGCTAGTCACCGTTGCCTAATTGTTGTTGTATAGCCTACAAATCACAGTCGATAAAAGTATCAATTCTAGCCATAGCAATCATTGTAACATTCCATCGCTTATAGCAGGAAGAGATCACAACAGAGATCTAGCTTGTTAATAGATAAAACATTACAATAAGGAACTAACATTAGCTAACTAGTGGGGAATTTTGAAACGTTAACATGATATGTGGTATGAGAGCTTTATTTAGTTTACAGGGGAAAACACATGCTTCACATCACCTGTGTAAAACCATGAGCCAAAAAGGTGGAGGAGCACACAGTGCATTCTGATATTTCCCATAATCCTCTTCTGCATAAGAGATGTTGACATCATATGCCATCCGTACACCAGTGACAACCTCTGCTGTACAGAATATGTGTGAGGTGCCACTGTTCCTTCAGAAACTTAAACTACACAGGCGACATGAAGCACGTGTTTTCCCCTGTAACCCCTTTCGCCCGCTGTAACCCCCGCAGTCAATTCAGGAGAGCATAGACAAGCATGTGCTCTCCTCCGAAACACATGATGTCAGGTGCTTTTCACTTTGCAGTCTACAAGTTAAGCTTGCACAGACATGTGTCGGAAGAAGACTCTTTGTGGGCAGTTTTATAGGGGCAGATTGTGGGCACCCAATTGACAGGTGGTGGTGGTGTATGGGCAGGCTTAACACCAAACACAGTCATTTTATGGTCAGGTGTTTTAACCACAAGTATATTTAAAAAATATAATTGTTTTAACTTGTGAGGCTAAGGTAAAGACATGGACCTTTGACCTACTCTGGTCTCATTAGCTCTCATTAACAAAGGCTGTGTCAGATGTGTTAAACTGAAATACAAATAATTTAATGTCTTCAAAACCCTCCCTGATTAAATATTTGGACTTGAAGCAGAAGAGCTGCTCAATCCCAGAGAGGGGAAGAGGACAACCGTCTGGAGAGGAAACGGGAGCAATATTGGGTCTTTATTCTGCTCCACTGCAGTGCTCTCTCTCAGTGCAATTACATTTGTAGTTTGATTTGATTCTCTCAAGCGATTGATCCTTGAGGAACATTGTATATGAGTTTGTATTGGCTTGGCTGAATGGTGTGTTATTATTAAACTTATCATCACGTATGGTATGCCATATACAGTATCATATTTCATATAATAAATTCAACACAAGGCGAGGAAGAAATGTGATCATTATTTCAAAAACACAAAGTGATGGTATTGACCATTCCAGATCTGCATTCAGTATAGTCTTCATCTATTTTATTTGAATTATTATTATTATAAACTACTAATTGAGTCACTGGGAATAATCCAGGAAAGGTTTAGAAGTCAAATCTGAACAGACATTGGATGAATTCCATCTACAAAATCCCATTTGAAAAATTATCTGAAATATGAAATCACTGCTTTTGGAGTCTATTTAGATAGCTATATAATATTAACACTTCCCACTGTTGTCATGTTAATAACAAAAATATGCATTGGATACATAACTAATTCTGTATCCAAGTAACTGTTGCCACGGCTGCTGGTTAAAATCCTGTGAAGTTTTAAAAAAGAGGCTTTTCTGTTAATAAAATGATAATGGCATTTGAACATAGTTGTGTTGGCTTGCTTGGGGATGAGGAGTTTGGTGCCTGCCTCATTAAACGCTGTTTGCATTTTTGTAGTACACCGCCTTCTGGTCTCACTGAGTGTGAAATCGAACAGGCTCAATCTTGTCTGCAGAGTGGTGGTAGTTAAACTGGACAATGTGCGTTAGCCAGGATCTACAAAACAGCCCCCCTCAGTCCTCAAATATTTTGTATTGCTTAAACTGGCATTTCTGGCCTTCCCAGGTAGCAAAGGGGCTGCAGGAGCTTCTTCATTCCAAGTTTGTTGCTACGATTCCAAGGATCCATCTGAGATACTCAACGCTGCCATCTTCAGGCCATTTTCGGAAGTTTATGCGAATTCGGTCATAACGGTGGATTGTACTCATTAGTTCTGCCTGAATATTTTTCAATAATGATCAACACATCAAATAATGGCTGCATAGGAGGACAATTTCCCAGTCAGAAAAAAGTTAAATGTTATAGTAGTATTAGTAGTAGTAATTACTAACTAAATGGCTAAACAGAGTTCTGTGATGGCAAAGCAAAGCATTATGGCCTAAGGGCAAGTTTGGTGATGAAAGTTAAATGGTGATGTTCCAAATGCCACACTACCTTCCATTAAATAACACTGCACAAATGTATGCTGGTAACAAGTGCGAAACCACAGGTAGGCAGTACAGCTTTCCCCCCTCACATCACTCTGTCATTATCACTTTTCATTTGTCTGGGCAATTTATCTCTCATGCCAGTATTTCTGCATTCCCTGTCATATCTTTCCAACTAGCCAAATAACATTTGGCTAGTTGGAAAGGCTAGCATTTGCTTTGCATTTGGTTAGCAAATAAAGTGCAAGTGTGATCTGGAACTATTTACATTGTGGCTTAAAAGTTGTGGTTTGGAGGGTGGTAAAAATATATATATATTGAAAAAGCCATTGCTATAATGTTATTATTCACTACAACCTTAAACAACCTTACTGAAACGTTGATGTAATTGCAATGAGGTTTTGTGCTAGCTGGGTTCTCAGTGCCACACTGTATGGTGCATGTTGACCAATGACCAATATCATGGGCTCAATTTTAAGAGTTTATTTGTTTTGTTTAGTTTTGCTTTTTCTTGGTACCTTCACATTTTTTGAAAATATCATTTATATTATTTGTTTTCTGTAATTATATTGCTGTTATTGGTTTTAGGTGTCTCCGTGCTATGTAAAGGCCTCAGGCTGAGTTCAGACACAGCGTGAGAATCTGAAGTATAGAACTCATCGCTGAGCGCCAGGAAACCAGAGGCCCCAAGTGATGGAACATGAAATCAACAGTCATAATGGCTCCTATGGCAACCGTGGCAGCTACATGCCATTGAGATTCATAATAATAAATTAGATTTCATATGTCTACATTTGCATGACATGAGGTTGATGAGAAAAAATAAACATTTACAATTAGTCAGAATCTGGTATTTGGTATGTTTGCTGAAGAAATCCCTCCCTTACTTTATCTCTTGTTTGAATTTTTTAGCAATTTACATTTTCTTTACTGGCATTACAAACATATACTGTATTTGTATTGCCAAAGCATACACAGTATATGCATAGTATCACTCTCTCCATATTTCTCTCTTTCTCCCTCTCTCTCTCTCCCTTCCCCACTCTCTCTCCCTCAATATATTTATAGTATCTGTCCCTTGGGAAATATTACAGCAATCACTTCCACACTTTGCATGATGATGACCTTTAATGTGGCCTCTATCAAAAAAAAGATTTGAGGAGAATTGATCGCCAAACAGTGGATCTTCTTTTTTATTTTTGTATTATTTTTACTTAATGAGTTATAAGCGTATTACTTAATAGGCTGAAGCAGAAGAAAGATGAGATTTGACATTTGAAATATCCCTATCTATCTCTCACACATACCCCCACCACAAACACACACACACACAGATACCACACCGGTTATAGCGTCATGTATAAGCTAGTATATGACCACACTTCTTGTCTTGCTTTCTGCTACTACTTTTTTTCTGAAATAAAACACATTCAACAGGTCCGCACAAAGAGCCATGTTACCAATACCACAGGAAAGAATATCACAGGAATATCACAGTTTATCAAGGAAAGAACGAGCAGAGCTTACTGTGACTATGGATTATCTATCCATGCATCTCCCATGCAATCTAATATTTGTATCATTTGTATGTTCTGTATGTCTCATGCTGGGTGTCTGTAACCAAACCAACATCACCTTTACAGCATTTAAACACTTGCACTTCCAAGTATTTAAACACTTGCACATTATTCAAATCTTTTTAGAATTTATTTTCATTCTTTGTTTTATCTATTTCATATCCAGTATTAGTTCAACTTTTTCTTAATTTTCTATGTTCAGTTAGCTTAATGTCATGCTATATAGTGGCTTCGGAAAGTATTCAGAAGGCATATGACAGCCCACCTCACTCTTTGTCAAATTGCAGCCATTTGCTAAAATCAAGAGCATCAGGAAAATTTTATCCCGGTCTGATGAGACACAAATTGAAATTTTGTCAGAAATGCCAGACTTGTAGACCATAAAGGTCTGATTGATGGGAGTGCTGCAGAGATGTTTGTCCTTCTACCAGGTTCTCCCATCGCTGCAGAGGAACTCTGAAGCTCTCTTAGAGTGGCCATTGGGTTCTTGGTCACCTCCCTGACCATGTCCCTTCTTGCCCGGTTACTTAGTTTGGCCAGACGGCCAGCTCTAAGAAGAGTTATGGTGGTTTCAAACTTATTCCATTTCACAATGATGGAGCCCACTGTTCTCCTGGGTGCTTTCAATGCTTTAGCAATGTTTTTATATCCTTCCCCAGATCTATGCCTCAACACAATTCTATCTCGGAGGTCTATGGAGAGTTCCTAGGACTTCATGGCTTGGTTTTTACTCTGACATGCACTGTCAACTGTGGGACCTTACATAGACAGGTGTGTGCCTTTCCAAATCAAGTCCAATCAATATAATTAAGCACAGCTGGACTCCAATGAAGGTGTAGGCCCATCTCAAGGATGATCAGAAGAATTGGACAGCACCTGAGTTAAATATACAAGTGTCACAGCAAAGGGTCTGAATACTTATGGCCATGTGATATTTCAGTGTTTATTTTGTAATAAATCTGCAAAAATTTCTACAAGTCTGTGTTTTTCTGACAATATTGGGTGCTGTGTGTGCATGAACGAGGAAAAAAATGAAATTAATTGATTTTAGCAAATGGCTGCAATATGACAAAGAGTGAAAAATTTAAGGGGGTCTGAATACTTTCCGAACCCACTGTATATACTGCAGCTGCAGGGCCCCATCTGGGATTCAAACCAGCAACGATCCGATAACGAACGCAGCTCCTTACCCATTGAGACACACTGCCCCCACCTGGAGCTGTGTGGAATGATGACTGCCTGTTATTTTTTGCTCCTAAGCAGGCTCGCGGGGGGTGATTCACTGCAGCTTTGAAGTACTCTTTGATCTGGGCCATTTCAGGATGTGAGAGTGTGTCCCCAACCCCCACCCCCCCCAGTGCCCCAGACTCAGAACCCCTTCAAAGTTTGTCACGGTTGCCGTGTGAGTCAGGAAGGGATGGAGTCCAGAAGCACATCTTGGCTGAGGTCAATATTAGTGCAATACTTATTAGAATTTATTTCACATGGCGACTTAGTTCAAGTTTGCCACCAACTGGCATCATAGTCTGTCTTACTCTGTTTTAATAACCCTGGTTGTTGTGAGTTCTGAATTTCCTGCTGCAACAATGGATAATAATCTATCTGGATTCCATTGGAAGGTTCTGGAACCAGAAGTTTAGAACACATGAGTTCTATTTGAAACTCTTCCTGGTCATATGCACAAGCCGCTTACGCACTCAAAATGAAGTATGACATCTCCATTCAGGTTTGACTACAACATTGGCAGCACTTTACTTTAAAACACTAAACTGAAGACAAAGAGAAGAACAAAAGGCAGTAGAAGCCCCGCGCATGCAACCAAAACAAGTCTGACAGCAGCTTTCCTTTTGAACGTCAAATTAAATAGTACTCCATGTCAGCGGATTAGGGTAATGAAATTGCAGTGGGGAAATGAACTGAAAAGGAATTAAAGCAAGACAGATGGTCCTGTTTTTTTCCATCATTTTCCTTTTCTAATTAAGCTACACCAGCCTTGTAGCAGACATCAAATGTAACATGGCACATGTGTGGTAATGCCATAGAGGGGACCCACATGTCAAAGTAACCCGGCATACTCGGTGATGTAACATTTCCTGATGAGATACTCACGGTGCAGGGAGAGGCATGCTGCGGTCCATATCCAGGCAACGGCCCCCCCAGATACACCTGACACCTGAACCTTAGTTTTACCCCGCTGCTTCTGCCCCCCCCCTCTCTCTTTCGCTCGCTTCCTGCCAACTATCCTGTTGCTTTCTCACCATTTCCCAACATATCTGTTTACTTTCCCTTTCTCTCACTACTATTTCTTGCTCTCTCAATGTATTTCCATTCAATTCAATACGCTTTATTGGCAAGAAATACAGAGAATAAATATTGCCAAAGTGTAACATACATGTAGCTTAGAAAAGATAGAAATACAAAATAAATATGTATCATATACAACTAATGAACATGACACATAAACATAAACACAGACATAAACATTGCTCTCTCTTTCTCCCTTCTCTCTCATCATCTACCTTCTATTTTGTATCACTCTCTCATTGTCTTTCTTCTTTATCCTTCTCCCTACCATTTCCTCTCTCTCTCTCCCTCTCTCTCACTCTGTTCAGTTGGATTTATAGGCATGAATACACTTATACGACATACACACTTCTGCATCTACATGACATAATGATGACAACAGCCATGGGGTTTGTTTGTTTCTGTGTTACTCCTTGTGCCTCAGATTGTGCTGTGCTGCCAAAGCCACACACTCCCTCCTCTCTCCCAAGATGAGCGGCAGCCTCTCCACCTCTGAGAAGGTGTCAGTGTCAGGGCAGATTTCCATAATTTGGGGAAGTACTGAGCTCTTTCCTCCCTGTGATTTTCACTTTCTGTTACAAAATACGGCTCTGCCTCTACTCCTTTAAACTGACAGAAAAACCTGAGGCCTCCCTCTCTCTCTCCATCTTTCTTCTTCTCCCTACTCTCCACCTCTCTCTCTCTCTCTCTCTCTCTCTCTCTCTCTCTCTCTCTCTCTCTCTCTCTCTCTCTCTCTCTCTCTCTCTCTCTCTCTCTCTCCTCTCTCTCTCTCTCTCTCTCTCTCTCTCTCTCTCTCTCTCTCTCTCTGTTCCTATACTTCTCTCTCTCTGATGTGTTTAATTTCTGGTGGCGTTTCCGGTGCAGCTATGTGATTGGCTCAGTCTAAGATGTGCACATGAGTGAGGAGCACGATTGTAAATATCCACACTAATAATCTACCGGAACGACTTCATGACTCGCTGTTTCATATCTGTACAAATCTACATTAGCTGGTCTCTCTGTATGTTCTGTCTTGTGCTGATGACACATAGATTTCTGTCCGCCAAGCGGGGAGACACTAATGCATGAACTGTTATTCATCCACAAATTCAATTTAAAAGTGTTTTCCTTCTCTTCCATCACGTTTATCATAATACAATTTTAAAAGATGCCTCCCCCACCCCCAACTGCAGTGAGGTAGTAACTTCTCCAACAACAAAAAAAGCTTTTTGATCAATTGTAATCAATGAATCAATAAAATAACAGTTACCATGCCTACAGTACAGTGCACTCATCATGCAGTTTCCAGGTCACTGTGAGACCCGCTTCACAAACTTCAGCAAACCTGCTTTCTTGCAGCTTGGAGCTCCATGCACATTTTTGGCCAAGTGTTGCATGCCTTGGCACAGATAAGCTTAGAGCCATGTGTGCACCACCCCATGCCATGCCCCCCAGGCAGTGGAGACAAGAGGAAGGGCTCCTCCTTGGCTTACCGAGGGCTGCTGGGAGGCCAGTCCGGACCTCTTGGTGGAGCCCTGCCTGGAGCTCAGTCTCTTCCAGGACTCGGAGAACCTCCCGCGGCTGGTGCGCCTTCCTGCAACGGGGGGGTCATCCCGGGCGGAGCACCCCCGTGACATCTCCCTCCGCTCACTCCACGTCTTCTTCCCCATCCGGCCCCCGTACCCACCTCAGGGTTGCTCCGACCCCCCGAAAGAGACAACACTGCTCCTTAAAGCCTCGGAGATGCCTGGGTCATGTCCCGTCTCAAACGCTCTTACATTCTCCTCAGGCCCCGGGCCTGTTCCTCCACTCTTTCAGAGTGAGTGTGGGTGTCTGAGTAGGTGTGTGATTGAGTGTGTGAGTGAGTGTGTTAGTGTGTTAGTGGGTGAGTGAATGTGTGTGTGTGAGTGACTGAGTTTGTCTGTGCGTGCGTGAGTGAGTATGTGAGTGAGTGAGTGTGTATCCGTGTGTTTGAGCTAGTGAGTGTGTGACTGAGAGAGAGTGTTGTTGTATGAGTGAGGGAGAGAGTTAGTATGTGAGTGAGTGAATGAGTAAGTGTATTAGCGAGTGAGTAAGAGAGTGTGTGTGTGTGTTAGTGTGTGAGTGAGTGAATGTGCATATGTGAGTGAGTGAGAGAGTGTGTTAATGTGTGAGTGAGGAAGTGAGTGTGTTAGTGAGTGAGTGACAGAGAGTGTGTGTGAGAGTGTCTTAGTGTGTGAGTGAGTGAATGTGTGAATGTGTGTTTGTGTGAGTGTGTAAGTGAGAGAGTGTGTTCGTGTGAGAGTGAGGGAGTGAGTTAGCATGTGAGTGAATGAGTAAGTGTGTTAGTGAGTGAGTGAGTTAATGTGTGTGAGTGAGTGAGTGTTTGAGTAAGTGTGTGAGTGTGTCAGTCAGTGTGTTAGTGAGTGAGTGAAGGTGTGTGTGAGTGAGTGTGTGAGTGCCTGAGTGAGTGTGTGAGTGAGTGAGGATTCTCAGCCAGCCTGTTGCATCAGGAGTCGATATTGTTGCTGTTGTTGTTTTCCAGGTCCTCTCGAGATGTGGCAGTTTGATGACACGCCTGTGGGTGCGTAGTGCGATTCCAGCTCTGCCGATACGCTCCTGATGGAAGAGCCACAGAGGCAAACGGAGCGCTCGCTAAGTCACTTGCCTTCTGAGTCTACCAGCATCCTTCACTCTCTCTCTCTCTCTCTCCCTCTCCCTCCTCCTTCTTGCTGCATTGTAGTTCAGAGCCTGTGAGCTGCCACTGTCTCCCCAGCTCTCGCGTTAAAGCCTTTTGTGTTTGTGAAGATTAAAGTGTGTGAGGACGGAAAGAACAGAGTGAGGCCAGCTGATTTGTATGGAGTCTGCTCCCCTCTCTCTCTTCCTCTCTCTCACCATCTCTCTCTCTCTGTGCCCTCTCTCTCCCTTCCTCCCTCCCCCCCTTCACTCTCTCTCTCTCTTTCTCTCTTAGATGTGGCTCATTACGGGCGCCCACACAACACCTCTGGGAGCTCTGGCTCTCAACTTTGCATCGCGATGGGGTTCAATACAAATCGCTGAAAAAAGATTCCTTACTCCTCACTCCTCACTCCTCAACTCTTACTCCGCCCCCCTCACTTCACACTCCTCACATCTTACTCCTCTCCCCTCACTCCTCACCTCTTATTCACACACACACACACACACACACACACACACACAATCTCACTAAAGCCAGGTGAGTCAGGAAGATTTCCTGAGACCCCCCCCCCCCAATAGGTGGGCTTATTCCCTCTATCATCCCTCTTTCCCTCTCTCCCTCCCCAGAGTTCCACAAGGCGGCAGCACCAAGGAGACAGCCTCACATACACAGCACAGAGAAACTGTACATACACAGCACAGAGAAACAGCACAGACAAAGCACTGAGAAACAGCACAGACACAAATGGTTCCTTTAGCATCTGTGAGGGCCTCTCAGTGCTCTCGGTATGAGCAACATGAGCCTAGATAAAATAATGAATTAAAAATAAATAAACAAGAAACAAACACCTTCATTTCCCCTAGCAGATGGTACAGAGAGACTTAAAAATCCAATCTAAATACACAGTCTCAACCGCTTATCATTTTACAGTTTCACACAAATCCATGCAGAACTTATAAGTCAGTTATGTGCACAAATCTCCCCCTCACTTGCCAGAGTACCTCAATAAATACAGGTAACTGCCCAAATAAAGGAAACACCATCATAACATGTCTTAATAGGGCGTTAGGCCGCAACAAGCCACAAGGACTGCTTCAATGTGCCTTGGCAGATTCTACAAGTGTCTGCAACTCTATTGGAGAGATGGAACGCCATTCTTCTATAATAAATTCCACCATTTGGTGTTCTGTTGATGGTACACAACAATTGTGTGCCTTTTGTAAGGACTGTAAATACAGTAAATCTGGTAACTGTCAGGCCACAGTTTTCCATCTTCTTGCCCCTTGAGTTTGTCATCCCTCTCAAATTGGCTCCATTGCTCTCCAAAACAAGTAGAGCTGTCTTGTGGTTCCTTCGATAATGCTGTGACAAATTCCTTTTGTATTTGTCATGATGAAGTGTGAATGAATACAAATGGGTGAAACCATATGGCAGAAAGGAGAGAGAAACCATTAGAATAAGGGCTCTAGTTTTGTTGTCAAATCACAATGCACAGAAAGTAGTGCTAATTGGCTAATTGGAATTTTTAAACAAAAATTTGGGAGAGAAATTATCAGACAACCTATGACGTCTCCCTCAACCAGCTGAAACTAGTCTTCCCAACAGATGTAAAATCACCATAATACCTTTCTCCCATCATGCTAAGCTGTTTTCGGCAATGTTAACTCTTGTTCTTGGAAGCTTGCTTTGTTAGCACTCCAACTTGCGTCTTCAATTGAATTTATCAACATGGATATCTTGTTCCACACCACGGACAATGACGTTTCCCACAGCCTAAATCATGATTCCCCAGTCCCAGACTCTTCCTCTGCCCCAGATTTTTTGCTCTGCGGCACCGGCTGGTTCCCACATCTGGTGTCCACGCCCCTTCCGGGGCTTGCCCGCCCTCCATCTCCTACGGGGGACCTGCCCACCTGTCCAGGTCAGTAACTCATTGGCTGTCCCCTGCCTGGTCCTGGTCTCTGGCCCGCTGACGGCAACATCATGCTCGGCTCCCTTCCCCTCCCATGGCCAACCCAGTCCCCCCAGTTGCCTCCTCGCCCACGACCCCTCATACACCACCCTGGACCATGGCTTGGTTGCAGAAAGACATCACAGCTCACAGTGTTCCATTTCCCCAGTCAGTCAGGAAGGCCAACTTCTATCACATCTACCTGGGGAACTCTCTGAGGGGAGCTGCCAGCTTCTTCTGGTCCTGTGTGGCTCAGTAGGTAGAGCATGGTGTTGACAACGTATAGGTTGTGGGTTCAATTTCCACTGGGACCATATATACTGAAAAATGTATGCATTAACTACTGTAAGTTGCTTTAGATAAAATAATCTGCTAAATGGCATATATTATTATATTATAAATATTCTACGACGCACAATGATGACATCGCTTCCGTATTTTCTCCAGTGATTGAGGTCCCTGGAGCTGCCTGCCTCCCTGCCTGTTCCTGATCGACCATCCATGCTCCCCACGCCTGCTGATCTGCCAGTCGTTGCACCTCCTGTTTCCAGTTTTTCCCCTGTGCCTGCAGGTGCTACCGTCCAGGCTCTCCCGGCCCAAGCTCCACCCCTGTGGTTCCTATCCACCCCCATCAAAAGGGCAGCCCTACTTATCTGCTTATTGAACTGTGCAACCATCCCGACCCCGCTTTCGTGTCCTTTCTGGTCGCTGGGCTCACTTGCGGTTTTTCCCCTGGATTAATTTCCCTCCCGTCACGTTCCACAATTTGTACTAATCTGTGCTCCGTTGTCAACAACCTTGGCACTGTCAATGAATTGCTAGCTAAGGAAGTCATGATCGAGACTTTCAATACTGACACCTGTTCTGGGTGCAGTGGCGTGATCACTTTTATTTTTTGGTTAAGCTTGTGTCCGGCTGCCAAAGCAGGCCCAAACTTTTTTACGTCCTTTCCGAGGCACGATCCTTTTAAATAATTACAGCCTTCTCTTTATTTTGCACCTGCTGGATGATTTTTTGGTTCATCCCCCTTCCCCCATCCCCCCTGGCTTTTGCCCTGTCAACTGCGGTGCACATTTTCGGCTCGCTTTGGCATCGCCCTGTCCGAGGAGAAAATGTCCAGTCTCTCCACATCCCTCGAATTTCTCTGCATTATTATAGACTCCTGAGGGAGAAATTGGACTGGATCACAGGCCTGCTCTCGAGCTTTGTATGGACACCCAAGTGCACCAAGCACAACTTACTGTCCCTGTTAGGTCATTTAAATGATGTGCGTCCCCCCCCCACGGCTGGTCATTTGTTTCCTATGTCTTGTCCCTGGCTGCGTTCATCCCTGCCCTGACACTTTACTAACCTTTTCCTTTCCTGTGTTACAGGTACAGTATGCAGCTGCCAACAATTACAATTACAGTCTATCACTGTATCACTACACTGATCTCTTGCGCGGACTATGATTGATCTTACCATGTATTAATGCACTTCTTGTAAGTCACTCTGGATAAGAGCATCTGCTAAATGCCAAAATGTAAAATGCAAATGTAATTTTTTCTGCCAGGAGGAACTTCATCTCTGGCACATCCTCCTCAAACAATGGAATGGTGTATCCTTTATTTTTATAATGATTGCATGTTGCCCCCGTGGATTTGCAGCAGATGCCATGTCGACCATGGGTTTCAGTGAGTGACACAAGCCCCCGGTCACTCAAACTGGATAGGTGACTGTCTGTCCCGTTTCTCGTTTTAGAAATTCAGGAGATTGGCACCAGATGCAGTCAAGATGTCCACTCCGGTTCCTCCTTATTCAGATTTAACTTCCTATAAACAGACACTCTCACTTCATACCCTACAATCCTACTATACGGCATGGAATTATTTCTTCTCATTTCATTCATCCTACAACATATATTTAATTTAACACCTACACTTCAAAATAACATCAGTCATGGTATACCTCTGCGGTATCCAATTTTTCACCAAATTAATCTACGGTTCCGAGTGTTAATATTCATCTCATCCCCATATCCAACTACTGCTAAAAGGTTACTCTAGGCAAGAGCCTAGTTCCAACACCATCCACGAACCTTAAACATCCTCACTGCCTGCGTCAACATTTTGCGTTCTGGGTACTTCCAATCCCACATTGATAAAACCCTAATTTTAAGCGTTTTTCTTATTGGCTTTTTTCGGATTCCTTCGCTGCTCAGAATTCACAGCCTTCTCGTCATTATTCAACCTGTCGTCTATCAGATCTCTCCATCACTGACCACCAAACCCACACTTATTTTTTAAAACACAGCAAAACGGATCAACTTGGTGAAGGGTGCTCCATCCATTACTTTAAATTAAATTCACCCATCAGCCCATACGAAACCCTTCTATCATAACTCCAATACTGGGCATGCCACGCCCAATCCTTTAACAGCCTTCTCTTCGTTGATGAATCAGGAAAAATTGTAATGCGGCATTAGTTCCAAAAACACCTGAAGGCAATGCTAGCAATAGCTAACAACTGGATGGCATATAATACGACACTAAACAAACTAAGCTGACCAGGTGTCCCACATTTTGATTCTTCAATAAACGTTGTGGTAACACTTCCTATGAATACCCTTGTCATGATGCTTCATAAGCATCCCTGAACCCGTGAGGGGGAGAGTCAAAGTTCTTCTGTTTATTTTTCTTTATAGTTACAGAATTCCCTGTTCTCCCTTTCTCTCTCTCCCTGTAATCACAATAAAATCAGATCCACAGACTAATAACTCCATTCCCTATATCCTGCTGTTCTGTTCCAATCTGGTCCATGCTGTGTGACATTTTGGTGCTGAAACAGCACACCGCTGACCGCCATGGAGGGCTCCCCATCCATCCAGCTAGTTATCCAGCTAGTTGTAATACAGGGGTCCCAAACTCTGCTCTGCTCACAGGAGCAACAACAGAAGGCACTGAAAGTCATCACTGTGTCGCAGTGGTGGACAAAAGCGTCATCATGGATCTGTTGAAAACCCCGGTCCAGACTGGAGGCATTGATCTCATTGAGAGAACAATGGCGAGTGGGGGATGTAGATTATAATTATTATTAATTTATTTTTAATTTTTCAAACTCTCTTTATTGGTTCTTTTGTACATTCTGAACAAAGGCATCTTGCCACGTTTTGTACATATTTTTTCCCATAATAGGTGCCCATCACATACAATGGCATACCAAAGGCAGGCACATTTGTGGTACAAACCAGGCAGTTCTATACATGGACAAGTGGATGCCTGTACCAATAAACACACACATAACAACCCCCTTCCCACCCACCCACCCACCCTCCTGCCCACACACTTACACAAAGGTTAACAAAAAGGGGAGAAAAAACCCTCCAAAAAAACAACAACACGTGGTCTTCAAGAAATGTAAAGTGCTTACAGATAATTGGTGCTACCAAGGGGCTGCACAAGGAAATGGCTGCCTGGCCTACAACACATGGGAGCCAGAAAACACTACATTTCCCAGCAGGCCACAGTTACACCTGAGATGAGTCAAGCAATGAGGACTAACGACCAGCTGAAAGCCATTTGGAGGCCTATTTAAAGGGCTGATCCTGAGACACACATGGAGAGGAGTAGGAACGTGTTTGGGAAGGAGTTGCTGTGTGAGTTTGGAGAGTGAGTACCTGTGAAGTCTTTTGACCAGCCAGGATTTAGAAAGAGAGTGTTGAAGTGTGTTTTTTGTGTATGAACTTGGATTGTTTTGAGGACCTCCTTTGGATATCGACTACGGACTGGATTGCGGAACTGACATGGATTTTGAATTGGATTACGGACATTGACAACGAGTTAGGATTGTGGACTTTGTTTTTTGTATTCCCCTGAAGACCCCACCCTTTGTTTTGTGTGTCAGTATTTGTTTTGTTTGTGAATACTGCCTCCTCTGGGTTTTGAACTTGCCTACGCCCTCTGCAAGGTCCGTGTGTGTCGCCCAACCCCTGGGGACACCACATATGGTGGAGGATGCGGGCAGAGGGCAGCACATCTAGGCAAGAGGAGGTAGTGCAGCAGGATTTGTGTTTGGTTTTTGCAACGGACTCCACGATGGAAGAGATGCAGAGACTGAAGAGACGGGCAGCCATGGTGGAGGACCGATGGCGTGTCACCCTCCGTGAGGTCCAACAGCTGAAGCAGAGTGCCCAGATTGAGCTGTGCAAGACGAAGGCTCAGTTGGGGACCTTGGAGGAGCACCACCTGGTGGCCGTTGGGAGATTGCTGCAGGAGCACACTGACTCACTGAGAGTGCTGGGAATCATGGCTGGGGAGCTGGAGAAGGACAAAGCATCCCTTGTTGATGACGTGAGACGGGTAGAGGCCCACAACCTGGTGCTTGAAGAGAAGGTGAGAACCCTATCCAAGATGTTGGAAGGAAAGAATCGGCAGTGTCTGGACATCCAGGAGTCCCAGGAACAGGCCAAAGAGGAGTATGCCAGGGCCTTGGAGGATGTACAGACCAGGCTCGCCCAGAAGGAGGCGGAGCTAAGGAGAGAAGCAGAGAACCATGCGTCCGAGGCGGAGCAACTCCGGAGCCAAGTGGAGCAGGAGAGCGAGGGAAGGCGGGAGCTGGAGGCTCAGCTGGAAGAGGTGAAGTTTGTTCTAAAAGAACAGGAAGAAAAGATTTTTGCGCTACAAGAACTTCACCAAACCGCCTCTACAGTCCTCCTGACCGAACAGAAGAGAAACGAAGAGCTCCCTCTACTGCAAGAGGAAGTGCAGGTCTTAATTGAGAGGCTGGACCAGAAAGAAGCCCAGCAGCGGGCCACAGAGAATCCATTTCGTGAAGTATTAAAAATACAAACCGACACTGCTGGATCTACAGGATCAATTGGAAACAGTGAGTGAGGAACTGGAAAGTGCAAAATGTGTTCCTGCCATGAAAGATTCCAGCACACAGGTGGAGTTCTCACAGCCGATGGAGCCAGCAGGAGGTGATGACCAGTCATTGGAGTGGGGTCAATGGTCCTCCTCAGGGGAGCCAGAAAACACTACATTTCCCAGCAGGCCACAGTTGCACCTGAGCTGAGTCAAGCAATGAGGACTAACGACCAGCTGAAAGCCATTTGGAGGCCTATTTAAAGGGCTGATCCTGAGACACACATGGAGAGGAGTAGGAACGTGTTTGGGAAGGAGTTGCTGTGTGAGTTTACACCACACTACATTAAAGTCACTTGTCAGGTATTTAAAAGTCGGGAAACCAAAAGTCTCACTGGGGCACATTCCGGAACTGCAGCGTCTCTATATAGTTTGTGGTGTCCCCAGGGGTTGGCGACACTCACGGACCTTGCAGAGGGCGTAGGCAAGTTCAAGAACCCAGAGGAGGCAGTATTCAAACACAAAACAATGATTTATTTCTAACACTGACAAACACAAAACAAAGGGTGGGGTCTTCAGGGGAATACAAACACACAAAGTCCGCAATCCTTATCTCGCTGTCAATGTCCGTTCCAATTCCAAAATCCAAGTCAGTTCCATAATCCAGTCCGTAGTCAGTCAATCCAAAAAATCCAAAGGGGTTCCACAAAAACACACTCCAACACTCTCTTTCTAAATCCTGGCTGGTCAAAAGACTTCACAGGTATTCACTCTCAAAACACACACAGCAACTCCTTCCCAAACACGTTCCTACTCCTTTCCCAGTGTAGTGGGATTCAGCCCTTTAAATAGGCCTTGAAATGGCCTTCAGCTGTTTGTTTGTCCCATTGCCTTTACTTTGCTCAGGTGTGACTGTGGCCTGCTGGGAAATGTAGTGTTTCCTGGCTCCCATGTGTTGTAGGCCAGGCAGCCATTTTGTTGTGCAGCCCCTTGGGCTGCCACAAGTTAAAGAGGGGTTGCCATATTTAGAAAGATTTGCCCATAGACCCGCTCAGAGTGTACTTGATCTTTTCCAGTTTACTAAAATGGAGGACATCTCTAATCCAGGCCTCGGGGGATGGAGGGGAGGGTGACCTCCAACAAAGTGGTATCAGTCGTCTAGCTAATAGGGTCAAGAAGGCCACAAGGTCTGCTTTAATTTTTGTCAGAGCCACTGTGTGCGGTGTTACCCCAAAAATTGCTGTCAGCGCGGTTGGCTCAAAAGACACCTGTAGTACTTTTGACAGCATTTAAAAAATATTAGACCAGTAATTATGAAGAGCCGGGCAAGACCACAACATGTGGGTCAATGAGGTCACTGTCGACATCTGTCACAGAGCGGGTCAGCATCAGGGTAAATTTGAGAGTCTAAATTTTGTCCAGTGGGTGCAATGTATAATCCTACATTAGATTAGGCCATGCTTGGCACAAGCAGAGGAGGAGTGGACCCGGAGACGAATCCTATCCCATAGGTCATCATCAAATTCCTCCCCCAAATCCTGTTCCCATGCTGCCCTGATAGCTAGCAATGAGGAGCTACTGAGAGCAAAAATGTTCTCATATGCACATGAGATAATACCCTTTGATGTGAGCCAGAGAGGATGGGATACAGGATGCCGCCTCCATCCTCAGCCAAGCTGGTGCATTCTGCAGGCCATCTCGTCCCTGACTGTTTTAAATGGCAGTGTGTGAAGTGGGTATTCGCAGGCTACGGCATTTAGAGGGAAAAGTTCACTCTTGTCAAGATTTAACCTGTAGCCAGAGACGCGGCCGAACGTATTGAGAACAGACAGCACGGTAGGCATAGACATGTCCGGTCTGGAGACAGAGTGAAGCAAGTCGTCCGCATAAAGCGAAACTCTTTGCTCAATGCCATCCCTGGTCATGCCCAAAATGTGAGGGTTAGATCGTAGCGCAATGGCGAGAGGCTCAATGGCGACAGCAAAGAGCAAAGGTGATAGCGGGCACCCCTGTCTCGTGCCCCTAAAGACAGGAAAGTAGACTGAGTGGGTATTGTTTGTTCTGACAGATGAAAGTGGGGAGGAGTACAGCAGTCTCATCCAAGCAATAAACCTGTCACCAAACCAAATCTCCCCAGGGTATGGAAGAGGTAGCCCCACTCCACTCTGTCAAAGGCCTTCTCGGCATCTAAATAAATTGCTATTTCGGGGTCCTTTAAATTTGAGGGGTTGTATATGATATTAAACAAACGTCTTATATTCGAAAAGGCATGTCTATTTTTAATAAACCCCGTCTCATCCGGGGAAACTACCGATGGTAGAACTGGTTCCAAATGCATGGCCAATAGCTTTGCTAATATTTTGTAGTCTACGTTGAGTAGTGAAATTGGGCGATAAGATCCACAGGAAAGGGGGTCTTTATTATTTTTTATATTAATGAAATGGAAGCTTGTGATAGGGATTGCGGGAGAGAGGCCTCATCCAGCGAGTCATGAAACATGTTAATGAGGAGTGGGGCCACCTCAACCATGAACTTCCTGTAGAATTCGACAGGTAACCCATCTGGTTCGGGACATTTGGAGCACTGCATTGCACCTATCGCATGCAAAAACCCCTCAGTCGTTATAGGCTCCTCCAATCAAAGTTTGGAAGCTGCATCTACGGTGGGGACAGTAAGTGTGTTGCAAAAAGAATAAAAAATTGAAGGGTCGTCTGACTGTTCTGAGGTATACAGAGAGGTATAAAAGCTCATAAATTGATAGTTGATTAGCCGAGGATCAGTAATTACACCCATAGGGGTTTGAATTTGGGAGATTTTATGGGTTGAGGATGTCTGACAAAGTTGGTGGGAAAGTAATTTGCTTGTCTTGTCCCCATATTCAAACTGAGTGTGTCGTGATTTGAGTAGCATGTCTTCAACCTGAACAGTTGACAAGTTATCAAACTCTGCCTGCAAAGCGATACGAGCCTTGTACACCATCGGGGAGGGTGAGGTTGCATATAAATTGTCCAACTGTAATATCCTAGTCATCAGCTCAGACAGTTTATTTTTCCTCTTTTTACTATCAAAACATGTATATGATATAATCTGTCCCCTGACAAAAGCCTTAAAGGTCTCCAAAAGAAGAGATTGTGAAATACCCGGTGTCTCATTCGTGGCTCTGAAGAGATCAATCTGAGCCTTCAGAAATGAGACAAATTTATGGGCTCAAATTAATGGCAAAAGTATTTTGTCTCTGTAAGCAATGACTTGTGCTTGCAACTTATAGTTTGTGTTTTAACAATCTGAAAAAAAACATTTTGTACTTGTAATCAATGACTTGAGCTTGTAACTTGTGGTCCGTGTTTGTACTTTACCATTTGTGAACAGAAATAGTACGAATGGAAAGGAGTATTTACGTGCAACACTTGCTCTACATCCAACCCTCTGTTTACAATATTTTTTTTAACGTGCAAAACTCGTTCTACATGCAACGCTCAGTTTACAAGATTTTTTTCTACAGACAGACTTTTGGCACTGTTTTGACGCTTCCGGTAAACTATCCAATCGGCATCCAGAAGAAATCAGGTTGCCATGTTGTGCAATGTTCCCCTATTGAGTGTCCAAGAACGTAGCATCGCCAAGTTCAAGATTCTATTGAACGGCGTCCAGCACACTGCAGAAAGGGCAGGCTTGATAGATTGTACACAATGGAAAATCAATGGTTACAACTTCTATAAAATTGGAAAACTAGCCAAAATAATAAACTTTTCTATTAATGCAGTAAACCTTTCTATGAACAATAACTAATAACTTACCAGATCGTTTGAAAGCCTCGAATTATCATGATTTGCCATTGTGCGATGCACAGGTGAGAAATAAGAATACTCCCTGCCTGTGGGGAGGGAGTGGGGGAACGATCTAAAGGGCCCAACCAACAATTAAAATCCCGTTGGCGAGGATTAGCTTAGTGTCATAGATGCTTCCAGTGACGATAACATATCTACCATTGGCGTCTGAAATGATATTGGAGGCAACAAAAGGCACAGATTTATGTATTAGAATGGCCGCGCCTCTGGCTTTGCCCTGGAAGACAGAGTGGTAAAGTTGGCCAACCCAGCCTCTCTGCAATCTAGAATGGTCTGAGACCTTCAGATGAGTCTCTTGCAAGAATGCAATCTTGGCCCCCAAGTGCCGGAGATGTTGGAGAACCTTACTGTGTTTTACTGGTTGGTTTAAACCTTTACAGTTCCAACTACAGAACTTCAATGCACTCCCAGCTAACTGGCCCCCTGAACTAGGTTGTTGAGTCATCCTTAAAGAAAAGAAAAGGTGCGAGTAGCCCTTTGTATGACATTAGAAGATCAGGTGTAACATACATGATAAAAAACACAGACAAACCAACTAATAAACTTGCTCCCACCCGCTGCAGTGTCTTCCCAAATAAGACACGCACACCCCCCACTGTACATGCTCCTAAGTGCTTCCTAAAAACCATAAAAGACCTAGTAGCCTATGAAAGCTCCTACTAAACCAGGGCAGTGACAAGTATGTAATAGTAAGTAATTACAAAAAGAAAGAAAAAAGAAAAAGAAAGCACAGTTGCCATTATAGGCAGTTTCCATAAAGCACAATAAATCACTAATAGTATGGCAGCTTATACATCGCTTAAACATAGACTTAACAGTATTGACTGCCAAAAGCTAGGTTAATCAAAGGTGAAATGCCAGTAACCTCGATCCCGTCACTCTGAGCTTGGAGGGACAGCTCTCCCCAGGTCTCTGTTAATAAAGTTAACTGCAGCAGCTGGGTCAGTTAACTTATGGAGAGCCCCGCCTGGCAGGGTGATCCTCTGTGGGTGCGGTCCAAAAGGGGTGCTTCATCTAAGTGTAGCATGTCTTGTAAAAATTGAGAAATTAACTCTCTCGGGCAAGGACCCTTCAGACCCTCCGGGACACCCACCAGGTGAATGTTATTACGTCTCGACCTTCCCTCCAGATCGTCACATTTAGCTTGGACCCCTTTAATTTGATTCTTGACTACTTTGAGCTCATCTTTAAGAGCATTCACAGTCCTGTTAAGAGAGCCTAGGTCGTCACTACAGGAGGTTGCCGAGCGTTCAAGGTCCTTTATGGTAGAGCCATGTGTGTCCACTGTTGTCTGCAATGTAGCTACTGGTGAATTTAGCTAATCTCTAATCAGGGTCATTTCTGAGTGGAGTGCTTTGTAAAACGAGTCAATTTTTGAATCCTTATCACCACAGTCCTCCTTCCCCCTTGGCGAGCTCCTCTGCTTGGAAATTTGGCCAGGCAAGGTCAGGGCTCCGCCGAGGCCTGTCTCTGTAGTGGTCTTCCTAGCAGATCTGAGTTCTTTCTTCTCAGCTATTTCAACAATTGTGTGCGATGCTAGTTTCGAATGCCGTAGTAATAGCTAGTAGGTTATGTTAGCTCAAACAGCCGTAGTGATAGCTATTAGCCAGCGAGCTATATACTCCCGTAACAGCCAGCCAGCGAACTGACTTATGCTAGCAGGGATGCTAGGCAATGAGGGTAGCTAACGTATTTGCTATTGTCACAGTTCACTCGACACTCACTTATTTCCACAGCACAGAGGGGAATATAACATTAATCTTTTCCACGGCACAAAAATAAAACAATTCCCAACCTGAGAGAGTGCAGTCCTGAGGTTCAGTTGTGTTCGCAACCTCCGCGAATGCAGCCAAAGCTAGCTAGCTGTTTCTGGGGATACAAGGCCTCCACTTAGCCTCTGCCGACATCCACTCAAAAAACGGGTTTTGCGTCTGATAGTTGTCATTCAAACGAGCAACGGAGATCGACAGGCACTAATAGTGTAACTTAAGGTAGCATTAAAGCAAAACTGTGCTATAAATCAAATTATTATTGCCACTGCCTAGCGGAGCTTCGGGAAACGTGACCTCACTCCATGGTGTCCGACAGCGCCCCTCGGGGATGTAGATTATGAAGTAATTCGTTCTGACAGAGGAGGGTCCCATCAGATATACCACCTGAACTTGCTAAAACTGTGGAGGGTGGTAGACCATGTCTCGCTCACAATGCCGGGAATTATGCACGATGAGCTGGGACCAGAAGCACCAAATGATAAAGAGACTCTTTGTAGTGGCCCATTGTTAACCTACAAACTGACCCCTCGGATAGGGGGTTAGGTGCGGTCCTGTCCCAGGAGCTGGGGGAGGAGCAACCGGTGCTTCAGCCGGAAGCTCTCTCCAAGAAAGGCCCACTACAGCACAGTGGAGAAGGAGCGCTTAGCGATCAAGTGGGACACTCTCACCTTCTGGCACTACCTCCTGGGCAAACCGTTTACCCTCTATTCTGACGATGCATCCTCCAGTGGCTCAGCCAAATGAAGGATACCAACTCCAGAAGCTTTGCAGCTGTTTTCCTTTCGGGTGGTCCATCACCCAGGGTCCGCAAATGCTTGATTTCCTCTCCTGGAAGGGGGGCGGGGGGGTGTCTGCCTAGCTGAATGGTGTTGGAGGGGTATGTTAAGCCGCGGTCTGAACAGGGGAATCGAGGCAATTAACGGCCTCGCCTACTAGCAGGGCAGCCAGATGTACCAGAGAGCGAAACTTGTGAAAGTGAAAGAAATGACAGAAAAGTCTCAGAGTAGTGTTTAGCCGAAACAGCTATTTATTTTGGTTTATTGTTTTGGTCCCTGTGACACTGGGAGAGGTGGAGGGAGGAGTGGAGAGGGCTGCACCTCCCTTTTGGCTGCTGTCAGGAGAGGACTACAGGGCCTTGGACAGCAGCGGCCTCACTTACAGGGAGGCTCACCTGAGGCTAATGAGCAATCAACTCAGCTGTGAGCCATTGCCTTCGTTAGGTCATTATAAAAGCACAGCCTGCCATGCCAGAGGGGAGAGTTTTTGGGGCATGGAGGCGGAAGTGCAGGTTTGGTTACTGTTTCCCTCAATTGCATGATTTTGTATTTTGACTGCTTTATTTTCGTGTTTTGTTTGAATTGTTTTGTAAAAAGAGAATAAATTGTCCGCTGGCATATCAAACGCTAATTCTTTTGTTTGGCCTTTCATCCACTCACCACCTGGCATGGTGGCCACCTTGCTACAGTCCCCAATTCATGAGGGGGAGGGTCAAAGTTATTTTTATTTTTATTTAAAATGACATAATTCCATGCTCTCCCCTCTCTCTCTCTCTCTCTCTCTGTGATCACAATACAATTAGGTTGACTGACCGCCAAACTCCATTCCCTGTGTCCTGCTGTTCTGTTCCAATCCGGTATTTATAATGCCTTATGAGCTATGCATAATGTTTTATAATGCTTAGTATCGATGCTAATAACTGCTCACAAACATCCATATCCGTAGTTATATTGCATTATGAGAAAGCTGCATCATGTCTTATAAAGAGAAGTGTTATAATGTTCTATAAGAAATACTCACAAGGAAATTGTGAGGAAATTAATTATAAATGCCCAGACCAGCAGTGGTAATTTGAGGAATATTTCCAACTATGCAAAAGTCACTATAAATAAGAGTGATAGAAAAGCTAAGCTAATTAATAGCTATTATTATAATGACAAAAGCCAATGTCACTGTACACTTGGAATGTGATAGCATGACTTGACTACTTAATGTGCACATAAAAACATCATCAATATGAAAGGATTTGGCATGAAGCTTTGTAACATATACATTAAGGCTTCCTGAATTAATTTAATGCAGTTATTCTAAAGTCATGACCATTTTACCTTTCATAATACATTTATAAACTATTCTGTGCAATAAGCTATACAGTTTGACATGAGGCTTCATAATACGTTCATTAAAGGTTCTTGAATTAATTTGATGTAGTAAATGTAAAGTCAAGACAATTTTACCTTGCATAATGCATTTACAAGCCAAACAACACAGTAATAGTAATAACATTTGAGTTATAAACAGTCTTTATTTTTATAGAATTAACACGTACATACAAGGATGGGCCTAGCATGAACAGTGTTAAAGACGCTGTATAATCAAAGGCTTTTTCACAGCTGCCTTTATGGTATTTCAAAAAATAATAATTATAATAAAAATATTAAATACAAAAAAGACAAAATATTCTGATTAAAAAAACTTTAGTTTAGCTCATTTGGTAAACAGAATTAAGCCTAAATTGAATTAAAGCAGTGGGAAGCAGTGTTCCCTCGCTCTTCAGCCAGACAGATGTTTTTTTTAAAATGCATGCTTTACTCTCAGGCCTTTTCTTCAAGCATTTATTTGGTGCACTTTTTTATGTCATAGAATAGGTGAACAAATACACCTTCACTGTGGCTCTTGGCAAGCCAGTGGTTCCATTCGATGCAGCAAAGTTATGCTTTCAGTAATTTTAGTCTGTAGTTCCCCCTGAGGCACCATATTTCCACCTTGCATGTTTGCCAAGCCCTTTCCAAGTGTTGGGTGTGTGCTCCAGTGTCAGGGTTGACAAATTCTGTGTTATGGCAAACTATGAAATGGTTGTGTCCATGCTGCTGGAGCACACCCCTATAGGCCCACCACTCATCATTTATAATTGTGCTCCCTCCTCTGATGTAATGGTGAATTATGGGCAAAAGGTGCTGTCTGGATCTCCACTGCACCAACTTCAGGATAGGCCTTCGGACTTCACCTTGAACCCTCAGCATGCCAAAGACCCATGTTTGCCTTCGGCGCCAAGTGTTCCCACACCGTCCCCTGTTGTACCGGATATACACAAGCACCATAAATTTACAATGCAAACAGAGAATAAGATACTGTTGACAACTTAAGGTATACACAAATGATGTAAATCTAAATGGAAATAGAGCACAGAAAAAACTTTGCTCTTATCTAATAGCACAAACTGTTGAGGGCCCCCAACTGCCATGCCCCGCTGTTTCAACCGCCACAGTTCTTTGATGCACACTTGAGTGACATACAACGTCATACATAATTTTTGTCCTGAGTCCATTTAACTATATATACAGTATATATATATATATATATATAGTAACAGTCGTTCAAATAATGACAATAGTGATCTGTGATCAAAATGTATTACAATAAGAACATAAACAGACTTGCTATCAATCAGGAAAAATAAACCTCATGGGTAAATATCATATCATACCCTTTTTAAGACATTTTTTGTCACGGTTCCACGTATTCATGCCATGTTTTATGTTTCATTCATGTCACGTTTCATTTCATGTCATGTCTTGATTCTGTTTTCATATTACGTTTCTGTTCATAGTTAAGTCATACACTTTTCCATGTTCTTTCCGCAGATCTTGCATTCATGCTTTCTCTCTCTCTCTCTCGCTGTCACTCACGTTTCCTTATTGTTTCCTCTCCTTGTCTGATTACTAATTTACTAACGATTAGATAGGTTTATTGTTTCTGCTAGCATGATTGGCAATTTAGTAACTCTAATTGCCAACGTGCTGGAGATTTACTAATTACTAACTCACTAACCATGTGTATTCATGTTTCCTTTCGTTTCTAGTTCATGTCAATTTACTAATCTACTAACGCTAGGTCAGGATAGGATATTACTAACAACGACTAATTATCTTGTTACCTTGTTACGTTCTCCTGAGCTGTTTTCTGTTTCGCTCTGTTCTCAAGCTAAGTGTCTGCACCTGTCTACACCTGCATATAAGCTCAGTGTTTTTGTCATGTCTTTGCGAAATTGTTGCCGAGTTCACTATTGCACTCTTGAGCGTTTTCTTTGTCTGATTCTTTGTTACGATCCAAGCCTGTTTTCTGACCATTGTTCCTGCCTGCCGTTTTGTTACCACTGCCTGTTTAGACCACAAGTTTTTGCCTGCTGTCTTTTGTGCCTTTGCCCCGTGGAGCAGACTTCGGTCTTGTCTCTTGCACCGTCCCTGACTACGAGCCTGCCTACCGTCCTCTTGTACCTCTGCCCCGCTGACAGCTACTCTGGTTTATTTTGATTCTTTGCATGGTTTACCGAGTTCGAGACTGCCTTCTCCCTCGGTACTGTATTTTGGTTATTGGCTTGATTTTTTGGTTATCGGACTTTGCTTTTGTTTTGACTACATCTCCTGAACATTCCTCTAATAAAGCCCTTGCGGGTCTTTATTTTATGTCATTTTGTCTGAGTCGTGCATTTCGGGTCCAACCCTCACGTACCCGTCTCATTTTTGTCAATGTTCTTGAGCTCTGCACCACTCCATCCTGCATGTTGGATGGATATCTTGTAAGAATCCTGGGGGGAAAAAGTCAATGGTTATAGCTGGCTGTATGTGTAAATAACACAGCTGTTCATATGTGTATTATATGTGCATTATATGTATGGAAAGCTTGTAGGCTATGACTTTTTCACCACATTTATAATTACATAATTTCACAGACATACAAGAATACAGAGAAAGGGCAGTAATGATAAAAGATTAAGAGCTCATATTTTTATAATTGAGATAGATCATGAAATAAAGAATTTCCATACATCACGGAAATCTGTGGCCAATGGTAAGACAGGACAGAGAAAGGATTTCATAAGCAGCACACCAATAAGTACAATGTTTATATGTCTGTCTATGTCAATGTCTATAATAACAAAGGCAACAACAACAGTGCAATACTTCACCTGTAAATAAATTGAAGCCAGTTTATCAGGGGCTTCCTTGTTCTTGAAAAAAATCTTGACGCACTGTTGCTGTCTTGTGGTTATGAGTACGCTTTCTGCAAATCCTAAAAAAAATCTCAAAAATGGCATGTTGGTTTTCCTTTTTTTTACAAGCACATCACTTTATCTCAATTACACATCTAAAGTAACCCCGTGAGAATCAATGTGCCTTTAGATAATTACTCCCACTGACAACTAAGTAGTTATGATTTCTAGTGATAGACAATAGCTATTATAATGAATTGTTGGATTTATTCCTTATTTCGATAAATATAAATTGTTTTAATTTGGCCACTTACCACCTTGCACCATCAAGATCTGTACCTCTTTCCACTTTCATGTGATGACAGCAGTTATCACGTGACCTTTCTTCGTAAAATGCCTCATAATGCCTAATAATCCATCTGACATCTCGTGTATTTCTTTAACCAGGCAAGTGCATTACTTTCTGCAATTCAGAGTTTAGTTTTGTTCTCATTCTGCTGCAGAAAAATATGTTTTAGAATGTATCTAGTGCAGTGATCTCTTTCTGTGATTGTGACAATGGATACAGTTATTTGCCACCTAAATTTAAGCCAATGGAGGGAGTTGCCTCTGGCTTCAGATCTAGGATCAGACTTCCCATCCCCAATACTAACCTTAACCATTACAGTAAGTAAAAAGTAAAAACAAAAACTGATCCTAGATCTAGCAAATCCCAACATTTAAATCATTGGGACTTAGATCATTTAATATCACCTTGCTTGATTGACTACTTTAAATTACTGCAGTGACCGGAACCCAAAAAAAGTAATCAGCTATTACTGACAACCAGAGGATCATATTTCAAATGTGGTGGTTGGACTTGGATCAAAGTAGAGACCACAACCTCCCAGCCACTCAAATGTAGGGAACATAATCTAAAGCTAAATCAATAATAGCACTTTTTTAATGAAACTTAAAAAACTAGTTTATTTGTGATTTGGATTAACTTTATACATTGCTGCATGTAATGATATAATTAGTAAATTACATTTGCGCTCGAGTTAATAGTTTAATACAACCAAGCTAGCTTCCTAGCTAATGGTTATATCATGGCCTGCCACATAAAGTTAGGTAGATAGCTAGGTAGCAATCGACATGTTATCAGACTTATATTTCTAGCCATTTTGTTTGCTAGCAATGATGCAAATTTTTATCGCATCTTTATTATAATTTAAAAAATGTTGCAGAAAAGACAGTAATGGCAGAAAGACCCAAGCATAAATGAGTGGCAAATGAGGATGGGCCTAGTGTTAACGACACTGAAGACCCTACAAAATCTCTCACCAGCAAATTCTTGGCCTGCAACACCAAGTGCTCAGACACTTCGTCATACCCCAAGGAAGTTCGGTAGGTTAGGTTACAAGAGATCTAACATTGTTGCAGTCATGTAAGTTAATTGATAGCTAAAGTTGCCATGAGAGAAAGCACTGTAATTGAATGAATCCTGAAAATAAGGTTTGCATATAGCCTATGTCTTTAATGGAAACCGAAGATATATGGGATTTTGGTAAAAATATGTAAAAACTACAGTTGTGTAGATAAAGAAAGTGAACGTCCAAAACCTTTTTTTTCCCCATTGATTCTGTGGTGTGACATTTCATGGATGAACACGAGAGTGAGATTTAGGCTGAAAGCATTGGCAACCCTGCGCTTTTAAGGCTAAATAGAAAATTGTTTGTAGACTGGATAAATTACCGTTAAAATTGATTATAGAATTGATAATAGGTGATTTACAGCTCAAATACTACAGTAATGTGTTTTGTGAAACATATGGACTTTATTTCCAAAATCTGCATTGTATAAGCTAAGTGCAGGCTAGAGCAGGGGTGGGCAAGGAGGGCCGTATCCATTTCTGCTCTTAATTATTTAATTAACCCAATCATTTACGTGATATGACATTTTAGATACATTTCTTGATAAGCCCATGGATGACTGCTGAAGACTGTTCTTGTGTTCCCATATGAAACATGTTACTGTGGTCTAATCTACAAGTGAACCAGCATTGGCGTATCCAACTAATTCGTTAATTGAGCCAGTGTAATTGGTAGAAACAAAAACCTGCATACACACCGGTCCTCCAGGACCGGAATTGCCCACCCCTGGGCTAGAGGATGAGAAACACGTAGGCTACAACCATTTTTTGCCCTCACAAGATAAGTGCAGTGTGTGCTTCCTCATCTTCATATTTTGTATTTAACGTCTATATTGTAAAAAACACAATATCGCTGGACCCTGCATAATAGTACTACAAGTAATACCAAATAAGGTGTTAATTCAGCTGAGGGCTAGTATTATGAGGTGTATAAAGTATAGTGTACAGGGAAACCCCAACAATTGTCTCTCATTCAGCAGTCTCCCCAACAGCTGTTTTGGAGATTGAAAAACTGAGCCTACAGTTGCAGAACGAGCAGAGTAAGAATGCAATAATGCAGAAACGAATCAAGGAGTTGATTGAAGATAAGATGTTCCACCGGCAGCAGCTTGAACCGCGTCCTGGGCCTGTGCCAAGTAATGGTAAGGTACAACGTCGAACCCACACCAATGGAAGACAATGATTACATTACTCAAAAGTTCCAATTTCAGGAGTACGAAAAAGTCATCAGGATGTCTTCAGGATGACTGCGGCAGGATTTATATGCTTGTGACATATGATAGTGCTTTTTTTGTTTGTTTGAACAGTTAAAAATCGAATGGATGACACCATATTGTCCTCTAAGAATAAGAAAAAGAAGAAGAAGGTTCCTGTTTTGCCTGCACATGTTGTAAGTAACCTATAGCATTTTTCCTGTCACGTCTCGTGTTTGTGTTCCCCGTAATTAGGTGTTTTAGTTTATTCCATGTTATCCTGGATGTCCGGTCCGTGTTTTCACTTTCATTTACCTATTTCCAGTCTTGTCATTGTATTATCGTTTTCACCTGTTCCTCATGTGTCTGATTGCAGTTAGCTGCATTCGTGTTAATTCCTGATTGTTTCTTGTTATGTCTGATGTATTTAGCTGTGTGTTTTCCCATGTTCATTACCAGATTGTCTCGTCATTGTATTATCGTTTTCACCTATTCCTCATGTGTCTGATTGCAGTCTGATTGCGGTGGCAGCTGCATTCATGTTAATTCCTGATTGTTTCTCATTATGTCTAAATGTATATAAGCTGTGCGTTTTTCCATGTTTGTTGCCAGATTGTCTTGTGCTTTGCTTATGCATACACAACTTTCCAGCATTCTCTTTGTTTTCTCGTGTTCGTGCTTGCTTCCTCGTGTTCGTGCTTGCTTCCTCGTGTTCGTGCATGCTTCCTCGTGTTCGTGCTTCCTCGTGTTCGTGCTTCCTCGTGTTCGTGCTTCCTCGTGTTCGTGCTTCCTCGTGTTCCTGCTTCCTCGTGTTCCTGCTTCCTCGTGTTCCTGCTTCCATGTTCAGTCCTGTCTCAGTCTCGTTCCCAATCCACCTGTTCGTGCTCCTCGTGGTTCCTGCCCTGCTCCTCTCTGTGTTCCCCAGACTGATTCCCTGTTATTGACCTCTGCCTGCCCATTGACCACGTCTTGCCTGCCTCTGACACACCTGAAGCCTGGAACGAACTTTGCCTGCCCCCGACCACTCTTTGGATTCCTGTATTGCCCTGATTGCTCCCGTATGAACTTTGCCTGTCTTTGCAATAAAGAACATTATTGCATTCTTGGGTCCGTGCCTGGTTTTCCTACTCCGTTCCTGACATTTTCCACCACATAGTATGGTACGGCACAGCATGGTAACCATCCGTACCCATAACTATCCCCTTAACGGGTCGAGTCCCTGTGTTGTTTTTCCATCGCACAACAAAACCGTGAAGATAGGAGGAATTATCTGAAGTGACAAAAAGAATGCAACTGCAATATATACTGTATATATATTGGCAAGTTTCCCCACAGCAGTGTTTCTCAAATAATGGGGTTATCTGAAGCGTGGGGGTGCAAGACAAAAAAGAAAATGCAACCCCGGTCCGCGAAATACATAAACTGGTCTCAGCTGTATCCGCGAAATAAAAGAACTGGTCTCAGCTTTTTCAGTTTTCTCAGTTTTCTTCTTCCTAGGGGGGGCGTAACAGAAAATAATTGAGAAGCACTGCCCCACAGGAACAAATAAAGTATATATCGTATTAAATGGTATCGCATTGTATATTTATAATTCAGCATTAGTCCTCCAATGAATTGCAATTTACCAAGATCACATTTCCACTTTCACTTTCCAGTACAATTTCCACTTACACTCCTGTTTCAAAGGCCTGGGTTTAATTCGAGCATCGGAAGCGATTCCTATATCTTTCTAAAAATCAATTTATGTGACAATTGAAAATGCTGTACTATGAAAATGTATATTCTAATTGCATTAATAAAAATGAAATGACAGTACTATACCCTTTAAAAGAAAACGTGTTTATATCAGTTTTTCGTAACACAAACCTAACCACCTCCCATCTAACTCTTCCTATCTGTGGTGACATTAGTAACATTGATGCTGTAAACATTTCAGCTAAAATTCACAAAAGCAGAACACGGCTTTCCCCGTAACATTAGCTACAATTTTCTTACATCTGACTAGGCATTTGGGAGTCATGTCGGGGGGCAGCGAGTGCAATAGTGCGAGGTAAAATACAGTGACTTCACACAAGGTTATAAAATCTTTCATATTTGGCTATATTTATATATATATTGGCAAGTTTCCCAACGGGGACAAAAAAAAGTACATTGTATCATATCGTAAATGTATTATTTGGTGTTGGTCCTCCAATGAATTGCAATTTACCAAGATCACATTTAATACCTCATATAGGTATCATCATCAGGCCACAGCAATCCCGTTAGGCAAAGCAAAACACGTAAGTGTACAACAGTATTGCGGCAGCAATTTGTTGTGAACAACTACACAGTGATCCCCACAGCATACCATCAATAGAGAAGTGATTAGAGAAGTGAATAAAAAAGAGCAGTGATTTTCAGTACTCTATGTGCATCACTGGAAGGTTACTGTTTTCTCATGCTTTGTGAGACAATGTAAGTGCATCTAAAAGAAGATGGAGTTGTAATATTGATGGGGGAACAGTTATTATAGAACAGTGTGTTCTACAATATTTTCTTTAAATAAGGTTACAACGTCCGACACTGGCCACAGTTCGGTTCGGGGTTCGATTCCCCGTCTCGCCAGAGTCGGCTCTGGCCGGGAGTGCCACCAGGGTGCGGCGATTGGCTGTCCACCCCAGGGAGGGGGGAGGGAAGCCAACAGGACGTTCCTGTAGTACACTGTAGTACCCTGTAGTACCGGGTTATGGTCGACAGCCTGGTGAGTGCCGTCTCGGAGGAGACGTTACTTCGCCTTCGTCACTACCGGTCGCAGGACTACGGCAGCAAACTCACATTACTAGGGGGGGATTGACATAAAATAGTGGGTCTAATTGGCTACTAAAATGGGATAAAATCAGAAACAAAATCTTTAAAGAAATATATGGGTGTTTTGAATTAATTATGAATGGTTAATGATGCATTACATTTATGTTGTATAGTCTACTACACAGCAATGTCACACTTTATATTTGGAATGTTATGATGAATTCATAAATGCTTTTTGCAACTGTTACATAATTTGTTCTGAATGCTTATGAATGTATTATGTGTGTAGCATTCCCAGATGGCAGAGTTGTAGTCCCATAACTGTTGCTGGCCCATCGCCAGTAGCAGTTAAAGTCTAGAGGTCCCAAAATATGACAGATCATTCATAATGTGGGCATCCTGATCATCGTAAGGGTCTAACGAACAAAGGTAGTGACCCTGTTTTGTCACAAGAGCAAGGCAAATCGAGAAAATTCCAATGTTGCGTTTCATGTCCTCGCGATGGTAAATCTTTGCTCCAAACTAAGCTGAAATTTGTCTACAGTTATAGCTAATGTGTTGTCCTTTACCCACCAGAAGACACCTATCAAGTTCATGTCCTGTGATGGAGACTGCTTCAATGACAGGCACAAGCAAAATAACCTATAGTTAGGAACAGATAGAAACTCATCAAATCATTTTACTGACACTGTACCATAAAGTTATGACGTCTTGCTACCTACAAAGTGCAGTCCCAAACTTACTCCCTACTGAGACAGCTACATCATTTTGTGCTTCCCTACGTAGTCAGCTGCCTAGCGATTGAGACATTACCATATTGTCATTCTCTGGTTTAATGTGCTATTTCGCATAATGTATTGTTTTGGTGGTGCACTTGTGATGAGATTTAGGGAGTTATAAAAATAGAATCATCCATCCATCCATCCATTATCTGCTTAGGGGCTGGAGCCTATCCCAGCATGCGTTCCGGGCGAGAGGCAGGAATACACCCTGGGAGCACACACACCATTATCAAAAATAGAATCATACAAAAGCAATTACCCAGAGGAAACCCACGCGGACACGGGAGAACATGCAAACTAGAGGCCCCGGCCAGCCCGAGAATTAAATCAGAGGATACAAAAGCAATTACTGTCAATTTTTCTTTTTTTTCTTGTGTCCCTTAACATTTGTATTATGTGTAGACAGGACATCCTTCCTTTAAAACATATGTATGTTCATAGTATGCATTAATGAAACATTTTAAGGAATCTGGAACAGCAGCCATTAATTATTTTAGTGCTATTGCTCAGATTTTATTAATTGTTTTTCATTTATCTTGCGGCTTCATCTTTAGACATGTTTAGATGGTATTTGTTCTCTTTGTGTAGTGTTAATTCAGATGTATTCTAAACACACCATTTGTAATGCACTGGGAGAAGACAAAAGAGGAATGTTGTTTTGTCTTATTATATTCTGATCATCATGTGCAATGTTCACTTTAACATGCAATTATTCAACTTGAAACAAAAAAACTTGAAAGTCTTTTTTCTATTTACAACATAAAAAATGCATGAAAACCACACTTTTATGGTTTCGGTCTCGAAAATGACTTGGATTGTTTCGGTCTCAGTCTTGAATCGGTCTCAAACCCTCATCTGTCTTGGTCTTGAATCAGACTCGAATAGCCCTGGTCTCAGTCTTCAAGACTTGCTTAAGTCAGTCTCGACTACAACTCTGCCAGATGGTGATATACAGTTTTTTTTTTTTTTTTTTGGGGGGGTATGGTTGTAGTGAATTTATTATGATGAGTTAATGATGCATTCATGAATATATACAATAACAACCCCATAAAATGTCATTTTATAGCTTAAGAAAAATGTATAAACACCTCATGTAGCTATGATGTATTGTTCTCGGGAGTGCTTATGAATGTATTATGTTTGTGCCATTTTTAGGTCTATGATTCTTGGGTCAGACCTATCCCAGGTTGTGGCATAATGTATACACACATTGTTTTGTATGATTGTAATGAATGTATCATGAAGATCTCAGTATGCATTCATAAATAGGCTCTGTTGACCATTACATAACAGCATTGTTACATGTAATATAATGTACAAGTAAACATGTCATAAAGCATTTATAATTCCCTATGTAATTGTAATGTACCATTTTTTGTCAATCGTTACCCAATACTTGGGAAGTGAACCTGCAACCTTTCCATCACAAGCCCAGCTCCCTAACCATCATACTACACTGCTGCACCTGTGTTGCACTGTCAGACTGATTATTTTCACAGGAAGGCCTTCCCTCTTGGGTCACAGGTGAAAACATGCACACACCACAGGTGAAACTGCATGCATCTTAGGTCTGATAAAAAACATTAATCAGATCCACTATAATCACACCCTGCCATTTACAACATTTATCACTTCCAATACCAAATATAAACACATCGGTGTTATAGAATTAAAGAGTGTTATAGACCACACACATTACAGATTTGTAGGTGTTTGATTTCTGTACACATAGGTTGTTTCTCCATGCAATCAAACTCTATTGCCTTGAAAATAACTCAAGATTCAGAAGTTTTTAGAAAACAAATAAATATATTCAGGAAAATTCAGAATAAATGTTCATGTGTTCATTGCGATCAACCCTGGTTTAATTAAGATTTTCTTAATGGTTTTACCCTGGAACTGAAACTATGGTCAGATTAATCATAAACAGAAGCGCATCAATGAAAAGCATAAATAATTATACAAAGAAAACATAACAATTATAGAACTATATTCTGCTTCTTTTCCTTCTTGTCGCAAAAACAAAAAAGAAGTCTCATACAGTTTCCACCCAATCGCTTTCATGCACACTTCATCTTGGCAAATACAAAAGGATTCATTCTACAATCATTTGTCACAGTAGTATCAAAGGAACCAATTAGTCAATGCTATGAAAGGTTTCCACTGAAATCACGTTTCGTCCCCATATTGGATTCGGACCGGTGTGGCCAACAGCCCCAACAAGCTGTTTGCACACGTATAAGCCGTTCCTGATAAATAAACCATAACATATTAGGTGTGATCTGGTTCCTATGGAAACACAAATAACTGCATGCACCAGAGTTGGGGTCAATTCCATTTCAGTTCAGTGAATTCAGGCAATTAATTTAAATTTAATTAATTAATTAATTGGAAAAACCCTCATAGAACAGCATGGGCATTTTTCAATTCAGAGAGTTAGAGATAGGAAAAGTTTAAAAAGGGCCAATATGATTTCAGGCATTTTGGCTTGAAAGCCTAATAAAAGGTATTATATGCATATGGCCCTCTGCAATTACCCATCCAAAATATGATTGTGATACTGGTCCAATACAGACTGGCCACAACAAACAGCTAAATATAGAATAGAATATTCTATTAAGGAGATAACAGTGAATATTCCAGCTCCGTTTTGTTGTCCCTCTGTCTCTCCGTCTTCAACGCTTGTCTGAGAGTGCCATTTCAATCCCAGAAGCCGTTTCTCAAACTCAATCATCAGCAGGGTCTCTGCCCTTTTTATTATCAGTGATATTCGCTAAATGCTCTTACAGGATACTGCCCTCATTTCCTCTCTTAGCATCATTATATTATCATATCACATTATTAATAATACATTATTGCACTGGTGGGTTCAGTTGGCACTGCACTATTCTCTCCCTTTTCACTTTTTCAAAACCCATATCCATTGTCTAAGAGTGTCATTTTTTGGTCTGTAATATTTCTTACTTGCTTCTTATGCTGTTATTTTCCATCTATCGATTGTGTTCTCTTATCACTGATTGTTAATGAAAATACACTCCCTCACTGGGAGGCTGATGATCTGATGCTCGAAGGCTGAAACCACAAATCTCCCAGCAGAGATTAACAACCTTTCAAAGGAAAAATAAAACAACAAAACAAAGAAAGAAATTGGCTTTTGCCACACAAGTCTATAGTATCTGTTTGAAAATGCTTTGATTATGCCATATCTACTTTATAATATTGTATAATATTAATTAATAAAGGAATTGTTTGTGGTCAAAGGAAAATTGGAAATTCTTCAGTTTAGATATATTGCTTTTGGTTACATTCACCAAAAGGAGAAGCCCTCTCTCTAATCTCTGTTCTGGATTATTCTTAAAGGCGACAGTGAGGATTGTGTCTCTGAAGAGTGAGAGTCTCTCTCTAAATTTAGTGGCCAAAATTACCTTCCAAAGTACAGCTGATTGTGCAAGTTCAAATGATCCGAGCTAGGATGGCTTGTGATGGGACAGATACACATGTACAGAACGACCACTTCCCCCCTAGGTCAGGTAGAAGGCTCATGTCAGGTTAACCCAATCCAAGTTTTGTAAAGATGAATGCCCTGCTGACAGAGTAGCGTTTGTATAATTTTTTTAAACGGTTTTTGGGAACATTGGAATGGGGGGCGTTAATCCACAGTCTCTCAGAATCGGAGTGGATAACTGTTACTCTGTCAAATCTTTTTCTTTTTTTCTCTCCTCCTTATTCTTCCTCTTTTCTCCTCCCAACCACTCGGACAACAATGGTGCCCAAACCTTCAGGTTGGGTTCCAGGATATAACCAAGAACCCATAACCAAGTTCTGAGGAATGGAAGTTATTTTTTTGATTGATGGTTTGAATTGTAAAGCTGGCGATGTACACTCTGATCTGGCGTGTTTCCACGGCACATTGGCTACACTGCCAGCACAGATAATCACCTTCAGGTGTCCGTTCTGGGTTTCCACCACTTAGCTGTTGCCATGGTTGCTTTGAGAAACTTCTGTTTTGCATGGCAGTTCCTTCATTGCATTATGTGCAGAAAAAAAAAATTCTACCCAGCCAAATGCAGAGAAGAAATGAACACACTTTAACAGTTCCCAGCACCACAAAGCAAAGAATGCTGTATAAGATAAACAATACAGGTAATGAGCTATATTGTACAAATTTGAAAATTATATTCCTTTATACTAATACAAAAATCTATGTGTCTGAAATATACAAAACATTAATTATATTATTTTGGTCTTTTATGTATACGTTGCTTTGAATGTGTAGGGAAATCAGGAAATCTGTAGATTATAGATTATAGATAATGTGATATATAGGGGAGACTGGGGGCAATTGTAACATGGGACAATTGTAACACCTAAAATTCCACCAATCAGCAACAAGATAGAATGATGACACTCACTCTGCACATGCACCTGCCTAAAGACAAGCTGATACATCATGCTCTGCTGGATTTATCTATAAATCAAAAAAAAAAAGATGTATCTGTTTTTGAGGTATGAAAGTAACTTTTTCCATGTACTGTATTTTTCTTATGCTGTCTTCACCTTTAACCCATAACCGCCTAATGCATTATTCTGTATAAACACGCTGTGTGCCTAGCCACAAAACACCCATTCACACTCAGCCAACCTTCAGTCTAACACCTCCCTCTTATTGGAAATAAGAGAAACAACAGGCAAATTATGTATAATTGGAAAGAGCATGAAATTGCCCAATCACAAAAAAGTTGTAATTGAAAAACATAATATAAAAACTATGAAAATATGTATTTGTACATAATTCATAATAATACATAATTTGTGGAAATATATGGTGATGTCATATCAATTAAACATTTTAACAAATTAGTGTTATTATATACAAAATATGTGTGTAAATTATGTACAAATAAATTCTTACAATCTTACATTTATTTATCACATCTACATTAACATGTAACCATTTTGAAATTTGATGTGAAGAGTTATATTTTTCAAAAATGTTGTTTTCTGATTTTATCCCAACTTAGTAGCCAATTATACCCACTATTTTCAGGTCAATCCCTCCCTCGTAGTTCGCTGCCGTAGCCCTGTCTCTTCCGAGATGGCACTCGTTATGCTGTCGACCATAACTCCGGCACCCCAGAGCCACTCCTGTGCGCAGCAAACATCTTGTCGGCTTCCCTTCCCCCTCCCTGGGGCGGACAGCCAATCGCCGCCCCCCGGTGGCACTCCCGTCTAGAGCCGACACTGGCGCAGCCGGGGAATCAAATTTCGCAATTTCATCTTTGTATTATGGGCTTTATTGTAAACAATGCGTGCATTTAGGATAGCGATGTCAAGCATGTACCAAATAATTTTATACTTACCACTTTAGTGACTTTGTTTGACTCTTGTAACAGGCATTTGTTTTGTCAGCGAAGTCTACACCCCACATGTGTTTGTTATATAATGATATAATATTTGGACGTTGCACCTCAACACACATTTAAATTTAATTGAATTTCTGCTACAGGTTTTTCCGTAGAACGGTGAATGTACCGTTTGTGAGGTCTACGGAAAATCCCATCGTTCGGCGGATATGGGTTGATGTCTATGAATCTGAATTTATCACATTTTGATCACTGTTCTGTTGGCTAAAAATGTATATGTTTGTCATGCGTCAGTGTTGTTGTTGCTAGCTAGCAGGCTATGCTTTGTCATGGCTGATGGGGTTGGGGGCAAATGTAACACTTTATTTTTTAAAGATTTTGTTTCTGATTTTCTCCCATTTTCTCCCAATTTAGTAGCTAATTAGACCCGCTATTTTATGTCAATCGCCCCCTAGTAATGTGAGTTTGCTGCCGTAGTCCTGCGACCGGTAATGACGAAGGTGAAGTAACATCTCCTCCAAGACGGCACTCACCATGGCCATCGACCGCAACCCGGGTTCCCTCCCCCCTCCCTGGGGCGGACAGCCAATCGCCACTCCCTGGTGGCACTCTCGGCCAGAGCCGACTCTGGCGGGACGGGGAATTGAACCCCGGTCTCCATGGCCAGTGTCGAACGTTGTAACCACTGGACCAGGCGGGAGGCCTTCAATCACTGTTTTATGTCACTATTACACAGTTTATGAGCAAATATCTGAGTAGAAATTGTGTGTAGGGGAAAGTCAGTGAAAGTCATATGACATTTGTCACGTGACATTGTAACGCTACATGAAAAAGAAGGAGATGCTTGCAGAGGTCAGAGAGGGCCAGAGCCCAGTTCTGGCTCCAAGTGTAGGATACAATCCAGCCAGTAAGGTCTTCACAGTGGAGCAGGAGAACAGGCTGACTAAGTACCTGATGGAGGCTGCTGACCTATATTAAGGGCTGTCTCCCAAAGAGGTAAAATAATCAAGCTGACAGAATGATAGTGAAGTATTCAATGCAGTTGCTAGAACAGGAACAACCTTGAATGAATGAACAATCAGGGTCTGATGATTGAGAATTAAAAAACAGTAAATTCATATAAAAGCACTGACATTTAGTCATTTATGAGTAGATAAACATGCTTAATTTGACTAATTACATATAAACATTTTCCTTCTGGTTCGTAGATTTTGCAGTAGCCTACAACTGTAAGCACCCTGTATCATGGTGTACCAATGAGATGGCAGGGCCAGACTGGTTCACTGGATTCCTTCAGAGGCACCCCGCCCTCTCCATTCGAAACCCCAAGTAACAAGCCTTGCCAGAGCCATGAGCTTCAATCTCACAAATCTAACCAGTTTTTTGATAATTGGGTCCTGGGGAAACATAACTTCACAGCTAAAGATATATGGAATGTTGATGAGACTGACATCACAACTGTACAAACCCCCGACAGAGTACTTGCGAGACGGGTACCAAACAGTGCTATGACCTCTGGGGAGCGTGGTGCTCTGGTAACAACAACATTTGCAGTGAATGCCTTGGGAAATGTCATTCCTCCCCACTTTGTCTTCCCGAGGAAGAATTTCCAAGCCCATTTCTTCAGAGATGGGCCTCCTGGATGTGTTGGGACAGCAAACGGCTCTGGTTGGATGCAGGAACAAGACTTCTTAGTCTTCCTGCACCACTTTCAGGCCCACACCAGAGCCACCCCTCAAGCCAAATTGTTGCTCATCCTAGACAATCATACCTCTCATTTGTCAGTGGAAGGAATATAAGCAATCATAGTTGTGGATAGTGGCAGCTTTTCGCCGCAGCCTCACCTTCCTAGCCTCTCCGGACGAAGACTCGGCGGACAAAGACGGGGGAGTCTACCTGCAGGAGTCCACCGAGGGGGGGCCAGCTAGGGAGTGCTCGCTGCACAGTAAGTATCATAGTTTTGTATCTCCCTGTTCTTCCTCTGCATCTAACACTACATGCTACCTCCCTATCCCAGTCCATGTCTCCTCTTCTAGATTGCCTAGAAGGAGAGATTCTACTCACACCCGAAACCTCTCCAATCTCATCCACCCTCCGAGATCTCCTGGTGTTGACGTGGTGGTAGCAGGTGGACTATGGAACTGCTAGTCCGCTGTCCGGAAGGCCGATTTCATCTCGGCCCAGGCCTCCCTACTCTCCCTGCAGTTCCTGGCACTCACGGATACGTGGATCACTCCACAGAACACGGCCACCCCTGCTGCTCTCTCCGCTGCCTACACCTTCTCCCACACTCCACGACCCACAGGTAGAGGTGGAGGGACAGGTATACTGATCTCCCCCATGTGGAGATTTGGTATTGTTCCTCTTCCTCACTTTTCACCCTCCTCCTTTGAATTTCATGCTGTCACTGTCACTGTGCCATGTAAACTGCACATCATTGTTCTTTGTCGCCCTCCAGGTCCACTGGGGAGTTTCCTAGATGAGATAGATGCCCTACTCAGCGCTTTCCCTGAGGATGGCACTCCCGTCTTACTCCTCGGTGACTTCAACCTGCCGCTGGAGACCTCTCAGACCTCTGCATTCCTCCCCCTGCTTCAGTCCTTTGACTTCACCCTGGCTGAATCCCCATCCACCCGCAAGGCCGGTAACCAACTGGACCTGATCTTCACTAGGAACTGCGCATCACCCAACATTACGGTATCTCCTCTACATGTGTCTGACCATTGCTTTCTGTCTTTCTCCCTCCCCCTCCCCTCTGTGCCTAAAACAATCCTCACCTGCTCCCACTGTCCTTGTCCGTCACAACCTCCGCTCTCTCTCCCCCGCTGCACTGTCGGCTACTGTTCTATCTTCCCTTCCCCCTAACGATGCCTTCTCTCACCTACCTGCTGAGGAGGCAGAGCTGCTCTTCCTCCCAGCGAAGGGCTCCCCAATGATTGATGCGTTAATCACCGTGGAAGGCTCCATAGTGTCTCCGTCTCAGTCTGCCAGGAGTCTTGGGGTAACCCTGGACAACCAGCTGTGCTTCTCGAGCCATATTGCAGTGATCACTCGGACCTGCCGTTTCTCCCTCCACAACATCCGGAGGATCCGACCGTTCCTCACCCAAGAGGCCACTCAACTCCTGGTCCAGACCCTGGTGATCTCACATCTGGACTACTGCAATTCCTTGCTGGCAGGCCTTCCGGCCTGTGCCATCAAGCCACTGCAACTAGTCCAGAACGCTCGTCTGGTGTTCAACCAGCCGAAGTTCACCCACGTCACCCCTCTACTCTCCTCTCTGCACTGGATCCCCATCGCAGCACACATCAGATTCAAATCACTGGTGCTTGCTTTTCAAGCAACCAGAGGTACTGCTCCCCCTTACCTCCAGTCACTCATCACTCCCTACACCCCAGCCAGACCCCTCCGCTCCGCCTCCTCTGGCAAACTGACTGCTCCATCCCTCCGGGGCACCTGGCAGCCGCTCCTCGCGGTCTCGTCTCTTCTCTGTCCTGATCCCTCGCTGGTGGAACAACCTTCCGCAATCGGTCAGGACCTCGGAATCACTTGCGATCTTCCGTAAGAGACTCAAAACCCACCTCTTCAGACTCCACGACCACTAAACTCTGTCCATCTAGCTAAATTGTCTTCACCACTGTTTACTTGTTCAACACTCCCCAAAAAATTTAAAATAATTCACTAACCTTTTCCTTCCAGGTGTTACAGGTATGGTACGCAGATGCCTGCAATGATGTCTATTGCTGTATTCCTGCACTGATCTTGTGCGCTAACTATGATTGTTCCTACCATGTATTAATGCACATCTTGTAAGTCGCTCTGGATAAGAGCGTCTGCTAAATGCTTAAAATGTAAAATGTAAAAATGAATAGATTACTGCAGAAGTAATGGCATTGTGCTCCTTTCTTTTCCCCCACATTGTTCCCATAAACTTCAGCCTCTAGACCGCAGCATGTATAGCCATTGAAGAAGTATGTGAATAACTTCTCAGACAGCTGGATGAAGACCCATCCTGGGCACACTATGAGCATCTATGGCAACCCAAGAATAGTGAAGAACACCATGCCACTGGCTGCCACACCCACAAATATCCATGCAGGATTCAAGTGCACGGGGATCTGGCCCTTTAACAGGGATACTTTCCCTGATCTGGACTATGCCCCCTCCCTTGTCACTGACTGTCCACTCCCACCAGAGCCCTCCATCTTAGGACCCTCCATCTCTGCCTCATAGCCCTCTACCTCTGCCTCAGGACCCTCTACCTCTGCCTCGGGGCCCTCCAACTCCGCTTCAGGGCCTCCCACCTCAGCATCAGAGCCCTTCTCTTTGGGGCTGTTCTGCGCTGAGGATGGTTTCTCACCTGTCTCTCTCAGGCCACACCCAAAAGCTGGTCCCTGGAAAACAACTAACAAGTCAAGGAGAAGAAGTACAGCAGTCCTCACTGATACACCTGTCTGAGAATCTCTGCAGCTTGAGAGAAACAAAACAATGATGTTGAAGGCTAAAATAAAGGTGAATTTCACTGAAAAAAACAAATCTACAAAGAAGAAAAGAAGAAGAATGCAAAAGAAGATGACAAAGACAGTAAGGAAGAGGAAGATTTCTGCATTGTTTCTCTGGAGAGCTACTCGAGATCAAAGGAGGTCTGGCTGTCATGTGTGTCATGCCATTCCTGGGCACACAAGGACTGCACAGATGGAAGTGCACACTACATGTGTCACAACTGTGAATCTCCCTGAGTTTAGCTGGACACTCCAACCTTGGTTCCCCCATTGTTTGTCTTCCTGTTGTTATTGTTGCTTTCAATGAGTAGGTGAATTAATACATGATGCCAAATTCACCACTACTTAACAGAAACATGTTTGAATCATTATTTGATGTGTGAAAATGTTTTAATTATTTCTTTAAATTACTGGAAGCTATAGTAATTGGTTTAACTATACTGTATTCATTTGGAGTGCATTTGCTTTATTTAATGTTTTTAAGAAGGTGTTACATTTGCCCCCATCTACTGTTACAACTGTAACAGTAGGGGGCAAATGTAACATCTGACTTCTTGTGTTAAAATCAATATTGTGACCCAAATGTAGAGACCATTAAAGACTATATACAATTAGTAAACAGATGCAAGTTTCCTACATACAAAATTGACTGGTACAGCTCAAGTGGTCTTTGAGTAATGGGGTGAAAAGCAAAAAGTGTAACAATTGCCTCCTGGTCTCCCCTAATGTATACATTTCCTGGAGGAATCTCAAAATGTGTCTAGAAAGTTTGTTGAAACATGGACATCTTCCTTCCCATAACACGAGCAGAGGTACACTAGCTCACTGCCCTGCAGTTGCGCCTACCCCCTCTTGTAAGCCAGACTGAACAGAAAGTAATAAGCAAGACGTATTATTATATTGAAAGATAGCAGGCTTGTTCACCTGTCAAATGGACATTGGATGTTGTTATTATTAGGTTAAATGGTCTTAACATATTTATATCTGTTTTGCTTATTACTTTCTGATTTAAATCTGTTTAGTTTATTAATTTCTGCTCAGTCTGGCTTACAAGGTGGTATGTGCGCGGAATCGAACCCTGCCCGTAGTGGGCAACCAATACTTTGGACAAGTGCATTTGCCAGCTGCACCACCCGGGGGCCCCCATGGTGAAGCATTTCTATCGTGATGGGAGTGGTCTCCTCCAGAATGACAATGTTTGTTGATGCCAGACTGATCTCATGGGATTTCCATCCACAACAGTCTCTGGAGTTTACAGAGAATGGTGCGAAAAACAAAAAACATCCAGTGAGTGGCAGTTCTGTTGGCGAAAAAGCCTTGTTAATGAGGAGAATGGCCAGACTGGTTCAAGCTGACAGGAAGGTGACAGTAACTCAAATAACCATGCGTTACAACAGTGGTATGCAGAAGAGCATCTCTGAACCTTGTACCATGCATAACACGTCGAACCTTGAAGTGGACGGGCTACAGCAGCAGAAGACCACACCAGGTTCTACTCCTGTCAGTTAAGAACAGGAAAGTGAGGCCACAGTGGGCACAGGCTCACCAAAACTGGACAGTTGAGGATTGGAAAAATGTCACCTGGTCTGACGAATCTCGATTTCTGCTGCAATATGCAGATGGTAGGGTCAGAATTTGGCGTAAACAACATGAATCCATGCATCCATCCTGCCTTCTGTCAATGGTTCAGGCTGGTGGTGATGGTGTAATGGTGTGGGGAATATTTTCTTGCCACACATTAGGCCTCTTAATACCAATTGAGCATTGTTTAAATGCCACAGCCTACCTGATTCCTGTTGCTGACCCTATGCATCCCTTTATGGCCAGAGTCTACCCATCTTCTAATGGTTACTTCCAGCAGGATAATGGGTCATGTCACAAAAGACATGTCATCTCAAGCTGGTTCAAGAAACATGACAATGAGTTCAGTGTACTTCAATGGTCTTTGCCCCTCAAACCATCTGCCTCACTGTGCATGGGTGCAAGATATACTTACGTCCTTTACCAGGCAGACTTCTTAATTATTGACTGAATAGAGGAAAGTGGTACATTTAGTTTTTTATTTATTTCCTTGTAACCATCTCCTGACTTGTGAAGGTCAATAACCCTTGTCTTCTTTCTTCTGATAGTTATTTACCTTTCCCCATGGTGATGGATAGCAAATGAATTACATGTGTGTTACCTAATTTTTTATACCTCAGTGAAACAGAAAGCCATAGGAGGCCACAATGCATTTCCCTAAGATTGAGAAGAACTTAAAATGGTTCTGTGTGGCTCAGTAGGTAGAGCATGGTGCTGACAATGCTTAGGTTGTGGGTTCGATTCCCATTGGGACCACATATACTGAAAAATGTATGCATTCACTACTGTGAGTCGCTTTGGATAAAAACGTCTGCTAAATGGCATATATTAAAATGTAGCATGTTCATGTAGATTTATTTTTGTTATATTTTATTTAAAATAATTAATAGGGGTGTGAATGATTATGACACATATTTTTGGGATAGAAATATTACATGTAAACAAAATTTTGGGGCAATTGTATTATTATAAAATAATATAATTTCTCCAATAGAGCTCATTACATGTATTGTTTATTTTACACAGATTTCTTTACACATCTTCATCAAGGATTTGAAAAAAATTGGAGGGTACTGTATAAAAAGTGGAATTAATTTATGTAGGTCTAAAATATGGCCAATATGAATAATTGTATACATGTATAAATGTTTTATTAATTTACTTGCCAATTTCAAACAGTCAACAACATTTATCTATTATTGCATCAGACATGGGAATTCAGTCAATGAAAACTATCTGTAGCACAATTTATGAAAGCATACTCCAGGACAATAAGCTCTGGGGAGTATTCTTACAGTCAATTAAGTCATAAATCTAATCTTCTGCCCAGAACTGACTTTGAGCCTTTTACCCTATAACAAAGAATGAAGCAGTCTTCCTACTGTTTTCTGTAAACCGCCACAAACTCTAGAATTTCCCTCCTGCAAATAGTTTTTACACACAATCATTGTTATTTTATAGTCAAAGGCTCTGACTGAGCCTGTTCCAAAAACCTGTCCTTTTCGCTTTGAGCTGCAACAGGGGCCTCATAGGCCTATGTTACTCACCCTAATTTCAATTACAATTACCTGTATATTTTTCACAGCAAAAGCTTTGGAAGAGAGTAAGAGATTGTGTTCCTGTCACAAATCAACAAAATGATGTGCTCCTTAAACCAAGCGGGAAACCGAAAACAATCGCTGTGGAAAGTCAGCAGATCATTAAAACCACATGGTGATATTTCAGCTTCTTTGAATGCGACGGAAAGGGTCCAAGGCTATCAACATGACAACAGTCCTGTGGATTCTGCTGGCTGGATATCTGAAAAATTGTCCAATGTTTGTGGAAACAGGAGCAATTAGCTTCTTTCAGTTGGAACATCTACCCTGGGCCTGATTTTCAGAGGCAAAACTATTTTACCATCTGGATGTCTATTTCAAAAGCGTTTTACAATTCAGTCCCAGTTTACACTGAGTAGTGCTAATACATGTGTAATTATACTGTAATTACTCTCTTGTCATTGCTACTAAAGTGTTTTCATTATGGCTGCTAGCTAATGCTGCCATCCTCATTGTTGCCTTACACATCTTATAATATAATATGCCATTAACAATGTGTAAAATGTTATTTTATGCAGTAGACTCTTAAAATGTAACATAATCCCACAGGTTTTAAGGCATCTAACCTGTGCCCCTTATATTTCCAGTCAGAAGTACAAAGAAAATACCAAGCAAACCACCACTAATAAACAGACACCTGCAAAGCGTAAAGCATACATTTCAAGCCATAAAATATAGGTTCGGAAGAGTGATTGACAGATGTCCTACCTTCATGTCTGAAACTAGTAGCAGTAGAGATCTCCTGATGAGGGGTTTTCTTGTCATGCAGTGCTGTCAAAGAGAAAAATAGGAATTGATACAATGCAAACCAGATCTTCTGGTTATTCAACACCGCAATTCTGTGTTTCCCCTTCCCCATCAGAATAAATGTCTGGACGTTTCTGTGGGGTATGCTACATTGAGAATCACAGTTCACAGTGTAGTTCTCCACTCAACTCCACACTTTCAGAATCAGCAATTGAAGCATGTATATGTATATATCCTCGCGATGGTAAATCTTTGCTATAAACTAAGCCCACAACCATCATTTTCCGATAAGTATTGGCCAAATAGTCCCCCCCTGAATGGCAACCAGCGCCACCAGTACTATGATCATGTTGCATATGATCATCGCTTCCCTCCATATATGCTGAAATTTGTCTACGGTTCTAGCCAATGCATTGTCCTTTACAATGTTATGAGGTTTCCTTTGGTTTGCATTTACTAATGGAGATGCACGCTATTGGAGAGAGTACACAGACTTCAGAGTTTCGGAAAACTTTTTTCTCTTAGTTTATTTGCTTATCAATGCTAACAAGCAGCTCCTTCGCGCACTGTTGTGTGCCTCAGTAGACACTCCTCATTCCCAATCTGAATGACGCCGTGACTGAAAAGAAACAAATCGCGGAGCTACAGAAAGAAAATGTGAATCAATTTGCATTTTACAGCTGCAGTCAAGTTTCGGCATGAAGCATTTTGCTGGATCAGACGACGACATTCGGTTTTACACCGTTAGTCTGCTGGAATTATTGTCACTCACCTGTTTTCTCTTTCTTTCTCTCTCTCGCTCTCTCTCTGACTCACACACACACACACACACACACACACACACACAAAATGGAAATTAAAACAAAAAAACTAAACTAAAACAATAATGTCTGTCTATGATTAAAACATATATGGACTAGTGAAAAATCTCAGTCTTCTAACCCAGTTGGCAAAAAACATTGAGGTCCATCCTTGCAAGCACTCTCAAAATACACACACAGCTCAATTACGCTGATTACTGTGAACTGTTGAGGTTTTCAACATTTCTTTCATCACCTGCGCAAATGGAATGATTAAAACTAACACATTTTGTGGTTTATGCTCTTAGGTTTGCCACCTAAAACCACCTAATGGCCTTTTGGTGCCTGACTGATCCAGCAGCTGCCTCTAGAATTGTGAGGGTCACCAGGGCTAGAGTCACCTCTGCCAACAGAGGAGCAAGTAGAAGACCTTATCCTCTGAAAGGTGTACCGAACTCCCTACCTATCAAAGAGATCTATTGCCTGCTTAAAAGTCTATGTAGAGCTGTATATCAGGAGGGTGAAGGAGCATAAACTCTTTGACACTGTCATTCCGCTGTGTGTGGCAGGGAGCATCAGTCAGCTCTTCAGTGTGGCCTGCTTCCTGGTGAACTAATAGAATGGACCCCTGGTGAAAAGCATAAGCAGTGCAGTAGGTTGTAGTATCACAGTCTTCCCACCCACCACATCTATTTGCACTAATAATCACTAGTAATTCATTTTTTACACTTGACACCTTCAGCTTTGTTTACTTTGATGCACCTTGATGCACTTTTATGTTTTTGTACTCATCAATTGTTCAAATCGTTGGCTGCTAAATCTGCTGAATAAATCTGTGTTTGTTCTCAGTCTCTTAAAATGGTATCATTCATTCAATATGGTACTTGCCCAGTCTTGTTCTCAGACTGAGAAACTAGAAATAAGTTTCAACAGTAGTAGACTTAAAGGTTATCCAATTCAAAAGTACTGGAAGACAGGGTATACTGAGATGGAGTTGGAATGGTCGAAGGTTTATCTTTATCAACAAAATTAAGGCATGACAAGAAATGGCTCAATAATACAAAACAATTATAGAAAACAAGTGAACACTGGCTTCTAAAGATACACTATATATAAATATTGCACTACAGTATATACAAATATTGTTCAAATCAACTACATAAAAAACAACAAACTGTTGAAAAGCCTTCTGACCTCATAGGCATCTTGGCATGTAAAAATAAAAAAATAAGTACTCTGCCTTCTTCCTTATGGTGCTTGCTACACCACTGTCTTTGTAGATTATTTGAATCAGAATCAATAAACCTCAGAAACCTCATCTGCAGACTATATCTAAACAAAAAATAATTAGTTCTGTTCTTGATTAGATAACAGTAAATGTAACACGAGAAGACGAAACCCAAGTGACATTTAATATTGTTCAAACTGGCTCTTTAAAAAGCAGTAAGAATAGAAATGGACAGTATCATATCAGAAAATAGTGGAACAGAACGCCTTATAAGGAACAGTAGTCCTCAAATCAGTAACTGGGGATTATATGCTGGTTAGTTTCATTAATGCTGTAACTGTATTTAGTCTACCTTAATTTTGGAGGTAATGTTAACACCGTACAGGACAGGGAGATAGGGCCTGTTTGTCCACCCTTATGTTGAGCCCTAGTAACACTGAATCCCCAGTACATAACTGAGGACAAGAGCCAACTAGTTATTGAACAGTTCTCTAGAGTTTGCTTGTTAGCCTTCTCTTCCTACTCTCAGGCTGTGAGGTTTCTCATGTCTCCTCATTGATATATAACAGGTCTCCCTGACGCTCACTGTGCCTGTTGATTGATCTTTGATACTGATACTCAAGGAAATAATAAATAGATGCATGTTAGTCAGCTACGGTCATTATTATTTAAACAAAATGCCTAACATTACTTGAAATGTTCATTTACTAGGTAGCTACATGGCTAGCATAGCTAACATTACATAGATAGCAACTCACCCTCGTAGTTGTCTATGTAGCTGGAGACGTACATCTTAAAGCCGTTTTCCTTCTTGCTTTTTGGCGCTAAGGATGATGCCAAGGATGATGCCTGGATGATTCAGTGTACATTATTGATGATGAGCCTGGGAAGATCCTGTAAATACTGTGTGTAAAATGCCATTTCTGTTCAATGAATTTCTCTCTTTCATAGCTAGACTGAAAGTAGTGTTGCTCACACTCATTATGCCGGAAGTCCAAAAGTGCCACCTCCACCACACAACCAGCACAGTTTTATTTAAGCAAAATTAATTAAAAGAAGGTTGAACTCAGCTCACCGGCTGTCACTGTTTCTGACAGCACTCTGTCATCCAGTTGACTTAATTGGTTTGGAACTCACCTTAAGATTAAAAAAAATAATGACTTGTATTTTTTTTTTGTGGAAAGGATAGCATCTGCATTCCCTTGCTTCCACTAACATAACCCATTACATTCACTAATGGCTCAGTCCACTGTTCATTAAACGGTGAACACAAGACAAGATCTGTCCATTTCATAAAATACACATATAAGAAAATACCATAAAGAGGTGAGAGGTATGGCTATGATAAAAGACTAGTAAAAAAATTATATTTCAGAACTGTACCTTAGGTATGACACCCATGACTACAGCAGTAAAACTTCAAAGTTGGGGAAGGCAATGAAAGAAAATAAATTGTGAATTGTGAACAGAATTATGATCAGAACTTGGTAAAAGAAATGATGGTCAGTCAAAAAAACCTCCCTGCAGAGGACATCCTCAACTGGTAGCTGTACAGGAAGTGATGTCATCTCGAAAAGCTGATATTCATCTTCTTTTTGTTCCCATGGCAAAGGACGTCAATACACTGACAAGCAGCTGTTTCATTCTATAAGCCTGAGCTCAGGATTTTTTGGACCCAGTCCATTGCATTGTCAGTGTAGTTTTAATGTGGGCAGTACATGACTTTCTTGAATTTTATGGTGTCATGGTGTGATATTTAGTTCCCAATCCAAAACTATACTGACATCATCACGGTCCCATTTCTCACAAAAGAGAACTTAATGGTAACAGTGTTAAAATTTATAATAGATCCTTTTTTTCCTTTTTTATGTGAAAGCATTGATCACCGGGAGCCTAAAGGGGAAAAAACCTAAACTGCAAAGCCATTGCCAGTTCCAGGGCCTTAAAAGTCCATAGCTATGAATTGAATGAATGAATTGAATTTGAAGCAATTTCCCACGTCTGCACCCATACACATTAAAATCCCATTTGTGACTGTTGATTTGTGAGTCACAGCAGCGCAGGAAGGCAGGACCAGCTGCAAGGAGCTTCGACTGCGGCGTCGGTCAGAGTGACTGGCAAGCGTTCGACAGAAGCCTTTCACTGATGGGCCACCATAACAGGCCAACTGACAGTCTGTCACTGACACACCAAATGTAAAGCGGCACTCATTTGATTTTTGCGCAGCAGTGAGAGAGAGAGAGAGAGTAAGAGAGAATTTTAACGAGCCTTTATTGGTATGATTGCACAAACAGCCACACTTCAGTACATCATTATATAGAATAAAAACTGACCATCAGGATCAACATGATCTTCACCTAAAAACTAAGAAACTAGTGAACTTCAACTTAAGGGTGCTCTGACCAACCCCACCATCATTTTTTCTGGATCAATTGTCCCAGAACCTGATATCTTATTTTTCCTGGTTTTCCAGATTACCAGCTTTGCCTGATCAGACTACAAATTAATAAGAGAGAAAGAGAGAGTGAGAGAGACCTTTAATATCCCTTTATTAAAACCTCTTATGGCGTCAAAAAAACAAGTCCACAGATACACTCCCGAGCTGTTATTTCAAAGAAAAAACAATGATACTACCAAAAAATAAAACAAAATAGGTATGGGTTAAAGCCATAAAAAATTAATAATAGAATACAAGCAGAGTCCCAACCTCTTATACCACCACACACCTCCTCAAGGCAGACGTGACATATATCCCTCCTCAGCACATGTGCAAATCACATCCCCCACACACTAAACCCTCCTAAAGGAGTCCAAATCATGTATCAGTTGTGCACATGTGTACTCTACACAAAGGTGAGCCAACACATAACACCTAGACAGCATATCCGCCTCAGTGGGACAGGGTACCTGTGGTCAGGGGTACCTGGGCCCAAACACAAAGAGCCTTGGAGTAAACGTGGACATCCCCCACTGTTCATTTGATCAATGTGTACCACCCCCTACTGGAGGTCCCCTGATCTTTTAGGCAAGGGTTCCTTGAAAAAACCTCCAGCCACCCTTTTGGACAGACACCCTCTAACATCCCAAACCACTTGCTCAGTCTGACAGATCATACCACATTAGCATCACGCACCTTTATACAGACCATGCATAAATCCTGTTTGCCCACACTCTCAACGTATGCTTATTAGCTAGAGAATAAGGCAATCGGTTTGCAATGATACCTCACACAGCAAAGATACTTCCGATGCACTGTGCTCTGGCTATAGGTGCGGAAACCAAACAAATATAGAAAAATACCTAAATTGTATCACACTCAAGAAAACAACAAACATTTATTCAATTCTTAACAATACTGTTTTTATTTCATAAAGCATGAAGCTGGCGCACAGCAAAAATATTTCAAACATATTTTAAATCATAGTGTATAGCTATTAATAGCCCACAACTGGGGTGAGTGTATACTAGCTTTGCTGTTCTTTAAGTAACGGCTGGAATATTTTTGATAGATGCATACTATAACTTGAAAAAAATTATAATAATCAGAAGTCATCAACTGTCATTGTATACCGTTTAGTTTTTGATTTTCACGTTTGAAAATCATGGTATACCATGATCTCCAAGCCAGTTCAGTATACAACATTTAAGGCGACTCAGCTTAAATGTTGTATTTTTATAATAATTTACAAATTTTAAGGCCAGGTATTCCTTATGCCCTTTAGTAAACAGATTAAACACATAACTTTTTAATTAATGCTGATTTGTGCTTGGGATAGGAATTTAAAGTTTTTCATGGATTTTAAGCATTTATTATGGTAAAGTAACTGGTTATCAAGTAATTTTTATTGTTTCTGTGATAGGTTTTACTTAAAAATGTTTTGTTTTTAGAAAGAAAACGATAGGAACACTAAAAATAAGACAATGGTTTATTACACCATCAACCAAAGACGACACAAATTGGAAAAACAAATACAGCTGAACTTATCAATCTAAGTAACATTGACTATAGTGGCTCATGTCCAAAACAATTCTTAGGTTCCCCCATTGAAACATCATTCAAAATACTGAAATCATCCCAAAATGTACCATCAAGCAATCCAACCATGTCATTGAATCAGCCAATAGGGAAAAATACCCATTTCACAATAAAGAACAAACCACTCAACTTGGCCCAACTGGAAGGCAGGTTGAATTCTCAAGTTCAATGATCTTAATGATAAAATCATTTATTCAGATGATCAAAAACTTCCAAAAAATTTTTTAAACCATTAAATTAAAGGAAAAAATCTATTCCATTATATTCAACAGGAAAACCACAGTCAAACAAATTAGTTATCTCAATACCATTTCCCCCTATAACCTATAAAATTGGACATGTATCCTACTGTAACATCTCATCTACCCGAAAAAATATATTTCTAGTTATATAAGTCATAAGAAAGTCATCCTAAAACACTGGACAGATTCAACCTCACCACCCTTTAGAGAACAGGTGAATGAAGCCATCTCTGCAATCAAACTTAAAAAAATAGCATTCAGTTAAGAGGATAAACCTGCATTCTATCAAGAGTGCTGGGTAGCAGTAGAACAATATATATCTGACCAGGTACACCATAGTCGCCGCCATAAGTATGGCGAGTATGGCGAACGCCATACCACTTTTCATGTATTGTAGGTATGCATTGGCCATACCACTATTAGTTGACAGGTAATACCGTTTTCTCATACGATAACTAGTATGAAATGGTATGAAACAAAGAGTGGAGGTGCGGGTGTAGAAGCGAGAGAGAGAGAGAGACAGAGAGAGAGAGAGAGAGTGGGGTGGGGCGGTGGATGCGACTTGAGGAGACAGACAGCCTACAGGCAGAACGAGTCGAGAACATTCTAGAGACAAAAGTGCCTCTGTGATCAGCATCAATGGGTAGCTAGCTCCCAATACCAGTAAGTTGCCTCTTGCTGGTTGATGCAGCGATGATATTTTATTGTAATGTTAGCTAGCCACATAGATAACTAAAGTTAATTTAATTTTTTTTAAATGTTAACAAATACACTGAATTTCATTTACCCTGTTTTCTGTAACGGTAGTAGCGTTAGCTAGGTAATGTTAGCTAGCAAAAAAGCTTTAATCCTGAGGTAATGGCTGGCTAGCTATTTAACATTAGATAACGTTATCTAGCTTGCTATTGATAGCTAATTGAACATCCACATGCAGCTGCATACATCTGAATCACAATGGGATCCATTCAAACTTAAACTGTAGCAATTCATTAATTTTTCCCCTTTGAAGTATGTTCACACTTTATTGCCATGCACCTGTTATTTTGGGTAGTATTCTGAATTCTTTGGTATTAAAACATGATGAACTGATAATTGCTGGAGACTTCTGCCTGACCCATTTTGACTGAATGCGATCATTCATGATCATTTAAAAACATAATTTAATAATGTATTAATGTGAAAATTTTAACTGCTTGAAAAGTCATTTATAAATAAAGTTATTATTATTATTACAGATTGCTCAGTTTTCTTTTCTTTTCTGTGGGGGAAATTGGAGCATGTTAATGTGTAGTTATAACCTTAGAAAACAGTATTGCACATATCCTTGCTGAGAAAATAGGCAGTCCACATGTTCCGGGGTCTTGTCAGGGATCACCAGTAAAAGGAAGGTTAAGTCAGGTTGAGTCTGCAGAACATATATGTAAGTGCCTTCTAAACAAAGGTATTGATGCTTCTTCAAATGAGTTGAGTTGTAATTTTCTTTTTTTTAAACTTTTTCTTTTTGTTTTTTACTTTTTTTAAATGTGCTACTTCAGATTTAAACACAGTACAGACATAATATTGGTGTCATTTTGAATCCTTATACTCTCTTATTAAAAATTTTGTACAAAGAACCCTATTAGAACCTTTTTTCTAAGAGTGTGATGTACTCTCAAATGTGGCTGACATTTCAATTGTCTATATTGACATAAATACATAATTATCATTAATACAAAATATAAATATTAATTTCAAAAGAACCCTTTTAATTAAGGCTAAGTGTTGAATATGTTCTTTGCACTGTATTGTGTGAGCACTGAAAAATTCAGAGTTGGATCTCAGGAACTTTTTGTATAGACTTTTAGTATTGACACGTACACCCGCAAGGGGGTATGCTGAACACCAGTTCTCATCAATTATTGGTTGTGTTTGTACTGTGATTGTGAGTTACTACTGGGAAAATATTTTCTATTTGTTTTGGAACAAATAACTTGTGTTTAGTTTGTGTTCATAAGCTATAATGTAGGGTTATTTTCCATCAAGATACAAAGTGGGCAAGGGATTAATATTTTACACAAATACATACACCAACTGTTGTTTAGCTTCTCATATCCTATTCCATTACACACTTTACTTGATGTGTATTGGAATATTTCCGTCTGGGCTTGGTGGGCTGACATGCTATTATACCACTGTGATGGCATCTCTGAGGTACACTGTAACATCTTATTACACAAACCAAATGCATAAATAAAATAAATGATCAAAATGGTTATTTTTGAATACATTTATATAGTATGTGTGTGTCTGTGTATATTCTTTTAGTGTATATTGTAGTTAGTTTGTATTTATTTGTATTTTTCTCTTTATATGTTTTTACTCACATTTGGGTGTCACACTACTTTTTGTTTTTCTCTTCCTATTCAGACTAATCTGAATAAAATCACATCTTGACATACAGTATCTCTTCAAAAATATCTGCCTCATATGATTTATAGATCAAATGGTGAATTGTACAAATACATATTTGAATAATATGTTTTTTATATTTTACATTTAAAAATCATTTTGTACCATAAAATGCTACAACAATGACACAACTTCCTGCCCAACCTGTGGTAATTATATTTTCTTACTAAGAATACAAGTTGTTTTAAAAAAAATATATTGACATTGAATGACCTAGGAGGGTGTTATACCAAGATGGATGCATTTAAGATGGCATGTGGTCCAGACATGCCTAAGTGAGGGAAATAATGCCACTAATTGACTATCATTATTTCCTCAGGCATGGACATTTGAGGATTTTAATTGCCCCAAATAAGAGCCTGATATTAATTCACTCAGAGGCGCATTAATATTTGTTAAAAGGCATTTCATATTCTGAAAGCAGAACTGTAAAGATTTTTTTAAATATTGCTTTCATTTCCCAAGCCCCAGTTTCTGAAGATTACTGTATTTTAGAAGGTTCCATTATTTTGTCAAGGGTAATTTGTCAAGTGATCAATAAGTCAATCAATTCAAAAATCATAAGACTAGGGGGCATAATAAACTATTGGATCATATTTATTAATTACTTTAGGTGTTGGACAAAAAACCACTGACCTTTGAATACCCATCAGGGATGGTTAAAGGTATGGGTTTAGTAGTGGGGTTTAGCAGCCACGTCTATTTACTCACGGATAATTATCGTTTGGCCTTTTTTCCCCTACTGCAACACTAATTGGCACTTCCTTTTATTGAATGATAAAAAGGTTCTGGATGCATTTTAAAGCAGCCCTGCACATCTATTATTTATGCTGCGTGGAGACAGGCTGGGCGTGACTGTTCTCCCTGCGTTTTGTAACAAAACAAAATTCTCCAAAACTTAGACCTGCCGTGCGAATCTTTTATTCCAGTACCTACTGGGGGGAGTCTTTGTGTGCCCACAGTCTTATTCATGAATTAAACCAATGCCTTGTAGATCAAAACCATTCCAAAAGGAAGCCAAAATAATAAAGTGTTGTTAATATCATTCTCCTTCCCTTCATGCAATAACTAAAATGTGTATTCTCCCCCCTTGCTTCTCTAGTTTCATAAACATAACTTATTTATTATCTTAAATTAACTTATATTGAATTAAGTCATTAAATGAAACTTATTTGGAAAAAGATTACAAAGTTGAAGCGTAAAGAGTAAGCGTTGAGAGTAAAACATTTACTATGGACACACATCACTAAATGCCCTACAAGAGTTATTGTTACCTTTATTCTCACGGAAACTGCTGTACCATATGTGTAAAGAATGACTTTGGCAATTTGTATGAGAAAACCCCAGGCATACCAATTCAAGAAAATGTCTGTGAATTCAACAAGCACCCCCAACAAGTGGACAATAATTTTATTTCTAAACCAAGGGCATATCATGCAATCCCCTATGGGATATTCCAATAATTGAGAAAGGGAGAGGTTCTAAACATAGAAGGACAGTATGGCATGGTGGTTGAAAGGTTTTCATCCAGGTAAAATACAAAATCAGATCATCTTGAAAGGCAGCCTTGAGATTCAAGAGTAGTAGCCTCGCTTCGATTTTTGTTGATTTTGAACGATCACATATTGGTGCAAGGATAAAAGCAAACACACTTGTTATTGACTCACTGTCTCCCCAATTTAAACTTGCGAGAGAAAATTTGCTTCTAATGAAGCAGGCGGCACACTGAGTCAGAAAGGGAATTTGAAGTGTGACACATTATTAATGTCCCCTGGGACAATAAACCACTTTTTCCCTTATTGGGAGATGCAGCAGGACGCTGGATTTGAGTAAACGCATTTGAGTAAACAAGTTGTGCTGGGGGTTTGTGGGAGAGGAACACAAAGACAATATCAATTGTCAATCCATTGAGTTCAAATACAGAGGTTTTCTTTCCTTTGTAATATCAAATGCACATGTGTTTAAGGTTGGTGGTAAATATTTAATAAGATTTATTTATTTATTTTAAGAAATTGTCCTCAGATTTCACAGCTACATCGACAGCTTTCTTGACCAACTCTCAGATTGAGGTCTCTGAATCATTCATTTCAGCAGACCATATGGTAGTGAACCCCTTCAGACTTTAGCTTCATCCAAGCCATGAGCAGATGGTGAGTGAGTTATTGATATTATTTATTTAAAATACCACAATTTCTTCATGAATAGTGAGGCTACTGATTAATCTATACTTTTGTTGACAAAATTAAAACATCGCTCAGTGAACCAATTTGGCTTAATATGTAAAACTCATATTGTTTCTATACAACTCTTAAGCAACCCATTGCATACTTGTTGGCACAATGTGTACAAGTGGATAAAAACATTTTAAAAATGTAGATAGCCAACTTTAACAAGATTTTATTTTGTGTTGACCACTTCAACTGCACGTTGACTTTTTATAGGGAATAAATTAATCCATATAAAAAACATCAGTCTCTTACCAGTTTGATGATCTTTCTCTGTCTCTTTTTTAATATTATAATTTTCCGTGAAGGCAATGTAGCTCTAGAGCTCCTCTAGGGATGACAGATGACAGAAATGGCCAGGTCAAGACTGTAAATGGCTCTCGGCATTAAAGACATGGTAAAAAAAACAAAAAGGTCAGATTGAAGAGCGGCGGATGGCAGTATCTTTCTCTCGGACAACAGGTTAGAAGTTGCCTGGGCAGTCCCTCTGTATGTAAGTTCAACTGCAAGTGGTCTCCTTCCTCTCTCAAGGCTTCACGCTGTGGCTTGTGACCACCGACATGACTGGCAAATGCCAGCCCAGCTTAATTAACGCTCAAAACTGATGATGATGATGACGATGAGCGCAGGAGGAAGATGATGTTGTTACAAAATCAAACATCTCCTTTTTCCTTCACTGGTTTGAAAATGAGCCCACCCCCCAAAAAAAGAGAGACGATCTGGTTGCAAAAATTAAAAAAGAGAGACACCCCAAACTCAATCAAAAGTCATGACAGCCATCCTCTCGGTGGATAGCAGAGGAACGGAGAGAGCCATTGGGAGAGGCACCTGAACCACCAGCAGCCGGCTTATTAGCTAACTAGTTGAGGGGGGCCTTGAGGGACACTATCTGCTTCATTTGAATTTGTGGCTTTGCCCCTCCTAGGTGCAAGGTTGCTAGGTGAGGTTGTAAAGTCCCCCCATCCCCCTCGATCGGTGCTAATGATGTCAAATAAAATAAAGCAAACAGTTGGAGGCTAATGAGCGCTAATTTAGCATGCTCTCTGTATGAATAAATGAGGAGAGAGCGGGCGCCCCGCACAGCAGTGTCCCCCGGTGGCATCGGTCCTCCTGGTGACGTCAGGCCAGGGGTATCTCTGTGTCATCTGGATACTGTGGCACAATAATATCCCCTTCTGTCTCCTCCCCTCTCTGTCTGTCTCTACCCTCTCAGATTTTTCTGTTTGTCTTGCTCACTTTCTGTCCATCTCTGCCTCCCTCTATCCCTTTCTCTCCCTCACTTCCTCACCATCTCTCCCCCCTCTCTCTCTCAATTGTCCTCACTACTTTCACAGCCTGTCATCCCCAGGCAGATGTGGCACACAGCTTAGTTGTTGGATTTGTCTTGTCTTCAATTCTGCCAGTAGAGATGAGGATAGAAACCTGAGAGAACCAGTGATCCTACTCTCTGCCAAGAGCTCCAAGCTAAAATAAAATAAAATACAGGAGATGGTTTTTACATTGACAGTCTTTCAAGCTTCATAAAATGGCATTGATTACTTACTTTGCAGACACCCTTAAGACGACTTACATTTAAAAAAAAAAGTTTTTAACATACTACCCCTATATTCAGCCAGATATTTACTGAAGCAATTCATGTCGTTTTCAAGGATACAATGGCAGTACCTCACCTGGGATTTGAACTTGCAATCTCTGAGCAACAAGCCCAGTTTGCAGCCATTATAATACACTGGCACACAATATTGAGTGTCTCTCTGTCATTTGTTGTTGTCATGTTGGTTTGCAGTGACTTGTGTATTGACCAATTACAATTTATTGGAAGTGGTACCTTATGAACACAGGAATATTTCAAAGTGTCAGTATCCCATTAAAATGTTTGACTTCCATATTCAATGTGCAGTGGAGGAGATGGGAATTAGACAAGAAAAAGCTTTCTGTAATTAATGAATGCAGAAAAAGCTAATTACCCACCAGAAAAACAGGGAGAGGGGGGGTTTAATAAGCAAAAAATATGTTGCACGACAGTGATGTAATTTGCATCTAATTATACTGAAAAACAGTAGTGTGGGAGGATATTATTAATAATGTGATTATAGCCATGCATACTGAATGAAATAATAATAATAATAATAATAATAATAATAATAATAATAATAATGATGATAAACTTTATTTGATAAACCAATTTTCAAGCAGTGTGCTCGAAGTTCTTCACAGTAAGAATATAACAGATAAAGGATAAAAAGCAGGACAACAAAAAAGCAATTCAAAAAACAGCGTAAGTAAAACGTAATGTCATTACAGACAATTAAAAGCAATTCTAAAAAGGTGGGTTTTCAAATGTAATTTAAAACTTGAGACAGAAGGTGCCAGCCTAATCTTTTCTGGCAGGGCATTCCACAGTTGTGGGGCTCACCTTTTGTCTAGAAATGGGTTTTTGGTATGCACCTTCTCTGATGACCTCAGAGAGTACCAGGTCATGTTCTAATTATTGCTTCAGATACAAACTGCCAGTGGCCGGTTTCCTCAAGCTCGCCTGATCGCCTGAGTCTCAGCGCAGCTCTGCGTGGGTTCCTTTGGATGGACTGTCTCAAAGTGTTCTGGTGAATTTTCCCAAGCGCATCTGACCCAAAGGATATGGACAATTTGCGCATCGTTCCCTGTCACTGGAAGCACTCCAGGAACAACTCCGCCAGTCAGCTGACCCTGGACTGCCCACCTGTTGGACCCTGTTAAGTAAACCAGCATTTCACATACCCTTATGTGGCATCTGCTATAACTCTGTCTGTTACATACCTCTTTAGTTATTTGATAGATTTCCATAGTGATTGTATTAATAAACATTCTGATTATTGATGTTTGTTATCCTGTCTTTTGTTCTGCACAAATTGGGTTCTACTGGCTGCCGTCCCCACTAAATAAATATTGGATATGTGTACGTTTATGTGACCCAAGCTAACATCACAGTAGTCTAGATTTAGAGGAAGCAGATGCTTTGTTCTTCAGTACCCAATAACAAGATCTCAGTCTTATCTGAGTTCAGTTGGAGGAACTGACATGCAACTTTTAATATCAACCAGATAGTTATGCAGCATAGCCATTGTATTGATGTCTCCTGGCTAAAGATGATGTGTCCGAGAGGCAAAATATACATAGAAAATACGGTTGGCCCTAAGATGGATCCCTGGGGGACACCACAAGTGATAGGAGCAGAGGAAGACACATGTTCCCTAACCTGGACTGAACACTGCCTATCAGATAAATATGAATTTCAGAACAACCCTCAAGAATAGCATCAATAATAACCATAACAATAATAATGGCACAACCAAAATCTAGGTCTTGGGAGATAAATTTCTACAGTCTGTGCAGTGTGTTCTGATTGATGATGCAGGATCTAGTAGCCAGACTCAGACAAGAGTTGGGAGGTTTGACAAGCCCAAGGTCCTGCAGTAAACCAGCAATCAGGCCAAATACGGAATATGGGAAATAAATGATGTTATTCTGATGGTGTGCCGCTGATCCTGGCATTTAACCCATATATATTGAAATGCGTGCTAAGGTGCAACGTCCAAATATTATGTCATTATATAACATGTAGACCTCCCCATGTGTAAATGCCTGTTACAAGAGACAAAGTCACTAAAGTGGTACTATAAAATAATTTGGTGCATGCTTGACATCGTTATCCTAAATGCTTACATTGTTTACAATAAAGTTCATAATACAAAGATGAAATTGCACGACTTCAGAGAGTCTCTATCAACAAACTTAATAGGTATAAGCTATAGGAAAGCAATGGCAGAAGGTTCAATCGGGATTTGCCCCACACACCAAAGCGAATGGAAGCTGCTAGTACTAGTGCTAGTTTCAACCTATGTCTTCTTCCCCTTTAGCGCTAGAAAGGGAAGGTGTAACAAGCCAGGAGCAAGGCCGCAAGGACTGTTCATATACCGCAATTGGCGTGTGGTACAGCATCAGTCCCGCTTCGCTGTGTAGTCAGTCCTGCGTCATTCCTAGAGTAGGGGACTTGGAATGTCTCCAGTAGCTGTACTGTATGCAGACAGTGAATAATTCAAGTCCCGATAACACTACTCTATAGAACTTAGAATGATCTTATTAGCTGCATTTTATGCCGGTTCTGATGCCACTGAACTACTATTTGACTTAAAATGTCTCCAGTAGCTGTACTGTATGCAGACAGCTAATGTTTTAAGTCTTGAATCTCAGGGCACCAGGCTCACCATGGAAAGGTTTCTATGATGTGATGTGAGATTAAGCCCTTTGACTCCTATATGGCTCTTTCAGGGACAGGGGAAAACACAATGTTCAGGGTATATGTTGTCAAAATGTACTTAATGTTAATTGTATAGTTTGTCCTGATCACCTTCCCAAAATCATTCCAGAGAAAAGCGTGCCATGATTTACATCATAATATGGTAGTGATAATTCATCAAATCCATTTCATTTACTAAAATGTTGCATGGTACATGTCTTATACATTTTCCTTGCATTGGCCAGTAGATATGTCAGATTTTGGGAGCTGGACTTGAGTCAACATCCTCATAAAACATGGACTAGAAATGTAAAAATGCAACTAACACAACAAAGGAGTTTCTCATCTAACATAAACACTGAAAACTTAAAGGATACAGTTTGGATTTCTTATGAAACCAGAAAACACTAGAAAAATATTAAATATGATCCGACCTGAAACAAGATTTCACTCCCTTGTTTGGGCTCCATTGAATGGTTTCATTATTTTAACTGTAAATGGCTTTTTTAATGGTGTTTTTTACATTTATTGTATTAACCTCTAGAAAGCATTCAATTCAAGCATTTATTTAATCCAAGACATATCCTGGCTGCAGGATAACTTCCGTTAAAAACTGCCTTTACATCATCACATTGCCTGGCCGTGTGTGATTTTAGGAATGCCAGTTTTGATTGTTCATGAAATTAATCAGTGTGTGGGGGGTGAGAGAAAGGAGAGCCCAGGCAAGAGGAGTAACAGAGGGAGAGGGAGATTGCGGGAGAGGAAAGACAAATAGAAAAAGGGAAAGATGGAAGAGGGAGAGGAAGGAAGAAGGGGGAAAGAGTGGGCAAAGGGTGAAAAAGAGCTCTCTGGCCATACACTTTGCATACATATACCCATCATAAATAATGCTTATAAGGAGTTTTGATATATTTTTAAATAAAAAGGAAAACCACATTTTTTAAAGAAACAGTTTTTTAGAAAACTTTAAACGGTGGTTTATGTTAGGAGCAGTAATGTGTGGGAGTTGGATGAAGGTTGCAGATTAGACTGTGGTTTGGGCTAACGAGATGAGGGTTGAAACATCAAACTTGATGGTAATATGATAAGAGGACTGAGGGGATCACAATGACAGACTCAACAAGCGGCCAGCTGCTCACTTGACTGGCAATGGACTTCATCCCCACTGTTCCATTGGTATAGAAAATCCATACCTCATCAGCAAAACAAGGACTGAAGATAAAAGCACACATGCGTTCTTGATTATAACGGGGGAGTGAAAACGAGCAACATCTAACTGATGGTGACTCTGCAATCGATCATCCACATTCAATCACTGTACGTGAAATCACACATTGACTTCTGCTATCCGATATCAAATGGGTGTCAAATGAATTTCATTTACATAGTTTCCGTGTGATTAGTTTGCAGGTGCCTCAAATACTGTTTAGGCCCCTTGAGCCCCCCATCCCCACAAGATGTTTTCCATTGAGGTTCCAGCTGTATATTAGCGCAAATAATCTCTGTATAGGACATTTATAAGTACAACATAAATGCTTATAAAGGTTTATGCCAAATAAGCTGCATTGAATGTGCAATGCCACCAACTGTGTCCCAATTGACATCACAATTTACAATCTGTTTTGTTACATCATGAGAAGGTCACTTATGAAATGTGATGCTTTGTGACCGTCTGCATTAGCTGCCTCCACTGCACAGTCCTCTGGCACATTGGATGATGGACAGCATCATGCAAAAAAGCAGTGTCGGAGGACACTCGCGCTAGCATGCACCTTCCCGATTTGAACAGTGCCCTCCAGCAATTCTACAGGCTTACAGCTGCAATTTAAATTGGGTGTCACGTCTCGTGTTTGTGTTTCCCATAATTAAGCGTTTGTAGTTTGTTCCATGTTTTCCTAGTTGTCTGGTCCGTGTTTTTACTTTCGCTTACCTGTTCCAGTCTCGTCAGTGTATTATCTGTTTCACCTGTTTCTTCGCTTTGGATAAAAGCGTCTGCTAAATCGTATATTATTGTTATGTCTGATGTAGTTAGCTGTTCGTTTCCCATGTTAATTTCCTGATTGTCTCGTTATTGTATTATCGTTTTCACTTTATTCCTCATGTGTCTGATTGCAGTCAGCTGCATTCATGTTTATTCCTGATTGTTTCTTGTTATGTCTAAATGTATTTAAGCTGTGTGTTTTCCCATGTTCGTTGCCAGATTGTCTTGTGCTTTGCGTATGCCTACACAACTCTCCAGCGTTTTCTCTGTTTCCCCGTGTTTTGTTTCATCGTGTTTGTGTTCGTGCTCGTGTTTGTGTTCGTGCTCGTGCTCCAGTGTTCGTTTATATCTCAGTCTCCTTCCCGCTCCTCCCTGTGTTCCCTGGACTGCTTTCACGTTATCGACCTTCGCCTGCCCACTGACTACGCCTTGCCTGCCCCTGATACTACTGAAGCCCGGAACGAACTCTGCCTGTCCCCGACCATTCTTTGGATCCCTGCATTGCTCTGATTACTCCCGTGTGACCATCGCCTGTTTACGGAATAAAATACGTTTTTGCATTTCTGAGTCCGCGTCTGGTTTTCTGGTACCAATTGTGACATTGGGGAATAGAGTTTTTCTATTTTTAATTAAAAGAAACATGTTCAGTGCAACGAGTCATGATCAGTCTACTACACTCTCAGAAAAAAGGTACCATGTTGTACCTATTAACGTACAAATGCTTGTCACTATTGCCTGGATTGTACCTTTAGTCAGAAGAATGTAATTGTATGCTTGCATAATTGTATGCTTGCAACCTTGCAGTACAAGCCTCATTTTCATTCCAATATGGCTGCTAGTGTTTATAAAGATCCATTACCCTACCTTGGTACATACCTGTACCTTTCCTCAATTTGTAATTGTTTAACTGGGAAATGGTACAAAACTGTATCATGAAGGATCTTAGCATATTTGAACCGTGAGGAATAAAAGTGTAGCCTAATTGTTCCTTTATTTTTGAGAGTGTACAGTTTTCGTATTCAAAAGATTTGGGGACAAATCTGCTGAACCCTGTAGGCCATGTTTATTCAAATCTGTCCACAAATCCAAATTTGGTTCTGGTTTTCTTTTCTCTCAGGTAGGCAATTTAACAAAGCATATCCCTCGATATATACCAGCTTAAGACACACAACCACCTTGTTTAATCTTATTCTAAACAATTACCAGTGTTTCAGCTCAGTTTGCCTTCCTCTGAGCGTAAGAAAAGGGAGTTAGGTAGTGCCATTAGACAGCTGTAGAGAATGTGTGCTGAGTTACACATGTGAATAACAGGTGCGGTCCATGCAAGACTGTACACATGAGGATCTTAAAGTCAATACGGGAGTGTATGGAGAGCTAGAGTAATATAAACACCACAGGTTTGATATGGTTATAGACTGGACTTGCAGAATAATTTAGTTTGATACAATAAGGTTCTCCTGTCCAAACACCTAATTTTATATCATTAATGTACTGTATAACAGTGTTATTGAAATAGTGATTCAGTTTACAGATCTGAACTGCATATATTTGGCATTCATTTAAAAAAAGGAACAGATTAAAGATCACCATATCAACTCGGCATAAAATTGCACTTTCCTCTGCAGAATGTCATGTGGAAACCTTATATGTGTCTATTACTCTTCAAAATTTCATATGGCTCATGGTACAGGCATCGGTCTCAATATTTACTAAATGACTAACCTTTTTTTTACTTTCGGTTGTGCATAAATAAGTTTCCAGGGAAACATCCTTCCTTGCCATTTATTATTTCATTTGAAGCTCAGTGGAATGGCAAAGTTTTGAATTTTTTTTACTCACTTCTGAAAAATGAAGCAAACAGGAGTTCTGCTCAGTGGACCCTGCTCCTCCTCCGAGTAACTATGACAACCTTAACCTGTAAAAAGATTTCAATGGTTGTTTTTTTAACTTATTTTTCCCCCAACGGATGCAACTTGCATGCAATTCAGTGCTGCATTTTTGCCTTAAAAATATGCTCTTCAATCAAGGTCTATAATTTTATGATTTACTACTTACTATGAGTTTTTGTCATGCCGTTGTTGATACTGTTGCGCTTATGTCCATTTCCATGAGCCGTGAGCATCCAAATGCCAAATATAATGTAAGTTAATTGTCAGTTAATTCAAACTACATACCAAAATTATCCCAGAATAACTAATGTATGTCATTTGGCCACATACAGCCCTTCTAAGCTATACGTTTGAATCAGTAACTGGTATAGAGCTATTTTAACTCAATTTTTTTAACTATTTAAAAAAAATCAAGGTACAGTAGATGTGGGCACCCTCCACTCGGTCACTATCACAGCAGAGGCTCATGGATATGGGCCTTATACTTGACAGGTAGAGGAGTCTGTTTTCACAGGGCCACAAGGGTGTGTATATGTCATTTCATTTAACACAAATGTTTCTTGAACACTACATTCAAGGCAGATACTAGATAGGAAGTGTCCATGTTTTTCTGTGAGTGGGAAGATCGAAATGTGCTGGAAGAAGAGGTCACCCTCCCACATGAAACACACACACACACACTCCCACACACCTATATAAGCAACACCTGGGATAGTGGGCATACTCTAAATGGGTGTGGCTGGTGAGCAGGTTCTCTGTGTTTTAAACATGGTTAACAATACAGGAGGGTTTCCTAAAAGTGGGCATGGCAAGTCCGTGATGCTCAGTGCTTTTTGTACAGACTGCTCCTTGGGCTCCATGACATTAACCAGGGACAACATGTACATTAGCCCACTGTGAACCTCTTCTGTGGGGGGTCGGCCGTACCATGGAAACGCACTCCTGTGTCGCTGCCAGCCCTATTTAATTATTCACAGTGAAGCTGTCCAATCAGAAATATCATGACTTCCTCTATATTTACATACAGGCGCACATACAGGGGCCTGTTTCTAATGAGCACTAATGGAATGGAGCCCAAAACTACAGCAGAAGCATCTGGCAACGTGTGTGGACTGCTTACGTTCGTTTTAAATGTATCATCAAAGAAAACAGAAAAGAATGTTTGTGATTATTTGTCCTGCCATCCTCTACACCAGGGGTGGGCAATCTTACCCTGTGTGGGCCGGTGTGGGTGCAGGCTTTTGTTCCAACTGAGCAGTGACACACCTGATTCCACTAATCAAAGCCCTGATTGAAGACTTTGATTAGCTGATTAGTCAAATCAGGTGAGATACTGCTCGGCTGGAACAAAAGCCTGCACCCACACCGGCCCACACAGGGTAAGATTGCCCACCCCTGCTCTACACCAACCATTAAGGTTATCAGTATTATATATAGTGTTTGTATGTTACATTCTTACGCATCATCATAATGGCTTGTTCCTTTGGCTCATAAATAACAGAAAGAGATATGTGTGTAGCATCTTGTAGCCATGCCACAAAGGGAACAAAATGTTTATTAAGAACCCAAAGGAATGGCTAGAAACAAAATGTCTGCACATCTTCCATGAAAGTGACCATTAATGAATGCCTGAGCATCACATCTCTTGGACAAACACAATTTATATGAAGGACATATGCAGAGCCATAATACTTCATATAAGCAATTGAACAAGACAAACATTCCCAGATGCTGTCAGAAATATAATTTTCCAGTGTCTAAATTAATTCGATTGTAGATTAAAAGATCATTATTTCCTGTCTTTGCTTAGTTTTTTCTCCATTGTGATAAGGAGAGTGTAAATTTTGACCATTGCGGCCGATGCCTTCAAAGTGACTGTATGTAAAGTAACTCTGATAACTCTTTTAGTGGCACAGCTCATTTTTACATGTGGGGCCTGAGGAATGTAATTTTACAGTAAACAGATACATGGTGATTCAGGTTAAAATAACCTGACAGAATCCTTAAGATGCTCAGTACCGGTTGTAACTGAGATTGTACTGTGCTGTTAAGTTTTGTTCCAGTACTCCCCTAGTGTGCCGTAAACTGTACTATACTCAAAAGAGAACTGCGCCTCTGTGCTGTATTTCTGCAGCACAGTAAACAGCACTGTCCCGTTTACTGTCCAGTTCTTGCAGGACCCAAAGGTACAAAGATTGTGTTATGTAACAGTGGCACAGACCAATTAATGAAAGTACTGCACACTTTTTGCTCTTCCATCAACCGACTCAACATTCACATTTGAGTAACACAAGTAAGGAAGTACTTTTAAAAGGGTAGCGAATGTACCATTTAAATTGATTTCTATCTTTAATAGATAGCTAAACATGGATATAATGTATACATTTGTAAAGCAGACTTGTTATCCATCTTCTTAAAATGTTATTGTATCTGAATTTGTTTGTGTATAATAATAATAATAATAATAATAATAAACGATAAGGCATATTCTTAATTTTGATATTAGAATTGTTATTAGAATCAACAGCAACTTTTTTGTTGAGACTGTTGAGGATTCATATGTGGTACTGTGTCAACTTTTCTTTGTTTGTACAGTATGCTCACTGGAATAAGATGATTTATTTATTGTTTCAGTTGTTATTTTTATAACAATCTGAATAGTTTACCTAATAATCATGGATTAGCAGGTTCATCATGGGTGTAGCCGTAGCAAAATTTTTCACCATACAATAGACTCATGTCATATGTATTCTTGAGTCAAGTATATATTTTTCAATTTTTTCTATTCAATGTATTATATTTCTATTGTGAGGTAGCACCTTTCATAGAATTCTTCATTGTTCTATCATGTTCATTCAGTGGCGTTCATATTTTACTCTGCTATCTTTATACTGTGGTGTCCCTAGGGGTTGGGCGACACTCACGGACCTTTGCAGAGGGCTTAGGCAGTTAAATAACCCAGAGGCAGTATTCAAAACAAAACAATAATTTATTAAACTAATTGACAAACACAAAAAAGGGTGGGGTCTTTGGGGGAATTCAAAACACATAAAGTCCACGATCCTTACTCGTTGTCTTTGTCCGAAATCCAATGTCGAAGTCCAGTTCCGTTCCGCAATCCAGGTCAGTACACAAAGGGGGGTCCTCAAACAATCCAGGTCAAACACGATAAACAATCCAAAATACTTCTGCAAACTCTCCCTCCACAACACTCTCCACTACTCCAACACACCACCCTACTCCTTCCCCTTGTGATCGGAATCAGCCCTTTAAATAGGCCTCCAAATGGCCTTCAGCTGTTCATTAGTCCCAATTGCTTGACTCCGTTCAGGTGTGGGACTGCGAGCTGCTGGGACATGTAGTTTTCGGCTCCAGTGGCTCCAATGCATTGAAGGGCCAGGCAACCATTTCCTTGGGCAGCCCCTTGGGCTGCCACAATACATATACTGTATATTCATACACAAAAATGTATAAACGCCATTCCTGCCAAAACTAAACCAAACAAGCCGTGATTGAGTTCACAGTACTGTCTTTCCGATTTCCAAATCGTTTTGTCGCAAAACTCGGTATATCTCATGCTTTATGTACAGTTATTCAACATTTTGTTGCAGAAACCGATATACCGTAGTTTTGCTGTGCCCTCTTGTTAGCACAAACCAAGACATCCACTACTGTATTTTACCCTTTAAAAGACACAACATATTAAATTTGCACAACCTGTGCCCTCTTGTTAGCACAAACCAAGACATCCACAATTTTCTTTAAAGAACAGGGACAATTCAGAACAGGGACCTACGAAGCGAAAGAAGACAAGATTAGTCTTTACACCATAATATCAGGGCTGAGAGCGAATGCAGTCCCCCACTACCAGAAATTATGCGGTCGAGATTCCCACATTTGGGAAATTTGCAGTGGTCAGCACAACCGGAGTGCAATGGCTGAGACTTTATCTGCTGAAAAATATAAAAATATATTTATATTTAAAATCTGTTACTTTGTTTACATCGATTTTGGGTCACCCTTTTTGGAATTGATAAGTTATACCAAGAAAGCACAAAAAAAATATTGATTTACTGAAAATTAGAAAAATTGAATTATCTGCTTTTGCATCTGAAGTCTTCATATATACACTACTGGTCAAAAGTTTTAGAACACCCCCATTTTCCACTAAAAAGTACTGCAATGTAAGCAGTTCAAGTCCAGTGAATAACCTGAAATGGTACAAAGGTAAGCGGTAAACTGCCAGAGGTTAAAAAAAAGTTTAGGTTACCAAAAACTGAAAAATAATGTACACTTTTTGACAGTGAGTAGTTTCCTACACCATCAAAAGGCACTTGGAAACTGGAGGAAACTCTGACAGGAAGAGGTCTGGCAGACCCAAAGTCACAACAAAATCAGAAGCCAAGTTTCTGAGAGTCAACAGCTTGAGTGATAGGCAGCTCACAGAACAACAGCTTCAAGTGCAGTTTAACACTAGTCGAAGTAGGGAAGTCTCAGTTTCAACTGTGAAGAGACGACTTCGAGCTGCAGGTTTGACAGATCGAGTGGCAATAAGACATGGAGGAGGAAGTGTGATGGTCTGGGGCTCTTGCTGGATCCAGAGTCGGCGACTTGCACAGAGTGACTGTTAACCCCCTGAGGTCCGTGCTTAGTTCAGAGAAGCTTTGTGATTTTGGTGTCGTCTGATATTTATCTAAATTTCATCAACTTAACACACACTTACTCCAAAGTGCTTGATATTTTTATTTGAAGGACAATCACAGCTACATTTATATGCTATCAATAGTTTGGTCAGTATCATATGCAGCTTGTAAATAAATCTACAAACACACAAGTTATAAAGAGTACATTTTTGTGCTGTCACAAATGTTGTGAAAGCACACACTAAACTATAGTGACAAATTGTTTTGTCAATATGATTTTGTTCATGGTTATGTACGTAAGGATTCCAAAATAGTTTAGCACATCTGAGATCTAAATAGCTAAAAACCTGATTTTATCAGGACTGGTCAGATTTATTTCAGGCTGTGGGAGGGCTATTTGCTAATGGCCTGAATATTCATGATCCACACCTGAGGGTTCTTCACATCTCTAAGATCTGTCATCTGTCAGATGGACCATTTCTGTCTCAAAGGTTTGAGAGAAATTGTCCATGTACACATGGTAATCACGATTCACAAGTGACATTACAGTGTCATATGTCCTCCTTGTCCTATCTGAAAGTAGTTATTTCCTGGGTACACATAAAAATCCACAGTATACCCAGTGCTAGAGTCACACAGTACAAACAACTTGAAACCCCACTTTATTGGCATTGCTTTCATGTACTGTGTCATACCGGGCAGTTTGAACAGGTGAGTTTTGAGGTGTGATTTAAATGTTGTTATAGTGGGTGGAGGGTGGAGGGCATTCCAGATTATGTTATCTTTTGTGTTCTAACAAACGATCTGTACCTACAATGTTTTCATAACTTCAGTATTTGATAAAGATAACCACTTGCCACCTAGCCAGACCCCATTTGTGTAATTTACGTTTGAAATTAAAATGTGAAAAGTATTTTTACATAGATCTTGAGTGCCTATTGCAATTTGTAACGTTACAACAAACGGAATATGCATAACGTCACAAGACGTGGAATTCATATATTTTCATGAGTATTTGAAAACATGGGAAATAAAAAAAATATCAGCATACACAGTCTGTTGCTGGCAGATCGCAAGTGTAAACACAGACAAGATGCTATATAAGCTTTTTTTATAACAGTTTAGGCTGTTTGAAAAGTATTTTTACATAGATCTTGAGTGCCTATTGCAATTTGTAACGTTACAACAAATGAAATATGTATAGCGTCACGATGCGGAATTCATATATTTTCAGAGAGAGTATGCTGTCTCTCTTCCTCTGAATCCTCTTCAGTATCGGGACATGATGAGTTGTTGTCCTCGTCGCTTTCCATCAATGCTCCCAAACACTCCAGAGCAGAAAATCTTGCCATCTTGAATAAAATGTGCTTCAAATTGTTGAGACATTTTATGTGTTGTTTACACCGGCGATTTCACACATGTCCCCACGCCCCACCCCGAAACTAGCACCTAGTTACCATGTCAATAGAATGGGGATGGTACTTCCAGGTAAAACAGAGAGTAAAAGGCAAGGTTTACTTTTGGTCTAATTAACCTAATTTAAAAATATTATTTGCCAGTGCTCAAATCGGAAAGTCGCGATTCTAAGGTTTCTGTCAATGTTTTTGCCGCGTGTGTATGATCAAATCTTGCAACGTTAGAAATGGTAATATACTTTTATTGCTGCTCGGATCGTCGGCGATCCAGCCAACCTCAGGGGGTTAACCAACGTTAACCCATTACTTGTTCCCTGAAAAGAGCCTTTTTTATAACTCTGAAATGTACATTATTTTTCCATTTTTGGTAACCTAAACTTTTTAACTTCTGGCAGTTTATTGCTTACCTATGCACCATTTCAGGTTATTCACTGGAGTTGAACTGCTTACATTTCAGTAAAAACTAGAAAATGGGGGTGTTCTAAAACTTTGGACCAGTAGTGTATATATATGTATATATAGGGCACTCCATCATTCTTCAGCAAGATAACGACCTGAAACACACCTTGAAGTTGTGCAAGAAATATCTGGTGAAGGAGAAACATGAAGGACAACTCAAACTAATGACCTTCAATTTTCTTGAATATTGCTTTGATGTTCTTTTGTTTGTTGTTGCATGTGTTTTTTGTAATTTTAAAGTATTTACAGAAACATATATGATGTAAAACATTGTCAATTAGGAGATAAACCTAGTTTCCAGCAGGTGTAGTCAAACTTTTTAAAAATGTGTTTAAAATTTTTCCCAGTTTTTCTCACAATTTAGTAGCCAATTCAACCCTCTATTTATTTCGATACGCCCTCCTCTCATGATCCGCCTCCTCCGAGAAGGAACTTTGCCCACTGGTTCTTTAGGAATGCCCTATTGCTCCTTGGCGAGCTCATGCCAACTTTCCTTCCCTCCACCCCCTGGGGCGGACAGCCAAAAGACACCACTGATCGGGCCTCCCGGCCAGAATCAGACTAATGCAGTCAGGTTTTGAATCGTACAGTAGGCAGCTTGCACTCCTGTCGGAGTGCGTTAGACCACACAACAAAAATATATTTTCAACAAAAATATTTCACTGTAAGGAAACAAAAAACAAAATCTTGAGCAACCAGTCCAATCACAAATTGGCATTCTCTTAGTCCAGGTCCAGGCAAAGGTCAAGTAACGTCAAACTAGGTTAAAAGGTTTCAAACAATCCATCCCAATATACTTTCTTCACAGCAATACGTTCACTCCACTCAACTCACTCTCTTAACTGACTTGCCAAAGAGCCTTATAAGCAGTTACCCATCAAGTGGAGTGGGTTGAGGTGTTCCTTATTGGCCTTTTTTTAAATTAGAGAGTCATAGCAGGAGTCCAGCAGATGGAGCCATTTTCCCAGAACATAGGCTCCTTCCAGGACTGTATTTCTCACCACGCCTCATATATGTATATATATACTGTATACATTATTTTTTCACATTTTTCACATTTCACATAACAAATTTCATAACAAAAGATGTTTGATATCTCAGCCATCCAAGGTACAGTATATATGCACAGTTACATTAATGTTTCATTGCACTTGGATTGCTCTGAGGTTGATTTCTCTTGCCTGAAGGGAATGTTTGGTTTGTGCTGAAAAGATGGTGAGATGCTGCAGAAGTTTGATTGTTAGTGTTTTCGGTGATTGTGATTATTAGGAGTGAATTTTGGCGTTCAACTCTAAAAGGGTAAGAATTGCTCCTATGGTTAACTTTTGTTGCTGTTAGGGGACAGAGAGAGAGGCAATTATCAATTTGTTTCCACCCCTCTAGTTTTGGCAACTTTGTTAAAAAGCGAACCAATTACCAAATCCTGCATTATATTGAGCTCACATGAGGTTTTTTGTGGTTTTTCACCCTCTCATGAGCAAATCAAAGAGCAGGGAAATATTAGATAACTAGCTAGCTTTTGTTTAACATTATGCGAGTGCTGTTAAGGAGTTATGTTTACGGGGTAACTGTTTCGGTCGGCTGCTGCTAGCTTGTTTGCTACAATCACCCGGGAACTAAGACAGCTAAGTTAGCTATAAGAAGGGGTTTGTTGCCATCTCTAATTTCTGTGCCTGAATGTTTGTAACCACCTTGGTGCACCTCTGTAATTCAATTGATTTGGTGTCTCTGTCTTGGCAGTAATTTGTTCAGTTGCAGAGAGTCAAATTAATATACTCAGGGGTTAAATGTGGCCATTTTGGCAGCGCATGCCGAAGCTGGGTAGGGGGAAGCAGGTAGGGAGAGAGAGTTGGGTGACAGTAGGGCGTATGCATATGTGGCCACTGCAAGAGTGAGGTCTTGTAATACCGGACTACGCCACTTTTGGACTGTTACCCAAAGAAATTCGAAACTGGATGCAAATTCAGTGTTCTCGAAAATTCTCCTGTCCAAAGAGTCGGGCCTGCTCACCACATTTATACGCCATTTGCAAGATACTGCTACAACCACTTATGTTTCGGCATATAATATGTTTTCCAAGTTTTCCAAGAATAAAGTGAAGTTTCTCTGACAAATCATTGAAGGCTCAAGGATCCGGATAAGGTAAATGCTGTGTCTGTCATGCAGGAACCGCAAAATGTAATCGAGATACTGTAAGACGATGCCTAGGTATGGTCATACACCTGGGGATCTCTCAGGGACCTGTTTAGGAAAATAAATGTGGTCATGGGGAAATGCGCAACAGAAGGCATTCAAAGATGTCAAGTATGGCACTGGGGCTGGCGCTCTACAACTCCATAGTATAAACACTTGTGTCAGCCGACGCATCCTCATATACATTGGGAGCAGTGCTTCTCCAAAAACAAGAAGACAACCAAGTGAAACCAGTTGATATGCACCAACAAAGATATGCACAATTCGAAAAATAAGCTCTTGCCACCACATGGGCATGTGAACAGTTTCTCATCTGAATTGCATTCCACGTAGAGACGGATCACAAACCACTGGTTCCACTTCTAGGCTCTAAAAATCTAGATGACCTACCCGTATCCAGCACCTCTGGATGAGACTCATGAAGCTCTCCTACAGCATATCATATGTTGTAGGCAAACAATGGCTACAGCTGATGTGCTGTCAAGAGCACATCTTGTGAAATGAACATACAGCCAACAGTTGGAGGAGGAAATTGACCTACATGTGGACACTGTGATGGCCAGCATGCCCACCACAGAAAGACAGTCCAGTCCGCGGTTCCCTCAGAGCAATGGAGAGGCCGCACGAGCGTTAAGGACATTCAAGGGTCTGCTTAAAAAATCTAAAGACCCATACTTGGAACTGATAGCATACCATGCAACACCTTCAGCAAATGGTCACAGCCCTGCGTAACTACTCATGGGAAGGAATATCCATACTCCTGTTCCAGTCATTCCATCACAGCTGAACCCAGGGTGGACAGACATCCACAAGCTCAAAGAAAAGGAGCAAACCAATTGCTGACAGAAACAACAAATTAACTTCAACAGAAGACACAGAGCACAAGATCTGACATGTCTGGACCTAGGTGAATATGTGTGGATGAAGGATACAGTAGTGTCACCAACGGACACACATAGGTCCTACCTCATCAAGTCACCCAGAGGGATCCTGTGCAGAAACAGTAGTAATTTGTTGACGTTGCTATTGAGCATATCTGGGGAAGAATGAAGGAGGAAGCTTGGAGGACCAAGCCGAAGAACTTGGAGGAGCTTTGGGATGCCTGCAAGGTGGCCTTCCATGCCATCCCCGACGACTTCATCAACAAGCTCTACGACTCTCTGCCAAACCGGATGACAACTGTTCTGCAGGCCAAAGGAACCCATACAAGATATTAATTTCTTAACTTATAGTCCATGATGAAATACTAGACAGATTTTTCATTTGTTATTTTATTTACTTTTTGAGAAAGATACAATTTCTTGATTATAATTTGATTTGCGACAAGACTTTTGTCCAGGTAGAAACTGGCTTGTTCATCATTATCAAGCAATAAACCTTATAAGCATCTATGACATTTTTGTTTTGATGGTATCTAAATAAACTTTAGACACTTATGATTAATTTGTGTTGTTTCCTAACTTTATTAGCTAATTAAGAGTTGGGTAATTAGCAATTGTCATTTTTGTCCACTCATGCGACAAAACTTTTGGCCGGGACTGTATATATATATATTGTGGAAGGCGTTGGTCTCATGGAAGGCTGTGGAAATTGGGGCCACACCTACTGGCAGAGCAGCCAGCGTACAAACCGGTCTTACATTTTCTAATTGTACCGGTCTGCTTAAAACTGCTCTCCTCTCTTAGTAGGTGTCAGGAACATGGGAGGAAAAGGCTGGCTAGAGCGAGAATGGTGAGCCAGGAGAGAGCTACTGAAAAGTCGCAAACGTCTCTGATCGTGTTGAATGTTTTGTCAAAAGGCAATGTTTGGTTTAGTTTGTTCTTTTTGTTTATTATTAAGTGTTCTGAACCCGTGAGGGTGACAGGTTATTTTATTTACTTGTACTCTCTCGCTCTCTCTCTATCTTCTCCGTGTCTGGGGGAGAGTATAATAATAATCTGTAAGTAATAAAATTAAGTAAGTAAGTAATCTGTTAACCAATAAATCATCTCTCTTTTCATTCAAACCCATCTTGTCTGTGTCTGCATTTGGGTTCGTTCTGCACCTCCCAACACAGAAAGCCCGGGCCCCCATGGTGTAGAGGTGGGTTCTGGGGACAGTGAGGAGGGTGGAGGTGAAAGAGCTGGATCTGAGGGCTCTGGGGAGTGAGAAGATTTTGAAGGTAGATGGGACTGTTTCCAGTGATGGTTTTGAAGGTGTGGAGAAGAATTTTGAAATTGATCCGAAATTCAACAGGTAGCCAGTGAAGAGCGGCCAGAATTGGGGTGATGTGGTTTGATTTTCTTGTCCTGGTGAGAATACGGGCGGCACTGTTTTGTACGTACTGTAGGCGTTCAGTGGTTTTGGATGGTAAACCGGCAAACAGGGAGTTACAGTAAAACGAGTCTAGATGAGATTCATGCGTGGACCAGTTTTTCTGCGTCGGATTTGCTAAGGGATGATCGTAATCTAGCAGTGTTTTTGAGATTAAAGAATGAGGTTTTGCAAATGCTGTTGATGTGGGCTTCAAAGGAAAGTGCAGAATCAAACTTAACTCCAAGATTAGTGACTATGGCAGAGAGGGGAATGGAATGTCCGTTAACTGAGATAGGTAGGTTGCCAGCCTTTTTGGTTTGGTGAGGGGTGCCAATAAGAAGGGCTTCAGATTTGCTGCCATTGAGTTGTAGGTAGTTATTGTGCATCCATGTCTGGATTTCATTGAGACAGGTGGTGAGTCATGAAATGGCCAGGTAGGGGTCAGGGGAGGTTTGTAGGTAGATTTGTGTGTCATCAGCGTAACAGTGAAAGGAGATGTCGTGGTGTCTAAGTATGGAACCAAGGGGAAGCATGTATATGAGGAAGATTATTTAAATACTCTACCTTATGGATTTTAGAACCCTAGGAAATGCTGTTGGTGAGGGGTTTGATGCATGCTTATGTATAAGTTCCAATTCCAAAATTCCAAGGAAAAGAAAGAACCATAAATCTTAATGCAAACTATATGGTAGTTTAAAACTTTGTCGTTCGCCAAATGAGCCAATCCGAAAAGACGGCGGACTTGGCTGACCATGAAAATAGCTAACAAACCAAGTAGGTAGGTGTTTCATGCAATTTGCGCTTGATAACAGCGACAAACTGCTCCCTTGCCACCTACGTCACAGGAAAACAAGTGCACCCTCTCTCATACCAGAGTTCTTTCCATTGTAGTTAAAGGGGGTGGCTGGTGAAAATCGTGAATTTTCAGTTTTGTTCAATCAAAATACTTGGAAAACAAAATAATAACTCTTTCCTTATACATTTCACTAGAGGAACTACTTCAATCACTGAGCCAAACATTTTAACCTGAAACACCTCTGGGAAAAATGATTATAAAAATCCAAATCTCTTCCGGTGTTTAGTGGTTTCTCAGATTGATTGCCTCTTTACCTGTTGATTTAAGCAGGGTTCCCACTCAAATCTGGTTTATATTTACCATGATTTTCTGGTGCAATTGCCAGGGCCACTTTTGCGAGATGGACATTTTGAGGCACATTACTTAAAAATATAGATGGTTTCATTTGGGGAATTTTCTGACTTTAAGGACAGTTGGAAATTAGACCTCTTTCCATGACTTTCCAAGATTTTCAAGGACCATGGGAACCTGTGTAGGACTAACAGTCTTATAGCTCAAGCAGCATTTCTGTCACTCAAGCAGTCTATAAATTGTAGCACCCGAGTAGGCGCGTGCTATGGCGTCATTGTGGAGGGGAAATACCTCTCCGCCCGCTGGCTCCACCCCCGCGCCGAGTTGGGAATCCCGGGACGGATTCCCCAGCTGAAGTGCGTAAACGCAAATTACGCGTGATTAAAAGGTGCGCTCTCCCTCAGGTGCGTTGTTGGGAGTAGGCACGAGATCTGTGTGTGCGAGGGTTCAGAGAGGGAGAGAGAGAGAGAGAGAGAGCAAGAGAGAGAGAGGGCGAGCGAGAGCGAGAGAAAGAAAAGTAGTTTTGTTTCGTTTATTATTATTTTGTGGCGAACGGACGGATTCTTTTTTGGGATATTGGACAAAGGATTGGACGATGACGACGAGAAAGGACTTACCCCGGAACGGACAATGACGACGAATTTGGATCACGGACAACACAACAAAGAGAAAGAGAAAAGGTGGTGGACATTGTTGTATTGGCCGGGACATTGGTTGCCCGCCGTGTTTCCCTGCCACGGGAGCGGCATTTCATTCCGCGGAGATACTTCCGTGTTTAGTAATAAAACTTGTGTTTATTTTGAACTGTCTCCATTGTCTCGTTGTGTATCTAATAAATTATTGATTATTGGCGGAGTGGAAACCCCACACCCTTGGTTGCACTACAAAATGTATAGGTCTATAAATGTACAGGTGGTTTTTCAATATAAAAAGCCATTCAACATACAGTATATTCCCCAACTGCTGCACCAACTATTAGGTTTTTCCAGGGGACAGCCATCTGAATGGGGTCCCTGCTTTATGACCAATTTCAGACCCAATATGTCGTACCCTGCAGATGATGCAATACATTGTATTCACATCTTCAAGACAAGCTTTTAACCAGTAGCCATCAGTGAAATGATATTTGGTACACTGCAGTACAACCCCCATAGAACTGAATGTGCCGTTAGAAAAAATAATTAATAACAATTAAATAATAAATAATTAAAGCATTTAATGCCTTCAAAAGCAGACCCAACATGGGTTTTCACAGTGAGCCCTGTATTTTTATAGCAACACTGGGAGAAACATAAAAAGGAGTGTGCACATGTTTCTGATGGGTCTCTATTGCAAGTGAGCAATACATAAAAATAAATAAAAATCAGGGGAGCTAATGAATGGGTAGTGCTCATTACCATTTGAGCAGCCAACAACTGAAATTGGGGATACACCCCAGGCTGGGTGCCAGTCTGCTAATGAACATACTAGCCTTTGATGTTAAACTCAGAGCCTTTCAGGTGTGTATTAAAGCACAAAATGAGCAAGAGATCCCAGGCTGAGGACTAGGGGTGTAACGGATCAGTGTTTTGTACCAAACCATAACATACATTGAAGTGTTTTCAATTTTTCACGTCCTGCATTGCAGCTCTTTATTGTTTTTTAACTGCCCAATTGTCACAGACAGCGTGAAAATCTACTTAATAGTAAACTTGAATTCCAGTTGGGACAAATGCCAGTATGCAGCAGTTGATGGTTTGCTGACTGGATGTAGCCTCTGAACGACACGCTTATGGTTAGTTATGTCACAATCACACTGACTCATAAGTCATTTGTTGGTTAATGTCAGCCACTGATGTTCACTATGGTAGATTGTCCCCATCTTAATTACCGCGAACAAAAGTCTGATAGGAATTCTCGTGCAACCACAATTTCCAAAAAAACTTTTCTGCAAAAAGAATGCGCCTAGCTTCTGCCTGAGATGCTCCAATCGCAATCAAACCTTGAAAACATAAAGTGCATAGAAGACAGAGCTAACACATTTCAAAAAAAAAAAGAGAGAGAGAGAGAGAGAGAGAGAGAGAGAGAGGAACACAGAAACCTATTATTTTGGACCAGTGATACTTTAAGAGTATTAATTTATTCATTCCGATATTTACTTAGCTTTTCTGCAGAAGAACATGGTTTTTCATTTCTGTTTGTCGTCAATCTCCTCTCCTTTTTTGGGGGATTGTTCCAGAACAGCGCAATAAATGTTCCTTGTTTACAACGTTTAGCCATTGTATTTTCGATTTAAACAAACAAGGTGTGGAGAGGCGTTACACCCCTAGTTAGCACCCATAGTGAAGTTGCATTTTCTTTCTCTTGCTCACAACAGAACCTGACAAACACAAAACAAACTAAACAGTCACAGAAGTGAAAGTCTAGAATGAACGGTGGCCGATCTCACCTTGACACTAACAGTAACATGCAAGATTCACACAAACCATGATACTTTACAAATAGACTCACTTTCAATGGTTTATGCTGGTGATAACACCTGCCAATGGACAGTAATATAAATGATATACGAAATATACAATTTAAAAAGAAGAACTGAAAGGAGGTAAAAGCTTTAAATCAAAGCTTTTACCTCCTTTCCTGGGAAGGGAATCCTGTACAAAGTCAGTAGGACTCCATCACTTTGACTGTGCACAGAGAGTGGTGAGGCGGTTCTGAAGCTTTCTGATGCTCTGCAATGTGGTGTCATCGAGTTCGTTCAGATCCGCAGAGTCCATCTCACTGGCCAGCAGTTGAATGCACTGCCCATTTCCTGCAGGAATGTTGAGGATTATGTCACTGCTTCCCCCAGCAATAGGAGAGCCATTAACAGAGATGGTGTAGACCTTCTCTTTGTGCCGGGGTACTCTCACCACAGGTGTTTTTGGGAGCCTTGAGTGAAAGCGTGGGGTTATAAGGGGAGTGGGGCCCATGAGAGAGGAGTCCAGAAATTTGCGAGAAGGGGTGACAAGGGGCTTCCTGTTAGACTTCCTAATGGAGGAGTCCAGCTTGTTGGCAGAGACAGCTTTGGCCCTTTTGGATGTGGAGGGTGCTTTCCTTGTTGCTTTACCCTTCTTCGGTGTAATCTGGTTCTGGGGTATATTCTCCTCATCCTTGCTACGGGCCCATATCGCAACCGGTTGCCACTGTTATGACAAGGTATTATTTGCCCCCAGCTAGCTAGCTGGAGCACTCACTTGCTCTCTTGTTGGAGGTCCTGGCCACCCATGTTACAGTTAATGTTATTTACTAACCTGTGCTCCCTGTTATGCCCCTTATATCCTGATATCCCTTACAAAATGTCACGGTTTTACCTTGCTCAGCCGCTGGAGGGCGCTTGGCCATGTGATAGCCTGTTTTCTTTGGGTTTGTGTGAGGAATCATTGTTATAGCCACCTTCCTTATATGGTCTTTCGTCTGTGTTTTTTCCGATCACGTCTAGCTGTGGATTATCAGTGTTCATTCCGCCTCCTATTTAAGTTCTGCGTTTTCCTCATACAAACGCTTCTGTGTAAACCATTATTACGCTCTAGCCAGTACTTCTAACTAAGGGTTAGTTTTCCACTCTGTGGTCTCTCAGTTAAAGAGAGAAGGTATTTCGTATTATTCCAAACAAAGGGTTAGTTTACCACTCTGTGGTTCTCTCAGTTAAAGAGAGAAGGGTCTTATTTAGTTTTCTCTACTCTTTGTTTGTCGGGGCTATTGTTCCCCAGAGCTAAAGTCTATAGCTATTTGTTTTCCACGCACCTCGTTGAGGAAACGTTTGCCCTACTAGGGTTGTTTCTGTTGGGTTTATTCCCGTGGAGTTTGTCCCGGGGTTTTCTTTTGTTTCCCTGCTCCCTAGTCTGTTTTCAGATTTAGTGGCCGGTCGCTTGCGTCCAGCTTTTAGATACCCATGAAATCTGCGTGTGGCTCTTCCAACATCACACTACACAAAAGGGATAGAACCAAAAGTTAATGCTGTAATAGTTCCGTTTAAACTGCCCCTTTTGGGTAAGTGTTATTTGTTGCTAGGTCATCTATTTGTTTCGACTGCGCAGCGGTGCCGTGTTGAGAACAGCTGTCTTCTCGCGACTCGCAGACTGCAACTTTTCTTGTTTAGTTTTTTTCCCTGTGTTTTCATTATTATTTTTCGCATTTTTTTTGGTTTGGTTTATTTTCACATTTTATTGTTATGACATGCTTGGAGATGGTCAGATTACTACGGTAGGGAAACAAAGTACAATATGGTGACCGATATGAAAAAGGGGTTAAACTTTGGCACGTGGAATGTTAAGGGCCTGATCAATCTGGTTAAGAGGAAAAAAATGATGTCTGTCCTCAAGTCAAAAAAATATGACATTGTATTCCTACAAGAAAAAACACTTGATGGACAAGGAGTCAGAGGGGTTGCATCGTGAAGGGGTAGGGTATATGCATGCTTCATGTAGGACAAGGAGAAGCAGAGGTGTTGCAATTTTGGTTAGTAGGCATTTGCAGTTGAAATGTATTAGAGAGACTAGGTATGAGACTGTTAATCGTATTGGCTGAAATTCAAGGGCACTCAGTAGTCCTGGCTAATCTCATCTCATCTCATCTCATCTTCAGCTGCTTATTCCTAGTTAGGGTCGCAGGGGGGGCTGGAGCCTATCCCAGCATGCATTGGGGCGAGAGGCAGGAATACACCCTGGACAGGTCACCAATCCATCGCAGGGCACTACATACACCATTCACTCACACACTCATACCTACGGGCAATTTAGACTCTCCAATTAGCCTAACGTGCATGTCTTTGGACTGTGGGAAGAAACCGGAGTACCCAGAGGAAACCCACGCGGACATGGGGAGAACATGCAAACTCCACACAGAAAGGCCTGGATTCGAACCCGAGACCTTGTTGCTGTGAGGCGACAGTGCTATCCACTGCACCACCGTGCCGCCTTCCTGGCTAATCTATGCCCCTAATATAGATGACCCTACCTTTTTTGGCCAACTGGAGCACAAGGTAAATGATATGGGTAACTTGTCGATTGTAATGGGTGATGATTTTAATCAGGTGATGGACCCCATTCTGGACAGTAACCCACCATCATTCTGCCCTCGTAGATCAGTAAATATGCTACAGGACATGTGCAAAGCACTAGCCCTGGTGGATATTTGGCGTCTTCTTTATTCAACTACCAGGGATTATACTTTTTACTCTCTGCCCCATAACGTACTCTCATTGATTTATTTTTTCTTTCAAACTTCATTATCTCCTCAACAGTCTCATGCTTGATTGGAAGCATTGTAGTGTCTCACCATGCTCCGGTGCTGCTTCATATCCTACCTTTTCGCAAAATAGACAGGACCCCAAGATGGAGGTTTAACTCTAGCCTGTTTATGGATCCTGGTTTTAATGAATCTCTTAGAGCATAGATTAACCTGTATAAGGACACTAATTTACCCTCTGCCCCATCACCTAGTGTGGCATAGGAAGCAATGAAAGTGTTTCTCAGAGGATGCATTATTCAGCACTCGTCATAGAAGAAAAAGAAGAGAATGGCTAGACAAATTGAATTGGAAAAGGAAATTCTGATAACAGAACAAACTTTCAAATTTAACATGTCACCTGCAAACTTAACGTCACTCACCCGACTGAAGTACGAATTCAGCTCTATTTTATCCCAAAAGGGAGAATTTGCCCTGTTTACGGCTAGGCAAACGTATTTTAAGGAGGGGGATAAAGGCAGGGAAGCTGTTTGCTAATTATATTAAACAGAGGGAGGACATGAGTACCACACCAGCTGTCAGGATCCAGGGGGCGGGCCTCATATCTAATTCCAGTGGAATAAGCAATGCTTTCAGGGACTTTTATTTTAAGCTTTATACGTCCGAGTTACGCACGGATAGTACTGAAATTAAACATTTTCTTAACAAACTGAATCTCCCCTTTCTGACTAAGCAACAACAGAAACTGTTGGATGCACCTATAACAGAAGCAGAAATAGCAGAGGCGGTTGTTCCAGGCGGGCAGCTTTGACTGGCCCAGGAGGGGAATGAAATACCTAGGTATTGTCTCCCCCTCCTTTCGGATCTGATAGGTTCCAACTTTGTCCCCCTTCTGGACCAAATTAGAGCTGATATTGATCGATGGACCCCCCTGTTTTTGTCTCTATGGGGAAAGGCAAATATATTAAAAATGAACTGTGCGCCCAAATTCAACTATTTATTGCAGGCTCTTCCCATTAAGACACCCTTAAAATATTTTAAACAGTTCGACAGGCTGTGCAATAAATTCTTTTGAATGACAAACGCCCTAGACTGAAATTGGGCAAGCTTCAAAAGCCAATTGATCAGGATGGATTGAGCATTCCCATTATTTTCAACTGCATTTCCTATTATTATAGCACTATGCCTATAGCCTTAGGCACTTAGCAGAGTAGTCACTGCCACCTGAATGCACTCCCCTTTGGTTTGAAATTGAAAGTGCTGTCTGCAGCCCTGTTTCACCTCTCCACTGTATCAGAAGCACGGTCTCACCCCATTGTATCACACCTTCAGTGGGTTTGGAATTTGTTTTCCCTAATATGTAATCTTAATCCTCATTTGAATATATCAGCTGGAATATAGCTTAACCCCAAACTATGTATTGATAACTCACCCTTTCATTGGAAGATATGGGCTGAAAAGGGAATATTGGTGTTGAAGGACCTTTATAACAGTGGTGGGCCGTCAGGGCCTGCAAGGCCTTTTCTGCTGGCCTAAAAAATATCTGAATCACAGACTGATGTTAATTATATTTTGTCCATGAATACTTATTAAATAATTCCAAATGGTCTGTCCGCTTCCTTTCATAGCTTTTCCCCTGGTTGCGCTGCTTCCAGACGTGTATTTTCATATTAAAGCATTTAACCAATCACATTTCAGCCATCATTTGTTGCCAGGGTCAAAGAAATCTGCCTGGAGGCCTTCACAATCAGTTCTGCGGGCCCTGTAGCATAAAATAAGTGTCGATCAAACTGTTGCTTCAACTAATCAGATTTGGAGTTGGCGACACCAAGGCCTTCTAGCAGGCGTACGGTAACATCAGCGTATTCACACCCTTTGATTGGATAGTCAGAGAGTGTACTAGCCAGAGCTAGCGAGTGGACATTTTCAGCCCTAAAGCGAATTAAAACTTATGCCAGAAATACGACAGGGCAGGCTCGACTTTCAGCATTAGCTTTGATGGCGATAGAAAAGGACTTCTTGATGGAACTGAAACGCATGGATAATCTGTACGACAGAGTAATTGAACTCTTTTTGAGGAAAGAAAGGAGGATGGATTTTGTGTACAAATAATAAGGATTTTTGGTGAGTAAAATGTTGCTATTTTCCTAAATAATATTGCAATTTTATGAGGTTATTATTGATGCTTTTTTATGTGTGTCAAGGAGACTTGAAGCACCCCGGGTTTGTTTCTTCAGTAAAGGCATTTATTCTGGCTACACGAGTTATCTATCTGCGATGCAACGGCTCTTTATACTGCATTTCTGCATAATAAGATGGTTTTTATAGCCATAAAATAGTTATTGAGGGGTGGATTGATTCAGATGGAGCACTACTGAAGGCCTAGGTGTGAAATGCACGGCCCGCCACTGCTTTATAATGATGGCTCAATTAAGTCATTTGAAAACTTAAAGGAGCAGTTTAACCATCCTCAGAATCAGTTTTGGAGATATTTACAAATCAGGCATCTGCTGGTTAAAACATTTGGCTCCTCCCCCACCCTCTGATACTCTCCCACTTATACTGAATATATTTGGAAAGGGATATGAAGCCTCTCTATATTATTCAATGCTTCTCCAGAGTTCAGAAAAGGTTTCCACATTAAAATCTGCCTGGGAGGTTGATTTGAACCTATAATTCACAGATAGGGAGTAGAACAACATACTGAGAAACTCAAAAGCAATGTCCAGAGAATTACGTACAAGACTTGTTCAGTTAAAACTTGGAAACAGAGTGTATTGGACACCATCTAAATCTCACAGAGCCAAACTGAGGGATAGCCTGGAGTGCTGGATGTGTTGAGGGGATGACGGCACACTGGTACACTTGCTGTGAGGGTGTCCAAAGGTACGAGATTTCTGGTTGAGTGTGTATAAAGTATTGAGGAAATCACAGGGTCCAAAATTCCATTCTTCCCTCATCTGTTTGTCCTGGGAGACCCCCTCCCAGTCAGTGACATTTCTTCATTTGATGCGGATTGGGTCCAAACAGTAATTATGTTGGGTAGGAAACTCATCATTAGAGACTGGAAGGCAACCACTGCACCTTCAGTGGGTGAGTGGTATATTCAGATGGGGAAACTGGCAGCTTATGAAGGCCTCTCATACAGATTGAACAATAGCATAGAGAAATATTATTTGAAATGGGAAAAAAAACTAAATCATATTAAAGGGCCCTGATACAGTGGTGGAAAAACACAATATATTATACGGATTGGTGGTCAATCTATGCCAAACCCCAAGGTGTTAGGATGCTTGCAGCTACCATGTGCAAAATGTTTTAGTTTTTTTGTTTTTTTTCTCCTTCTCTATGAGACTGTATTGGCCCTTTGCATCTGTGATATGCCTTGGCAATTCCCGTGCCGCTTGGATTGTACTTTGGATTGTGTTGCTGGAAGTCAATGACTACGTATCTGCAGCTATTTTGTTCTTAACTTTACTTAAATGTTAATTAATTAATTTCTGTACCATTTTAATTGTTTTCTTTTCTTTTATTTGTTGTGTTTTTGTATTTGTCTCAGTTGTTATTCCTTCTCATTTTTGTACCCAACAATTTCCCCTTTGCCCCATTCCTTTTGTGTTGTCTGTCTTTGAAAAACATAAAACTCAATAAAATATTGATCATAAAAAAAGACTACATATTTGAAACATGGAAACAAAGACTTCAGCCTGCATTTATTTTTCTACTCACAAAGCTACAAAGGGATAACTTTAACTCTTAAAAATTCCACATTATTTGGTGAGCCAGGCCATGTCCGTCATTCTGGTTGCATTTTTCACAAAAACTGGGGAGGTTGAAACCAGAATACTACACTGCGAATTGGAATACTGTAAGCTAGGAAACTTTTTGAACTCTGAGCATTGACGCGCGATCAAGAAGGACAAGAAAGAGAACCCGGCGGCGGCTGCACTTACCAACCCAAAGTGAAGAAACAGACTTAAAATACAAGTGGGTAGAATTGAGTGTACATGTGTACAGTGTTCTAAGTAGGGGCTTGTATACAGTTGCACAGACCGTGGACAATATTTCAATAACCAAAAGTGTGTTTGTCCATTGTACCAGGAGTTTAAAAATGGCAGTGAAAGGTTGGAAAGTCTGCATTGTAATGTACCAAAGAAAGCAGATGTTTTTGAATACCTTCAAACTGCTTGTGAAGCCCGTAACAAAATGGAGAAAAATGCAATGGTCCAGACAATAAAGTTACTAAAAGAGAAAGTTGTGGAAGTTCCCAAATTAAAATGTGACATTTACAGTTTGGAGAATACATTTACGGTAAATTCAAAGGAGTTTGAGGAATCTGTAGCAGAGCGCATGGCATATGCTACAACTCACTTAGAATTTAGAAAGGAGATTAATCAGTTGAGAGAGAAATTGAGTTCCATTATTATGGAATTGTGTAAAACGCAGAAACAAGTGATGTGCAGGTAGCATATAAAGGGTTATAAAATGTGTCTGGTAAAAATTAGGATAGGACCATTGTACAGAAGTTGAGACAGGTAAAGGAAAAAATGCCAAAGTAGAACATTTTAAATACTGTAATGAAACGGTGAGTGGCAATGCTAGGTTTAGGACAGTTAAAGGATCAGAGCAAGTCACAATACAGTTCTGATGATGATGAATGGGAAGTCAGACAAGCAAATACAGCAGCTCCTTTGTTAGATGGAGTTCAGATGAGGAGCAGGAATGACATGCTACTAGGGCGGAATGTAGTAAATCTATTGCCGATTCACTTCGATCTAATGTCCGAAGGGTGGTTTCGAGAAGTGCTAGATCGTTGATAACAGGCAAATCAGTCGGGACAAAACAAACCAAAATAGCACCAGGAGTTACATGCAGGGTTCCCACAAGTGGAACACATAATGCTGTTAAAGGAGGCATCACATATGCATATGAGGATCAGCAGGCTGAACGCGATCTCACTCTGTCAGAACTGGCCACACTACAACGGCAACTTCTGAAATGGGACAGGGTTTGTGACCCAATTGCAGTTGTTGATAAGGTGGAAGCGCTACAGCGAATGCAGTCACTAACGGACAAGGATTGTTGTAAAATATTACAGTCAGTGCTTCCCACATCGGTAGCTTTTGATTGATTGATGTATTTATTTAAGTGTCCTGCACCATTTATGGTGCCCAGCCCATATGGGCTTACAAGACACTAGACAACAACAACAACACCAGCCAGGATGGCCACATGACAAATCATAATATACAATTCCACAAATTCACAAAATGAAAACATTTCAAAAACATTCAATTTCCATGCCAGAAGTATCATATTATATTGGATACAGTATTCTCTGATTTAGTTGCCATGCATTTTCTATAAATCTTGCTAAGACGAAAATCTCCTCATTAAAAAGCCAACTCAACATATCACCTTCCGACAACCAAAACAAATCAGGGTTCTTCAACTCAATTTTTTCAAATAGGTTATTCCTCAAATCCCTGTACATGGGGCAGTGAAACACAAAATGAAATTCATCCTCAACAACACCAAGATCACAAAAGACACATAAACGCATCTCTTTAAGAATACCTTTATATCTGCCTACCTCAGTTGCCAGAGGCAAGGTACCAGCTCTTAATTGAGCACATAAGGACCGCTGCCTTCTCTTTAAATTAAATGTTATATAAGGTTCTGTGAAATAATCTTCTTTAATTTGAACATAGTTTCTAAACTTTGGCTTCTTCCAAATCTCCTCTTTCCATTGTTCCTTATGGATCTTTAACAATTTTTGTTTGACTATATTTATATTGCACTGCAAATTGTTCCTAAAAATTATATGTAAATTAGAAAGAGAAAATATTGCGGAGATCTCTCTTGACCAGGGATAACTGTGTGCTCGGTCCCAATTAAAAATCATTTTGGTCAGCCTTTCCTCTGGCAACTGGACCAAGCGGTTCCACAGCCGAACTATTTCACATCTCTGCTTTCCAAGACATGACTCCCATCCCATGTCCCCTTCAATAGCCCCCTTTGCAGTATATTTATGCACCCCAAGAAAGCACATCATGGCTCGACTCTGGATAGCATTACAGTCAGGTGCATCCTCAAAACCCCACACACCTGCAGCATAAAATAAAATTGAGCCAACCATTGAATCATAAAGTTTTGAAAATGTTGAAAAACCGAGGTCAGGACACAATTTCATTTTATTCATCACAGACCCTAACGCTCTTCCTGCTGACTCTGCCAATGCTTTTCTTCCTTCTACAAAACTCATGTTTTCATAAAAAATAAAACCAAGATATTTATAAGAAGAAGTGTACTTTAAGGGCATTGATCCAAACTGAAATATATAGCTGCTCTGCTGTTCACATTGCTTTCAAAAATGTATAATCTGTGTTTTTTCACTATTAATAACAAGTCTCCATTTACTACACCATAAACTCATAATATTCAAAAATTTTTGCTAATTAAACTCTTTCTCGGCAATCAACACAATGTCATCAGCGTACAACAGAATACTTAAGTTCATATTGTCAATCAATATACCTAGATTGGCCTGCTTGATTTCTTGAGCTAAGTCATTAACATAAAAATCAAATAAAGTCGGGGAGAGTGCATCTCCCTGCTTCACCCCAAATGGAGTAGGAAACCAGCCAGTCCTAAAATTATTTAACTGCAGACATGCAACTGGGGCTTTGTACAAGGCTTTGATGGCATTATAAAATTTACCATCAATACCAGAAGAAATTAACTTATACTCCAAAAGATCTCTATTGATGCAATCAAAAGCTTTCTTAAAGTCAACAAAACAAGCAAACATGTCTTTACCCTCTTGCAGTTGAGCTCTCACCACAGAGGATATGACATAAATATGATCAATACATGCCCTGTTTTTCCTAAAACCATTCTGCTCATCCACCAACATTCCATGAAAATCAAAATAATTATTAAGTCTATTATTAAGGACACCTGAATACAATTTATAAACTGTACTGATCAAGCTGATGCCTCTATAATTTAAAGGAACTCTCGGATCAGCTTTTGAAGATTTAGGGATGGGTTTGATTAAGATTTATTCCACACAGATGGAATAATACCATTATGGGTTTGACATAAACAATGTAAAATATTCAACATATTAGGGAGGACCTCATTAGGGAGGTCCTCAAAACCCACAGCTTTATTTAGTTTAGCTCTATCTACTACCCGCTGCACCTCCTCTAGTGTGATGTCACTATTCAGCATATGGTGGGGATATGCTGTATTACTCATCCCATTTTCAAGCTCACATTTTAATTTACCAATTTCATCTAAGAATTGACCATCAAATAGAGGAAGACTACTACATGCTTACAAATTACTATAATCTGTTTCCCACTTCTTTAATATCTGGTCAGATTCACCATTTTCCATTAGGATCTCCATTGGAATCAATTTTCTCTTTTTTGGACCCAATTTATTTATTTCCCTCCAGAATAGCTGTGGGTTACTAATCTGTAATTGTTCTAACTGAAGAGTTTGTCCTCTCTTAAAACGTCTCTTGAAAAATCTAAGCCTTCTGTCAAAATTAAATTGACAACGTTTAAATTCATTTAGTAAATCCCTTCTCTTACTCTGATCCTTACACTTAAGAAATATTTTCTCTGCTGAGCTTAAGTCAAACCATAATTCATTTAGTTCGTTATTCCAATATGGTTGTTTTACTCTGTAATACTTCTTCACTGCATCCATTTTTACTGCACAATTTTTATCCATTTCCTTATATAGAAGGACACAAAGATGCTCATAACAATGATCCACATTATCTTGCGTTTTCTGCCCATTCTTCAATTGATCTATGACCTCCGAAGAAAGAAAATTAACCGGAAAATGTATATTTCGTCTTTTTACTTGCTGCTGAGAGTCTACAATAGGCCTATTTTGTTTATTAAAGAATGTTCCTGCTTGGAATCGTAGACACAGCACAGAGTGGTCAGGAAGTTCCATTGGAGTTACAAAAATCCCATTGTTTTCCCCAACTATGACACCAGGTTCAGGCTAATGAGTGAGGCGGTGGGTTATCGCGTTATGGTAGACATGAAGACATGAATAAAATTCTTAAGTCTGTACCTAAGGAAGGGCAACACCCTACCGATTTCCTGAGAACATTTGTAGGAGTGTATAATCGAAACAGAGGTGGAGGAACCAGGGTACTATTAACAGGTGACAATCCAATTTTTTTTTTTATTACAGGCAGTTGAATAAGCATATGTCCTGTGCTACACCATTGGTAGCAAGCAACCCTGACATGATGTCTCAATTGCGGGGCTCCGCAAAACTATATTCTACCCTCAATGTATTGAATAGTTTTTGGAGAATTCCAGTACACAAGGATAGCCAATACAAATTTGCCACAAGGCTTTCACAACTCACCTACTTTGTTTCATCGATGTATGGCTAACATTTTACAGGGCTGCTCACAACCACACAATGTTGTTCAATATGCTGATGACATCTTGCTTCAAACAGATACCTTGGAAGAACATTATGAGCTGCTGGATGAGGTCCTAACCCTCTTAGAAAAAGCGGGGTTAAAACTTAACCCCAAAAAAGGCAATACTAATGTCGGGGTCAGGTGGGGGCCAACCCCAGCCAACCTCCACTAAGATTCCCTATCCTTTTGTTTCAGGATTTCACCCCCAGGACAACACAAACAGCATGCAGACAGGTAAGTAAAAGATACAATATTTATTGAGTAAAATTAATAAAAGGTGGGACAGACAGTATTCCTACTTTGACCCCAATGTACTTTGTTCCCCCCTTCCCCTACTGCAGTGACGAGGCCCATGGACCGTAAAGGCAGGGCAGGTAAGATCCACCCCACTCTCACTATAAGGCAGCAACCCGCTTAACCAAATAAGCACACTGCACTCCACACAGCACACTCCCCTGTTCTACACACACTTTGAGGGAGGGATATCTACACAGCAATTTTCCCCTTCCACTACTAGTTGGCAACCATCCCGCCCAACTGTTCCCGTAGCTACTGCTGCCCCTTATTCCTCCTTCCACCAGCAACCAACAATTGGGGCCCTCACTCACACAACACCCAACACAAAAAAACAAATTATGAAAAGGAAAGAAACCACACGGGGGAGGCCACATCAGGATGCGCCTCTTCCACCAGCCCTAGCTCCCCCCAAAAGAAAAAAAAGAAAATAGAAACTGCAAGTTCTTCCAGCTGGCCTCTCCCACTCCAATCACGGCCATTCTACTCTGGCGACAGCTGGGCTCTCCTCATCTGGCCACGCCCCCTCTAGGTCCACGCTTGCATGCAGCTCAGGTGGCAAATACTGGAGGGAAATAACAGTGCTCTCAGGAGCAGCGATTTTGCTGTGCTCCGATGTTCACGCACACACACAACACAGCTGGGCACTCCCCTATCGTGGTGGAGCGGAGCTCCGTTGTCAGCCAATTCTCAACCCTGGGATTTCCGCCCACTTCAGTCTTCACAGCTCACTTGCTTGATCCTCTGTGATACAGCACTGTCACTCGTCCGTATCACCGGGTCAGACTCGGGTACGCCGTTGCCGTTGTTATTGCACTCTCCACTCAAAGGAACTCAAACCAAATAATCCAAAAAAAGGAAAAAGAAAACTAAACCAAAACACATTCACGCACCACTGCCCACATTTCGGCACCTCCGTGTTCGCCTGGCAACAAGTTATTATTTATTTCTACCGGGAGCCTTCTCCCACTTTCCACCAGCAATACATGCATAAAACAATGTTCGTTACTTCTCCCCCTCTCTCCCCTACCTGTCTTTATCAGTCCCCCCTCCCCTCTATGCATGCACCCCTTCTGCCACCATTCACATGCAGTTTTAATCATTCAATCCACATCCGTGTACAGATCCAACCATTCACTCATATTCCTCCCGTGAGTCTCTAATTCCCCAATGAAGCTCGGTTTTACCTCCTGACACTAATATAACAGGACGGATTTCTGATCCAGCTAAAGTACAACTTGTACAAGCATTGCCACGCCCATACACTATGCGCACACAGCACTGCACTCTTTCCTGGGAATTGTCAGGTTTTGCCGTGACTTCATAGAAGGCTACAGCGAATTGTCTGCTCCACTCTATAAACATTTAAAAGACAACCCGGGAAAGAACAACAATTTGTTAGAATGGGATGCTGCATCACAAATTGCTTTTATATTTTTGAAAAACGCCCAACTTCAGCTCCCACTTTACGCAGTCCAGATCACACACAACCCTTCATCTTTGAGGTAGTTGTTTCAGCTGTTAGTATCAAAGCTGTGCTTATGCAAGAATTTCATGGCAAACATATCCCAATTGGTTACTTCTCACCGGGAACTTACACCTTTTGCAAGATCATTTGATCAGTGCACAAATCAGATATTGGGAGTACACTGGATAGTCATACACACTGAATACATCTGTGGTTTCAATCCACTCATTCTACACATGCCACACACTCCAGTTAGATTGCTAATAAGAGGGCAAGTGAAAGGATTATCAGCTCAGCGTTGGGGGCGATGGACTACAGAACTCCAACATAAAAACATACAGGTTAAGCACTCCACAAGATATCAGTTGGCTAATATGTTACACTATGAGGGGGAGGCACACCATTGCACAGCAATACAACAGCAGGTAACAGAGGGGCCCATTTGTACAACACCACTAGCAGATTCCACTGTACCAAATGGGACAGTACTATACTGGAGCTGCTTGTTGGGCACCCCAGTTGGGAATGGAGGTGTTGATCAAATGTAAACCTACTGATTCAGCACAAAGCAGACGTTATTGCAGTCATTGCAGCATTACAGGAATTCATGGGACTGTTACGAACCCATAAAACCCACCCGCACTTCAATAGCCAATAGGATGGTGAACCAAGATGGGACACGACAACAAATATTCCTTCGCGTCACGAGTCTTTAAAAAAATACAGAATTGAATGGATAATGGACATACTCACATGACATCGGAGGGATATACTGAAAATCAATAAAACAGTCTGACTAAGTCCTAGCACCAGAGAGGATAGGTTCTGAACTCACTCCTGTGTGAATCAACATGGGACTGCTTCCCCTACTCTAGCTATCAAAATGTACATAAGAAAGAAAAAGATGCACCAGAAAAGTGGACAAGCAAGTAAGGTTAAAATCTTTGTAAAGGTTTTTCTCAAAAAGGCACAGCTGAATGGCATGAAGTCACAGAAAGGAAAAAGCTTGTTTTTTTCTTCTTCTTCTAAAACAAAATGCAGCTCCACCCCTTATAAACTACAATCAGGGGCATGGATAGACAAGGTCGAGAGAGTGCAGTTGGGAACAGTCCAATCAGCGCCGGAGCAACCACACATCAGGAGCATGGCCTCCATCAGCAATCACACACCTGTTGTCTAAGGGGTCAAACTTTGGTCAGCCGTAACAGGGACAAATTACTATTTTCTCAGACAGTGCTTTCGTCTGCAATTCTGTCCCTGAATTCCTTCCTGTTTGGCAGAAAAGAGGCTTCTGTTACAATGAGTTACAACAGATTTGGGATCTAGCACATGAGAGAGAGAGAGGTATGGTGGCCATTTGTAAGATTAAAGCCCATCAAAAACATGGCTCCACAAATGAAGGAGACAATAATAACAAAGTTGATCTGATTGCAAAAGCAGCAGCTGTTTCAGCAATTCCATGGTACTACCTGCCTCCCACTCTCACTGTTGAACCTGTTAAACAATCAAAACCTATTGCACTCAATCTACAAGAATGCCAGGCGACAGACAAAGAAATCGGAAAGGTTATTAGTGCCATTCAGCAACAACTAATTCCAGAACCATACACACGGCACACACCATATTTGATAATATTTGATGATATTTTGTACCACACTAACCCACAGCTCGTTTGGGTAACACCCTCTATGCTTCGTAAGGAGCTAGTTTTATTCATGCACCAAACAGCAGGTCATGCATCACCAGCAGAGGTAATGGATCTATTGCAGAATTGCTATCTTAAAAAGGCTGTAATGGCGGCAGCAGACAAATTGAATAAATCTGCTTCAAATTGAGTTTTGGCACTCCCAGGTGTACTGATGGCTATTAGGGCCGGGTACGTACTACTGGGTACAGCCCTTTCAAGCTCATGACGGGCGGGCCCATGCAGATTTCATATCCCTCAGGTGTTCCTCTTCACATTACCACAAGGGCCACACATGATGAGTTTCTTACCCAAGTACAGCAAGCACTTCAGAGTAAGCTTCTAGATGCTGCTAACACGATTGGAACAGAACATTATTACTCAGTAAGGGCCTATGCCCCCACACCCAGAGTGGATTTTCAAATTGGGGATCAAGTGATGCTTAAAAATGTTTTAAAGGGGGGGGTGCTAGGAAGCAAACTGGGAATTTTGAGAATATGAGATTATGGACAAACTGGGAGAAACCAATGTGAAATTAGTCATACAAAAGCAAGGTAAACCAATACAGTATTTCTGGTATTATGGTGATCAATGTAAATTATACAACAAAGCTGAGCTTAATACCAATATCAATGTGAATATGATTAAAACTGCATACAAATATACATTCACACTTGGTCTTTCTCTCTCCTACAGAAATAATCATGATGAGGAAGATGCTCTTGTTATTTTGTAGCAGATTCTGGTTGGGAGTCAGCATTAAATGGGGAGTTCCTGACATTTTCATGAACAAGAAGCAACGTGTCAAACAAAGACAATACGCCCAGTTGCAGTTTGATTCGCCTCTTGGACTTCAGACTTGGTGGAAAGGGACATAGGCAGGACATGTGCAAGTTAAAAACTAGAGGGGTGGGCCACAAGATAAGTGGTTGAGAGAACTGTGTGGACAACACTGAATAGAGACCTGGTCTAAACAATTCAATTCAATTTAATTCAATTCAATTCAAATAACTTTATTTTTCCGTTAGGAACTTCATTTGTGAAAAGTGCCAATGCATACACACATATAACAGGACAGACAATAAAAACATTTACAACATACAGTGCAGCTTAAAAAACTGTATTAGAGCAATTAAAATGTATAAAAGTGCAAATTAAAATAGCTTAGATCAGGAGTTCAGGAGCCGGATAGAGGTGGGCACAAAGCTGAACGTGGCCCGTTTGGTTTGAGGATCTGTATCTGCGGCCTGAGGGTAGGAAGTTATGTTGGCTGTGCAGGGTGTGTGTATTGTCCGTGGTGATTTGTAATCCCTTCCTCCTTGTTCTATTGTTATAAATGTTACTGAGTGGTTCCTGGTCCAGTCCGATGATTATAATGCACCTAAATTGATATGGTCAAAACAATATGAAGGTATATATGAGAATAGACAATGTCAACCTCCAAAGGAATGGAAAGAATCAAACAGTTGGACTGGCACAGAGATGAGTAATGCTACCCTCTGGAGCCATACTTGTACGCATACATCTATTAAAAACATAACTGTAACCACATGTGAAATAGAACAACCAAGAGAATGCCCCCAACTGTACCCTATTCCTAGAGAAGGCATCATTTTTGGACCAGAACAAAAAAATCGTTTTAAATGATGTAAATATGGTACTAACACATGCCATGTATGATTTGAATAATGTCATTGTTATGTTTGATCAGCGTTGTGAAAGGTTTGAACTGGAAAGAGAATGGTTAAAACAACATCTTAATTATATCATCCAAGATTACAAAAAGAGAATAGCTAATATATTAACAATAATCTGACCACTGAGACAGAAGTCCACCCATTAGAGGAGGTGGAAAGGGTTGTACAGGTGGGTCAATACCACTAGTGTATTCTGAGTTACCTCACAGAATTTCTATATGGTAATATAAAGTGTAAATCACCCCCCGGTTAATGTTTTGCGCCAGTTTACACTGTTAAAATGGGGAACATTTATTTACCAACCCCTGGAGCCAGTGACGATCCATCCTAGCCTGGTGGGACGATACCTACCTGGCTCCCGAATCAAATGTGTTTGCAGGCATCCATGCTCAGGTGAAGAAAGCTCTCATGGAGGGTGATTCAAAGCTTCTCAAAGCTAAAATGGAGGTGAGCCTGGCCCTGACAGAAGCAGCTCTTATGGAGAGTGATTCAAAGCAAACAACACACTTTGAGACTGGATATTCCTGGCAATTGTGGGTATAATGGTAGTTCTCATTGTCGGGAATCTAGTACAGTGTTGCCGGTGGCATAAACAAAACAAAAAGTTGGAGAAAGTAATTGATAGACATGAAACTATGGTGTGGAGGTAAAAAAAATGGTATTAAGGTTGGAATGCTAGACCACATCCATAGGGGACACGCAGACACCAATTAACTCAGTAGGACACTGCAGTTCGGAGTGACCAGGCAAACAAAAGTTTTCACGCCACAACTTCAAAAGAACATCTATTCTTTTGTGACGTATCCCCCATGGCAGGAAACCTTCTTCCCATTGGACCCTTGGAGGTCTGTTCTAACAACCTGTTATATCTTCATGTTGGCCCATAGCTCCAATTACCTGTAAGTTAACAGCCCCGTTACTTCCCCCTTGTTACTGTTCCCTCCCTTTCCGTTGTGTTGGATATAAATATCCATTTGAATTTGAAGTGGGAGACTCGCTGTCCTGCGTGACACGGGTCTCCGTGCAGCTGTTTGTAATTAAAGCTTTAATACTGTTTAAAGAAAGTAAAGAGTTTTAATTTCCACGACAATGGGATGGTTCAGACATAATCTTTGAATAATTTTTTTAAACGTAAGTTAAATTTTTTTGTTTTTGTTTGTTTGTTTGTTTTTGTTTGTGTTTTGTTTTATTAAACATATATATAAATATATATATATACTCAGTGGCCACTTTACTAGGTACACCTGTACAACTGCTCATTAATGCAATTATCTAATCAGCCAATCATGTGGCAGCAACTCAATGCATAAGACAGATGGGTGGTATCTCAGAAACTGCTGATCTCATGGGATTACCCATCTTCTAACAGCTACTTCCAGCAGGATAATGCGTCATGTCACAATGCACACGTCATCTCAAGCTGGTTCCATAAACATGACAATGAGTTCAGTGTACTCCAATAGCCTCCACAGTCACCAGATCTCAGTCCAATAGAGCCCCTTTGTAATGTGGTGGAAAGGGAGACTCGCAACATGAATGTGCAGCCAACAAATCTGCAGCAACTGCGTGATGCTATCATGTCAACATGTACCAGAATCTCTGAGGAATGTTTCTAACACCTTGTTGAATCCATGCCACGAAGAATACAGGCTGTTCTGGAGGCAAAGGGGAGGTCCTACCCAGTACTAGAAAGGTGTACCTAATAAAGTGGCCACTGAGTGTATACAGGCACTCCTCACTTAACGACCTACCTGTTTAACGACCGCGCGGACTTCTCTCCATCTGACACCCAGGTCCGGGCACGGATCTCTGCATGCCTGGCTGACATCTCCGCATGGATGTCCACCCACCACCTGAAGCTGAACCTGGGGAAGACAGAGCTGCTCTTCCTCCCAGCGAAGGGCTCCCCGATGATGCGTCAATCACCGTGGAAGGCTCCATAGTGTCTCCGTCCCAGTCTGCCAGGAGTCTTGGAGTAACCCTGGACAACCAGCTGTGCTTCTCGAGCCATATTTCAGCGATCACTCAGACCTGCCGATTCTCCCTCCACAACATCCAGAGGATCCAACCGTTCCTCACCCAAGAGGCCACTCAACTCCTGGTCCAGACCCTGGTGATCTCACGTCTGGACTACTGCAATTCCTTGCTGGCAGGCCTTCCGGCCTGTGCCATCAAGCCACTGCAACTAGTCCAGAACGCTGCCGCTCATCTGGTGTTCAACCAGCCGAAGTTCACCCACGTCACCCCTCTACTCTCCTCTCTGCACTGGCTCCCCATCGCAGCATGCATCAGATTCAAATTACTGGTGCTTGCTTTTCAAGCAGCCAGAGGTACTGCTCCCCCATACCTCCAGTTACTCATCACTCCCTACACCCCTCCCAGACCCCTCCGCTCCGCCTCCTCTGGCAACTGACTGCCCCATCCCTCTGGGCGTCTCGCCTCTTCTCTGTCCTGATCCCTCGCTGGTGGAATGACCTTCCGCAATCGGTCAGAACCGCGGAATCACTTGCAATCTTCCGCAAGAGACTCAAAACCCACCTCTTCAGACTCCACTACCACTGAACTCTGTCCATCTAGCTAAATTGTCTTCACCACTGTTTACTTGTTCAACACTATACTCCCCAAAAAATAATTAAAAAATACACTAACCTTTTCCTTCCCAGTGTTACAGGTATGGTACGCAGATGCCTGCAATGATGTCTATTGCTGTATTACTGCACTGATCTTGTGCACTAACTATGATTGTTCCTTCCATGTATTAATGCACAATTTGTAAGTCGCTCTGGATAAGGGCATCTGCTAAATGCTTAAAATGTAAAATGTAATGTAATGCATATAAAATATAGGAGTCTTTAATTTGGCAGCAGTGTAGTAGAATGGTTAGGGAACTGGACTTGTAACCCAGAGGTTGCTGGTTCCATTCCCTGGTGGAGCACTGCCATTGTACTCTTGAGCAAGGTACTTAACCTGAATTGCTTCAGTAAAATGTCCAGCTGTATAAATGGATTGTATGTAAAGAAATGTAAACTGTCGAGTGTCTGCTAAATGCCTAAAATGTAAATAAAATTGTAAAATATAATTAAATTACCTCCCCCCTTTGATGTGTCTCACCCTATGTTGAAGACAATGACCATTTGGCACCATTTGTGATTACTTAATCCCCCCCCAGTTCAATTCCCCTCTTGTGTCCCCCAGGTGCAACTTCCCCCTCTTTGATGTCTCATCCCGTTAAAAACAATGACTTTTTGTGATATGATTAGCAGTATGCGTGCTCTGTGGACTAAAGACGGGTGTGAAAGGCCCCAGTGTATAAAGTGCCTCCATGTTCTTTCCATCTTAGTTTTTTTGTCAATCTTTACTTGGGGGACAAACCCAGTAGGTCCTCTGCTTTATTAAAAGACCACATATCTGAAACACGGAAACCAAGACTTCAGCCTGCATTTATTTTTCTACTCACAAAGCTACAAAGGAATAACTTTAACTCTTAAAAATTCCACAGTGAGAAGAAGCGGTGACTGGAGGATGCATGTTCTGGTTTGTGTCCTCCCACACTGACAGAGGATATTGTGGCAGTGGTGTGGGTTTATAATTGCAACTGGGAATTCCAAGCTGGGGAACAAAGAAAAATGAGAATATAGTTGTTTAACTCCAGAAATCTGGAGTTCAGTTTTTTTTTTTCATGCCCATACCGCTATTCGCAAGGATTGCCTAGTTTATTCATTGTCAATCATAATTTGTAGGGCCCCAGAAAACCCTTCTGGGGGCCATGTCTGACACCTTGGCTCTGGTCACAGAGCCCCTTGATCTGATTTGTGTCGCAGTGCTTGTAATTGTGACACAGAGGGCTTTGAAAGCTCAAGTGTCCTTACATCGATGTGGAAGCACCCGGTTTCCATGGGAACAACACACAGATTTTGTTTAAAAAGAACAAAAAAACAATAAAGTCACACAGTGCACAGTCAAGATGTTATTTTTGGTGGTGCTCACTCAAAGTAAATATTAAACATGACATTTGAAGAAGTATCACTATATAACAATATCTGTATCAAGGTCTCTGAATTTTTACAATTACTGTCAGTAGTAGAGGAAAGGAGGCACACCTATGACCTGCCATCGTACTCAGCCTCAGAAATGCACCTTGTTCATTTGTTTTTTTCGTCCTCATAGCTGTACTGCCACGCTTTAGCCACTGTCTAGGTCCCCCTCCTGTTACCTGAATTTTGAAGCTGTCCAGCTAGCACAGCCTAACCCTAGGGATCCACCAGAAGCGATTTTCTTGCTAGATGTCACTTTGATTGCTAGCCAGAGGTCGCTCATGTGGGTACTCCCACACAAGCAGCATTTGTGAAGAGCAGGTTAGGTTGTGCATGTACAGCTATCAAGTTTTAGTAGAGTGAACTGAGCCAAGCCTAGCTATCTACCAGCAATTAACATACGCATCGTAAAGTTTGGGAAACCCAGACACTGCAACAATTAACCAAATTTTGGTAGGAACCAAAAAAAAGGACATCTCTCCAATTGGTCATTGATTCACTGCAACACCACTAATTTGCATAAAGTTAAAGTCTGTTCAACTTTCTTTTATCGCTGAGCACACTGACTTTGCCCCAACAGTCACTTCGTCCTTGTTACGGATAGAAATCAACCTGCATTGTAATAACCAAAAGTGAAACAGTGATATAGAAAAATTAAACATACATTTATTAATATGTATACATTTAATGATTATGTATACATTGGTTTTAAGGGCCAGTTTGGTGACCCGATGATCGAACAGTTCGACAGCTGCAGGAAAGCTGACCTTCTATTGATTGCGGATCATTTTCAAATCGAGGTGCTCCGCTCGGACAGCAAACTGGCCCTTAAAACCAAAGTTACGGCCGGACTACTTGAGCAGAAAGTACTGTCTAAGGACACTGTCCCTGGAGTATCTAGCGTTAAGGTCGAGAGCACTGACGCTACTCTTCAAGCTCGGCAATTCGAGCTGGAGTTGAAACGGTTAGTGCTGAGGGAAAAGAGTTGGATGCCCAGGTGCGGTTGAAGGAGAAAGAGTTGGATGCCCAGGTGCGGTTCAAGGACTTAGAGGTGGAAGCTATGCGGGCTGGTAGCAGAGCACAGCCAGTTGAGTTTAGCGTCAGCAGGAACGCTAGCTTGGTTCCTCCCTTTCGTGAAGCAGACGTGGATAGGTATTTCCCCATGTTCAGACGTGCTGCCATCTTGTTGAATTGGTCTAGGGAAGCCTGGCCACTGACGTTGCAGGGCGTGCTCGTGGGTAAGGCTCAGGCTGCATTGTCGTCGCTGTCATTGGAGCAGAGTCTCGATTACGACCTGGTGAAAGCTGCAGTATTGAGGGCTTACGAGCCTAGTTTAGGCAGTATCGTAAAACCGACCCTCAGACTTTTGTTGAGTTTGCCCGTGAGAAGGAGAACTTATTTGATCGCTGGTGTACTGCACAGGGAGTTGAGACGTTTGGGCAAATCCGTGATTTAATTATCATGGAGGAGTTTAGGAATTGTGTGCCTGAGCGTGTGGCCTTCTATCTGAGTGAACAGAGACTAACTCAGATAGCTCAGGGTGCGATACTGGCGGATGAGTTTACCATTACATGTCGGGGCGTGTTTGGGGAAAAATATCCACCGCGTAATAACTACGTCACTCCCCGGGGGAATTCCCCAAATGGCTATGCCGGTCCATCGAAACCCAGTTCTCCCGCCTCTGGTAGAAGGCTGGAGGATTCGGAGGGTAAATCTAAGTTTGTGTGCAATTTTTGCAAGAAGCCAGGTCATGTCGTGGCTGATTGTTATGCCCTGAGGAGGAAAAAGGAATCTTCAAAAGGGGTTGCTCTTGTGAACACGTCTTTGCCTGAGCTTGAACTTGGCGGTATATTACCCCTTAATAACGATAGTGCTCTTAAGGATTTTGCACCGTTCATTATGGACGGTTCTGTGTCGTTGGCTGACGATCCTGGGGTTTCAAAGCCAGTTAGGATACTGAGAGACACCGGAGCGGCACAGTCGTTTATTTTGGAGGATATTTTGCCCGTCTGGGAGGTCATCCATACGCACAAGTGTCCTTGTGCAGGATCTTGAGATGGGTTACGTACCGTTACATGGCATTCTGTTAAAATCGGATCTCGTGACTGGTCGCGTTGCTGTGGGTGTGTGACCCAGTCTTCCTGTGGAGGGAGTGTCCTTCATTCTGGGGAACGATTTAGCAGGAGGCAAAGTTTTGGCTAGTCCTGAGGTAACTCCTTTCCCTCTTGTCAATGACCCTGACGAACTTGCGCAGAAATTTCCTGACGTTTTCCCCTCTTGTGCTGTCACCCGTGCAATGTCTAAGCGATCTGAGAATGACAATGAGAAGTCTTGTGATGTTCCCATGTTAGAGGACGCTTATGACTTAAGTGACTCATTCTTTGGGAAGCTGGAGCATGGAGTGCAGACAACCCCTACGGGGATGACAAAGCACTTGCAGATGTAGACAGGAAGGCTGATTGTGTCAATGAACTCGAGAAGCTGTCTCTGGCGCAAGAACAGTTGATAGTGGTGCAGAAGAGAGACACAGATATTTCCTCTCTCTTTGAGAGTGCAATTCCCGAGGTGGAAGTTTCATCAGTGCCCACTGGGTATTTTGTCAGGGGCGGAATACTGATGCGTAAATGGAGACCAGTTGACGCTTCAGTTCACGACGACTGGCGCACTGTCCATCAAATTGTGGTTCCGTCTGCTTATCGTAAGAAGATACTCGGCCTTGCTCATGATAGCTGCCTTGCTGGACATTTAGGCGTGAACAAGACCTATGACCGTGTGCTGAAGCACTTCTTTTGGCCTGGGTTGAAAAAGGACGTTGCCAGATACTGGCAGACTTGCCCTGTGTGCCAGCTTACGGGGAAACTGAAACAGAAAATTCCCCCAGCCCCGTTGTACCCCATTCCGGCATTCGGAGAACCGTCTAAAAGGGTACTTATTGATTGCGTTGGTCCGTTACCATGGACTAGGACGGGTAACTAGTATCTGCTCACTGTAATGTGTGCGTCTACCCGTTTTCCCCGAGGCGATTTCATTGCGGAAGATAACGGCGCCGGTTGTCGTTAAAGTACTCATTACGTTTTTTTTCTTGTTAGGCTCCACTTTTCGTCCCTTAGTGGTGTTGACTGATCATAACCCACTTGTTTATCTTAACCGCATGCGAAACAACAATCAGCGTCTCATGCGGTGGAGTTTATTTTTACGGGGTTATGATCTAGATATTCGACACATCCGCGGACGGGATAACGTTGTCGCTGATGCCTTGTCGCGGACGTACGAATGTTACAATAAATAAATTATCACGTTCAGACCTTGATTGTAAATATGTTCATATACACATACAATATGGGTTTAAGATCGGAAGTGTTAATTTATTTATTGTCTTAAGGGTGGGGGTGTTACGTTGTATTAGCACTACTTCGTGTTTCCTTTTGGATTTGCGTGCTGCTATGTTTCCTTGATTTCTCCCCTTTAGGTGGAGATGACGTCACTGCCCTGCTGGGACCTGCTTGAGGACGCACATGGTTTCCAGGGGAACCCTCCAAGCAACGTGACGAGAGAAGATGCGGCTGGACATCACTTGGCTACATCACTGAGGAGACTTTTAAAAAGATGCGGGACAATATTGAGTTCCCTTTACGACATTGTTACAGCTTGGTGATTGCGTTACTCTGATTAACCGCCTAGTTGCTAATTAGTAATTATTGCTATTCATAATACAAATTTTGGGAACTCCGAGGAGAAGACCTTCCCTGTCATCTTCGAGGGTCTGGCAAATCTTGCAACCTGCTTCTGTCTTTTAAAGGACTTTCATGTTATAGATAGAGAGAACAATCATTAAATGTATACATATTAATACATTTGTTTAATTTTTCTATACCACTGTTACACTGGTACTCCTTACGGGTTGTGGTTATTGATTAAGTGGCTTAGTGTACCGTCCGATATTGTACGCCTGGCTATTACAACGCAGGTTGATTTATATCCGTAACAGTCCTACGTCGCCTATCGTCACCAGCTCCCATTAAAAATGAACAACTTCCGACTTTGCTTCTGGTGAATCCCTAGGGTTACAATCAATTATTTATTAGATAATAGAACTTGTGGTGTCCTGGTTCCTCACCCCCCTGTATCAGATGCCATCAAGACCCTATGGCTGTGAGTTGGATTCTGCATTATATGAATAGAGACTTTTTGAAGTGTAAAAACACTGAGTGCGAGTCACAACTCCTGAAATCAATTAAATTGAATCAATTAAAAAAGGAATCTAAAGGAATCATGTGTCATGTAGCATGTTACAGACAATTATAGAATTAGTTGATCTGACTGATTTAAAGTCCTGAGATGTGAATATGGGACATGTATTATTCATGGCATGCATACCTATTTCTGACATAATATGGCCTTAAGAGAGTAGTTCAGTTTAAGCTGAAGAATGGAATTATTATATAATGACAGAGTAGAGTGAGTGCAGAAATAATTGGCAACGGATTTGCAGTTCGCAATTTTCAATACAGCGATCTGTGGGGGAACCGTGTAATTTCCTACCGTTTGGTTAATTTCCCCCTGCATTAGCACACGCTGCAAAAGTGAACCCAGGCCTTGGAAACTTTAACCCAAATATTGTCACGTAGACCTGGGGCTGTCCTTTTCCCCTCACTGCAGAAATGTCAAAAAGCCATACTACTTGCCCCCTATTGTGTTAGATTTTGTTATATTCCAACACACATTACACAGCCTATTAAAAGGAAAAGTACAAAGCACATTTATTGAGGGGTAAAGATAATGGGCACTGGCTCCAAGCCGGTTTTTAGAAAAAAGTAATAATCATAAGGCTTTCAGTAACTGAGGATTAAACACACAACCCTCCCAACAGCTCAGTCTGTGTTCTTATTAACAGTGCCAATTAATACAGAATTGCAGCGTCTCAATAGTTATTTATTTATATAGCACCTTTCAGCAATACAGCACTTGTACAGCAAAAGTGCTTCACAAAAAAAGTTATTAAAATAAAAGAAAAAAAAAAAGACAGAGCATAAAACAAACGAGAATATAAAATTAATAACCACTAGTTTCACAGGAGTTAAGGGATTTATTTGCAACCCTCCACAACCCTTTTTGATTTCAAATTCAGGACAAGGTTCTTAGGTTAATAAGCACTAGTCTGGAGAAAATATTTAGCATCAAATGTAATTATCTGTCAAGAATTAGACATTTTTAAATGCCTAGTATCTAGGCAGATACAGAGTGGGGAATGACTTTATAATACAGTGTCCATTTATTGAGCGTGTTAAACATAGATGCAAAAGAAAGACAGCATTAAAAAAAATACAGAGCAAAAAGTGTCTCACTGTGTCAATTTTGTGTTTTGCTTCACAACTTAGTTTCTCCTTTTGTGAGGGTAAAACATCTGTAGCTGTATGTAGCCTAGTTCCTATTTCCTATTGTGGATTTACAGATAACCAGGCTTGATATGAAGGGGATAATGAAACCAGGACAGTGAGCGAAGGATGTCATTCAACACTTTGTGTGAGTTTCCAAAGCAATATGAGAGATCTAACAGATTTGAAAAGAGGTCATGTCGTTGGTGCCCAAATTGCTGGTGCATCAGTCTGATTATTATCTGATTATTACTCTGTATTGTAGAATTACGGTCAACGCATATGAAGCCATTTTAGGCAATCAGGCGCATCCTATGGTGCAGACATTCCTCAAGATATTCTCATATTCCAAGACGATAACACCCCCATACACATTGCTAAACAGATTCAGTTGTTTCATGAACACCAGGATGAAGTCAAACACCTTCCATGGCCTCCCCAATCTCCAGATCTAAACAAACAGTGCAGAGTAGATTTTTACTGCCTTCATCTCTCAAAGATCTGGAGGCTTTCCTTCTTGAAGAATGGTCCAAACTCCCACGAGAAACAGTTCAAAATGTGTACAACAGCATTCCAAGAACTATTGAAGCTGTTCTGTTCTCAATAATAAAGTATTGAATTATAAAATATTACTATATTGTTTGGTATTTCTATTATTTTTTCTACCCCCTGTATATACAGTCAGGTCCACAATTATTGGCACCCTTCATGAAAATGAGCAAATGGCTGTATAAAATAAACAACACAGATAATGAGGTATATATTATGCTGAAACATATGGGATAACTATATACTCATTCTAATATAATTCAAATTGTATCTTCTTTTTATTGAGTAATACTATTTTTTCTGACAAATGTAGGTGTCAAAATGATTGCCACCCCTAAAGATTATTTTAAACAAAACCAAACAATGTTAAATCTGCAATAAAATTCTACATATTTAAGTTCATCTCAGTCTTTGTATTGTCAAAATTGTCTCAATCACTGTGGCCTTCCATCACTTCCTGTTTCAATAGGGTATAAAAATGAGGTAGCGCACATGTAATATCCCTTTGTCATCCATCACCATGTGGAAAGTCAAAGAACTGTTGAATCAAAAGAGACAGATGGTTATTAACCTACACAAGCTTATGGAATACAGTTAAACATACCACTAACCACTGTGCAATAATCAAATCATTTTGAACATCTTCAACAGTTGCAAACTTGGATGCAAGTGAGAGGACACAAGTGCATGTTGTCCCCACACACAGTGATGAAGATGGTGAGGGAGGCAAAGACGAACCCAAGGACCACAGTTCAAGAACTGCAGACTTTAGTTGCATCTTGGGGTCACAAAGTCTCAAAATCAACCAAAAGATGGCACCTCCATACCAACAGGCTCTTTGGAAGGGTTGGATGAAGAAAGCCCTTACTGACAGCAACAAACAAATGTAATCATCTGGAGCCAAATGTCATTGGAACTATGACTCGAACCAGTGCTATGGTCAGTTCAGACCAAAATTTTACATGTACAGTACATAAATTACATGTTTGGCGTCAAAATGCATACAAGGAAAAGCACCTCATACTTACTGTCAAATATGGTGGTGGGACATTGATGCTTTGGGAATATTTTACTGCCAGTCGTCCAGGGGCTCTTATTAAGATAAATGGCATAATGAATTCCACCAAGTACAGGACATTTTAGCCAAAAACCTGGTTGCCTCTGTCAGGAAGCTGAGACTTGACCGTACGTAAACCTTCCAACAAGACAATGACGCCAAACATACCTCAAAATCAACATGGAAATAGTGCCACAAAAACAAAATCAATGTTTTACAATGGCTATCTCAGACTCTGGTTGATTCCATTGAATCATTAATAAAGTAAAATATTTTCCATATTGGAAAATTACAATATGTCTTAGTAATGCAAGTAATTCTGGATGTGACTGCACATACATGCACACACACACACACACATATACACAGTGGATATAAAAAGTATTCAGGTTTTCCATGACATTCACATGGCATTTTCCACATTTTCTTTTCTTACTTCATGGAATCAAAATGGATTTAATTGGGATTTATTTAATTGGGATCAACACATAATACTCTATAATGTCAAACAAAAAACAACTCTAAAGGTTATTGTTTATTAATTACAAATAAAAAACAGACAATAATTGATAGCATAAGCATTCACCCCTTTTTCTAAGACACACCTAAATAAACTGTGGTGCATTCCATTGTCTTCAGAGGTCACATAATTATTTGAAGTCCATCTGTGTACAATTAAGGTGTTTCAAATGATTTCAAATTAAATACATCTGTCTGTGAGAGGTCCCATAGTTGGTTAGTGTATTTCCAAACAAGGAAATCTTCATCTTCATCATGAAGCCCAAAGAACATTAAAAGAAAATCAGAGAAAATGTTTTTAAAAGCACCAATCAGGGGAAAATGTAAGAAGATTTCAAAAACTTTGAATATCCCCCGGACCACCGTTAAGTCCATCATAAAGAAATGAAGAGAATATGGCACAACTGTGTATTTGCCTATGTGACCGGGGCACATGTGAGCCCCAGACTACAAGAGCCAGACTACGCCACTCAGGGAATTGCACCCAGAGAATACCCAATAAATACACAATAAATACACAGGTTCTTGAATAAGAAAGGGAGCAGAGACGTGAGTTTCCAGTTTCACCAGAAAATATAATTTATTTAGGGGTTCACAGGGTAATTTATATTCACATTTATTTACAGCTAAAAGATAATCTACTTTATTACAAAAATATATTCTATTTTAAAACCATACACTTTTTAAGAGGTTTCCACTGATGATACCACCAAATTAGGAGGAGGGTTGCCAAAGGAATCTGTAGGAGGAGAATGGGGAGGGAGGCATAGAAGGTTTCACCGCCACAAATAGGCCATGCAAAAATACACTGTTACGTATACTAAAACTACAAAATGAACACAGCACTCGTGGGAAACACAGCAATTACCACACGTGAATAGGAAGCCCTAAGGGGAAGCCTCCGCTCCGTGACCAACCACCTACTGAGCTGTAGCAACCCAACCGTCCTGTTAACCGGCAGGAGCCCGAAATAGCAAACCCCTAAAATCGACAGCCAACAGTTGGTTTATAAGAAAATAATGAAACAAAAGACATAAACAAGTATTAAAAGACAACAACCAAACAAAGTAATGGGCAAAAACAGCAGTGGCCCAGCGCTCCTCCTGATAAGAAAAATAACACAATTAGCAACCTTTTACAATAATTACAAATAGGAGATCCCTAGTTAGGCAGCCATACTGCCTTACCTGCACTCATACAGCAGAACTAGGGGCTACAGGAGACCATCGTCAGGGTCCTTGTTCCTATAATGAGAGGTAAGGTTACCAATATGCATTAACATCTTACTAGAACCACTGCAACAGTTAAAATAAAAGCAAGCTACAACAGCACACAGAATGCATACCTGGGAAGCCACAAGATACGGTGAGCACAATTACTCTTCCGTTGCGTTGTATAAGGCAGGGGAAAGAGCTAACGCTGCTCTTTGCTGGCTCTGCTCCTACTGCAACCTTTACCATGCGATCAGGACGAAAGCGGGGTGAGTCTGTCACTGCCTGCACACTGCTCCCTTTAAATGAACTGAAATGATCACGATCACCTGTTCTCACTCACGGTGATTACAATAGAGTAACCAGTATCAGCTGTTTTCACTCAGGATGGTTACAAGCTGCGTGGCCAAACTGACAGGGGAACTCTCAACCCATTACAATCTACCCCCACTTCTATCGGAGTCCCGCCGATAAAACAAAACAGGACCTAAGGGAGTTACCTCCAGAGCCTAGGTATAGCAGATATCATATTACCAGACCCAGGGACCCAAGAGGTTGCCGCCCCCATCCCCCCTCTCTGTACTGGCACCGGAAGATGGTGGAGGTTTGTGTGCCTTCCTGCCGCCTCCCGTTGGCTTCTACGGATAGGAATGGCAGTCTGTCCAGCATCACTGGTGCCTTCCATAGGGTCAGTGGTCTCCATGCTAAATGGAGTGGTAGCAATGGTAATGGGCCCTGCTGGTGGTTGTAAGTGAGGGGGGGGAGAAAATGGGTCAGGAGCAACTGTAATTACGGTTTCTCTGGTTGGCTGAGGAACAATCCACCACTCACCACCCTGTTCTTCCCCATACTTGCTGGTGATAGGCCCCACTGGCTCTGCAGGGTCTGGCCCACAGGGAAGTGGGCTGGTTAAGGGAACTGGTCGCAACAAAGTTCGATGAACATGTTTAATATTCTCTGGATTGTCCAGGGGTGCAATAGAGTACACGGCTCCCCCACCAGAGGGGGTCTTCATGACTTGATATTTTGTGGGGCCCCAGGCGTCCTGAATCTTTACTCTGCCTCGAGCACTATTGTCTCAGCAGGTAGACCACCTCACCTTCCGTCAAGCTGCCCCCAGTCACATGTTGGTCGTTCCGCTCCTTCCTGAGGCGGGCCGCTGCTTGAATCCGCTCCGTTGCACCATCAAAGGCAGTCTGGAGGCGCATTTGATGTTCCCGCAGCCAGTCATTGACGGTACCCCCGTTCGGTTCCTGGATTCTGCCAAGGAGGAAATCAACAGGGAGTTGGGGTTCTTGACCAAACATTAAAAGGTGTGGTGACTCACCAGTGGTTTGATGGATGGTGGTATTATAGGAGAAGGTAACATGTGGGAGATAGTTGGGCCAATCCAGCTTCTTGGCAGGCGGAAGGGTTTGCAACAGGCTATGCAGGGTCCTATTGAACCTCTCGCATTGGCCATTCCCCTGAGGGTGGTACGGAGTGGTGTGTGTCTTTTGTACGCCGTAAAAACTGCAAAGCTGCTGAATCAGCTGACTCTCAAAGTTCCGGCCTTGATCCGAAATGTATTCGGGCGGCACCCCGAACCTGTGAAGAACCATTCCCGGACTAACACCCCGGCCGTGTGGATGCTCGTTGATCCGGGTAGGTACAGCTTGTGTGAATTTGGAAAAGACGTCAGTCATTACTAGAACTTGTTCTCTTCCATCACGAGCACGCTCCAAAGGGAAAAGTCAATGGCCAGAATCTGGTTTGGTCGAGAGGCCAACAAGTGGCCCATGGGTGTTCTCACAGTAGGGTGTACAGGTTTGGCCAGAGCACATCGGTCACACTGTTTACACCAATCCTTAACATCCTGATACAAGCCGGGCCAGTAACACCGTTGTCTCACCAGGTCAGTGGTTCTCTCTACTCCCTGATGTCCGTGGCCCTGGTGTAGTTGTTGGAGGACCTCCTCTCTCAAGGAGACAGGTAACAGCAGCTGGTAAACTTCTTCCCCACCATCTGGACGCAAGGTGCGGCGGTATAGGAGCCCCTCCCTCTCCACCACTCGATTCCACTGTCGTACCAGTTCCCGCACTGGATTCGAAAGGGTCAGGCGTTCTTTCTTGTCAGGGACACGGTTACGGCGCCAAAACTGGAGGAAGGCTCCCAACACCGGGTCTGCATTCTGGAGGGCCTGAAGATGATCAGCGGAATGAGAGAGGAGGACAGACGTTGACATTTGGGTCACCTGTACAGGTCTTTCGGTCTGCTGGCACCTCAAGGACTCAGGGATGGCGGTTCCAGGAAAGGCCCTGGAGATTGGGTGCTGCCGGGAAAGGGAGTCAGCATTAGCATTAGAACGGCCTGAGCGGTACCGGAGGGAGAAATCAAAAGCGGCTAGCTCAGACGCCCACCGCTGTTCTATCGCCCCCAACTTGGCGGTATTCAGGTGACTGAGCGGATTATTGTCTGTCCACACTACACACTTTTGACCCAACAAATACTCCCGGAACTTTTCAGTCATGGCCCACTTTAGGGCCAAAAACTCCAGTTTCATGGAGCTATAGTTAGGCATGTTCCTTTCAGAACGAGTCAAGGCTCTGCTGGCATAAGCTACTGGCCTCACTTTGCCATCCTGTTCCTGGGAGAGCACCGCCCCTAATCCGCTAAGACTGGCATCCACTTCTAGAATGAAAGGTAGGGAAAAGTTAGCATAAGCCAATACAGGGGCACAAACTAATCTGGACTTGAGGTCAGTAAAACTTTCCTCACATTGGTCAGTCCAAAGTTCCCCAATCAGCTTTCGAGATGGTCTTTTTGTGTGGGGGTCTGTAAGCTCGGTAACTAAACGATGAAGAGGGGCTGCAATTTTGGCAAATCCCTCCACAAATCGTCGGTAATAACTACCAAAGCCTAAGAATGACCTCAGTTCTGTCACACTGGTTGGTCTTGACCACTCTGCCACTGCAGAGATCTTCCCAGGATCTGTAGCCACTCCCTCTTTTGAGATCACATGTCCCAGATAGTTTACCTCCGTTCGGAAGAAGCAACATTTCTCCATCTTTAATTTTAGCTTCTCCTGTTGAAGGCGGGACAACACGACGTCGAGGCGCTCCAGATGTTCATCTACTGTGGTCGAGAACACAATCACGTCATCCAGGTACAGTAACAGGGTCTGGAAATGCTGGGCACCAAAAATCCGCTCCATCAGCCTCTGAAATGTACCTGGCGCATTGCAGAGGCCAAAGGGCATACGGTTAAATTCAAATAGTCCAAATGGTGTACAGAAAGCAGTCTTTGACTTATCTTTCTCAGCTACCGGTACCTGGTTATAGCTGCTTGCCAGATCCATTGTGGAGAACCACCGCGCACCAGACAGAGCATCTAGGGACTCCTCTATCCGGGGTAGCGGAAAGGCATCCCTGCGTGTCTTGTGATTAAGCTGACGATAATCCACACACATCCGCAGGCTGCCGTCCTTTTTCTTGACAAGGACTATAGGGGAAGCATAGGGGCTGCAACTCTCCCGGATCACCTGGGCCTCTAAGAGCTGGTTGATATGGTCTTTTACAGAATCATAATCTGAGGGGGGGATTCTCCTAAACCTCTGTCGCACAGGCACATCATCCAGCACTGGGATTTCATGCTCTATAAGGTTAGTACACCCCAAATCCCCTTCAAAAGCTGAGAAGACAGACTGGTGCCTCCTTAAAAGGGATCTTACCTTCACCTGCTCTGCCTCTGGGACATTAATTAAATCAAGGGACTCAATTGTGCCTAAAACGTTGCTCACCTGCCCTGCTTGAGAACTTATGGTGGTCACAGTACGGGACCCCTTGGGCTCCTTAAGGATCTCTCTGATGCCTGTGGGTAAACTCACTATTTGGGCCTGGTGGAGCATCCCTAGGGCAGAACGAGGGTGAAGTTTAGCATCAGTAGTGCCCACATTCAACACTGGGATGTATGCAGTACCACGATGCACTGTAACCATGGCGAGAGATACCAGCAAGCCTGAGGGCATCATGTTTAGCAAAGGGTTCAAACAATACATGGGAAGAGGGAAAGCATTTCTGTGTACAGGTTGCTGCCACCAACTTAACTGTCCCCCCAGGTATGTAGGTCGGATATCTCCCCCTCACCCTAACAACTCCACTGGCATGGGCTGATGGGCTGACCCAGGCATCATGGCACTCCTGTAGAGCTTTCTTCCAGACTTCTGGAGCATCCTTCACCAGTGGGATATCAAAAATGGATGAAGCATGTTGCCCAAACAACTCTACATAGCATTCACGGATCACATTCATGCCTAGTACCCCAGGGACACCCGTTTCCAGGAAGACCCGGAGGATCCTTCACAACTAAAATTCCTCGCTTGGAAATAACTGTACCACATACAGAAACATCAAGATCCACATACCCAACATATGGAATGCTGAGTCCATTAGCTGCGGTGAGTTCTAGCCACTGGCATGCCTGAGGAGAGTTGTTAAAGTGCTGGCGGAAGAAGGACTCCTTAATAGTGGAGACCATGGACCCGGTGTCAACTAAACATTTTACTTCTACCCCCCCATTCCTACTGTGACATATGGACAGGAGCTCACAATTTGAGGCAACGACTTTTCCCTTACTGAACCCTGGTAACCTGAGCCTACAATGCCCCCTTCTGAATTATGGCTCTGTAAGACAGAAGGCATTAGTTTCCCGATGGCTGAGATGGTGGGGCTGACTTTGGTAGGGACTGTGGCTGCTGTATGTGAGGAGTGACCCTTTCGTTATCACAATGATGGGCAAAATGGCCTGGCTGCTGGCAGCGCCTGCAGATCACTGGGCCATTATTTGGAGGCCGGGACCATCTGGGAGGGTTCTGTAACTGCAGAAGGCACTTTGAGAGTTGATCAAGTTGTTCTTGTTGTTTTTTTAGCATTTCTTTTACCTCAGCCATCTCAGTTTGAGGTGACATACTGCTAGCACTAGCTGACACCCTAGATGTGTGGGTGGCACAAATAGAGGGGACTGAGAAGCTGCGTAGCCTACCTTCTGGCAGTATACCTTCCTCTCCCATCTGATCGCCTCCACCTCACCTCGTACATCCAGAAGCGTAGCAGCTGGCTTAGCACGGACAGACTGTTTTAGAGTCCTGCAGAGACCTGGATCATTGACATGTTCAACAAACTGATCCCTCAATAAAATAGCAGAGTTAGGTACAGCCTGATGGGCATTTCTCATGATCTTTTCCATAAGCTCAAATAAAGCATGGGAGTATTCTTGTAATGACTCACCCTCTAGCTGCTTTCTGGAAAAGAAATCCTTCTGCAAGGCAACATAAGAGAGTGAACACCCATACACTTCCTGCAGAATGAGCAAAACCCTCTCAGGGTCCTCCTGATCTAGTCTTGGCCTATACTTGATCTCATCTTTAGCAGGCCCTTCCAAATGGTCATAAATGAAATATGCCTGATCTACTGGGGCTAGATGTCGGGCCCGTATGCTAGCGCGGACCTCGTCAATCCACTCCACTATACCTATACCCATATTCCCACGAAACATGGGACACTTTCTCTCTCTGGGCACATAGAGGAGGCGTTCAGGCACCACACCAGGAGGGCCAGAGGAACCAGAGGGCTCAGGGACAAAGTTAGGAGTAGAGGGTCGGGCGAGAGCGAGCTCCCGCACGAGGTGTTCCTTTTGGCCCGGAGCTGCATTACCAGGTCCCGCAAGTCCTGGGTCTTCGCTGTCCATATCTCTGGTAGAAAGTCACTGTACTGGAACCGGCAGTAGGAAACAGAAGTCCGCTGAGCAGAAATGCAGATTCTTCCCCAGAAGAGGTGCCTCTTTGAGTGGAATCCAAAGGCCAACTGCTGTTTTTGCCCCTTTCCGAAAAACTAAGATGGTTACCTTTAAGAACAAAACATCAAAATGCACATATATAGACAAAGAAAATGAAACAAAATAAACCCAACTGTGGCAAAACTGACTAGAAGGACACGTCTCTGCTTTTTACAGAAATCCTGCCGACTCACGCCAGATTGTGACGGGGCACATGTGAGCCCCAGACTACAAGAGCCAGACTACGCCACTCAGGGAATTGCACCCAGAGAATACCCAATAAATACACAGGTTCTTGAATAAGAAAGGGAGCAGAGACGTGAGTTTCCAGTTTCACCAGAAAATATAATTTATTTAGGGTTCACAGGGTAATTTATATTCACATTTATTTACAGCTAAAAGATAATCTACTTTATTACAAAAATATATTCTATTTTAAAACCATACACTTTTAAGAGGTTTCCACTGATGATACCACCAAATTAGGAGGAGGGTTGCCAAAGGAATCTGTAGGAGGAGAATGGGGGAGGAGGCATAGAAGGTTTCACCGCCACAAATAGGCCATGCAAAAATACACTGTTACGTATACTAAAACTACAAAATGAACACAGCACTCGTGGGAAACACAGCAATTACCACACGTGAATAGGAAGCCCTAAGGGGAAGCCTCCGCTCCGTGACCAACCACCTACTGAGCTGTAGCAACCCAACCGTCCTGTTAACCGGCAGGAGCCCGGAAATAGCAAACCCCTAAAATCGACAGCCAACAGTTGGTTTATAAGAAAATAATGAAACAAAAGACATAAACAAGTATTAAAAGACAACAACCAAACAAAGTAATGGGCAAAAACAGCAGTGGCCCAGCGCTCCTCCTGATAAGAAAAATAACACAATTAGCAACCTTTTACAATAATTACAAATAGGAGATCCCTAGTTAGGCAGCCATACTGCCTTACCTGCACTCATACAGCAGAACTAGGGGCTACAGGAGACCATCGTCAGGGTCCTTGTTCCTATAATGAGAGGTAAGGTTACCAATATGCATTAACATCTTACTAGAACCACTGCAACAGTTAAAATAAAAGCAAGCTACAACAGGACACAGAATGCATACCTGGAAGCCACAAGATACGGTGAGCACAATTACTCTTCCGTTGCGTTGTATAAGGCAGGGGAAAGAGCTAACGCTGCTCTTTGCTGGCTCTGCTCCTACTGCAACCTTTACCATGCGATCAGGACGAAAGCGGGGTGAGTCTGTCACTGCCTGCACACTGCTCCCTTTAAATGAACTGAAATGATCACGATCACCTGTTCTCACTCACGGTGATTACAATAGAGTAACCAGTATCAGCTGTTTTCACTCAGGATGGTTACAAGCTGCGTGGCCAAACTGACAGGGGGAACTCTCAACCCATTACACCTAGAACAGGCCATCCTCCAAAACTGAGCATCCGTGAGAGAAGAGCACTTGTTAGGGAGGCTACCAAGAAGCCTATGGAAACTCTGACAGAGTTACAGTCTTCCATGGCAGAGATGGGAGAAACTGTCCATGGGACAACAGTAGCCTGGGCGCTTCACAAATATGTGGCAAAAAAATAAACATTGTTGAAAACTCACATGAAATATTGCCTAGAGTTTGCCAGAAGGCATGTGGGAGACTCTCAAATCAAGTGGAGGAAGGCTTCAATGGTCTGATGAGACCAAGATTGAACTTTTTGGCATCAACATTAGGTGCTATGTTTGATGCAATCTTAACACTGTGCATCATCCCAAGAACGCTATCCCTACTGTGAAACACGGTGGTGGGAGTCTAATGCTATGGGAATGCTTCTCTGCTTCACGGCCTGGAAAACTTGGAAAAATAGAGAGAAAAATGGATGGAGCAAGATATAGATCAATTTTGGAGGAAAACTTGCTGCAGTCTGCAAGAGACCTGAGATTTTGGAGAAGATTTATATTTCAGCAGGGCAATAACCGAAAGCACACAGAAAAAGACACATGGGGGTGATTTGTCCTGAATCAATGTCCTGGAGTGGCCCAGTCAAGGCCCATACCTCAATCCTATTGAGAATCTGTGGAAAGATTAGAACATTGCCAAAGGTGCAAAAGTATTAAGTCACACAAAAGGAATTGCATCACAGTTCTTCAGATATAAAGCAACATATCAATTTTACATGTTCTGCTTGAATTCCCTTTCAAGTGTTTTCAAGTGATATGTGTGAAATATATCACTGCAACAGGTGAAGCAAGTTGGGTTGTAAATTACCAAAATGTGTTATTTAACATTGCAGATAGTAAGCTAGTTGGGGAGATGAGCTGTGAACGCGAGCTTAGCACTTCTTCTCCATTTCTTCATCTTGTTTTTTCTCCAGAGAGCTGATAATGGTGATTTAAAAAAAGAACACAACTTACTGAGAGGGCATGGGCGGCTTGTGGCTGCCGTTCTTTGTTGTATGATCTTGGGGAGAACCGTTTGGTAGCGCTCTTGCACGCACGCCAGGCTGCGCTGGCAGATTAACAGCGAGGTGGTAGCTGCGTAGGTGGGCATCTGAAAAGTTTTTGGTCACAACAGTATGTTCAGCATTTCAAAGTGCAGTTGGTGACAAAACTCACCATACAACATCTATATCTGTCACAGGCAATGCTTTCATCAAATTGATGCAAATTATGAAATGTGTTTAATGTGGTTCTACGGTGTCTTTTTTTGACAATTTTTTGACAATTCCTCAATTTTGTATGCACAAAACAAATTCCAGAAACAAGCAGTTATGGCTGGGGTAGGCAATGAGTGCCGTATCTGGATTTCATGCCAACATCTGGTCTCATTTATTTCATTAGCCCAGACATTTGTGAGACCTGACATGTTAGCTTCATTTATTGATGAGCTCATGAATGGCAGCTGAAGACTGCTCTTGTGCCCCTACATGGAACTTACTTACGGTTGAGAAATCCAGTGGTTCCCAAACCTCTCCATGGGGATCCTCAGATGGTCCATGTCTTTGTTCAATTCCACCACCAGAACGCCTGATTCAGCTAGATAAAACTATTTTAAAAGAGTTGATGAGTTGATTAATTTAACGAATACATGGGTTGGCTGTGGGTCCTCAAGGAGAGGTTTGGAACCACTGGCCTTAATCTACAAGTGAACTGGCATTGGTGTATACAGCCAAATAGCTAATGGATCCAGGGTAATTGGAGGCAACAAAAACCAGTATGCACACCAGCCCTCCAGGACTGGAGCTGCCCACCCCTGATTTATGGTTATATTGCTCTCTAGTGTCTGTCAATCAAAACATGTCAAATGGCTAAATCACCTAGCTTGTAAAACAACTGATTTCCATTTTCCTTTATTTTCTTGGATATATACCCAGGACAACTGACATTTTCTCAGGGGCGCAATGTAAATGGTCACACCTTTTAATCAAACCTGCAAGTGCAAACATGATTAATTGGCTGGTGTGGTGTGGTCATTTCTCAAAATTGGATTAAGGAGGCTAACTTCGTAAGCAACTCTGTCTTTCTTCTAATCAGATTTAATACAAAAGCAAAATATTTCTAAAAGTTAGCTGGATAACTCCTTATGTCCCTTTCACACCTACCCTGTTTGGTCCGTTTTAATCGAACCATGGTGCATTTACTCCGTTAGTCCGGTTCGTTTGTAGAGGTGGGAACACGCATTCGAACTCTGGTGCGGACCAAACAATCGAACCATGGTCCTCCCGAAAAGTCAGGACTTGGTCCGGTTCCAAGTGAACCACAGTTTGGTTCATTACATGTGTGAGCGTAATGGGACTTAATATAGGACCTAATATAGGAAGCAGACCAAAATACAGTGCATTGTGGGTTGAAAGCGGATGTTGACACTTTTGTATGTCTCCTCTGAATTGTGTGAAGCAATAAGCCTACATTGTTCACACGTCTCGAGATGTGCTCACACGTTGCCGCTGTTCTTATTTGGTTGGAACACCAAATCATAATTTTGAAAGCGGTGATCGCAATCACAATACGCTGCTGTTGCTCCATGTTGTCCGCGACCAGAAAGTGATTTTCCCACCATTCATCTGTTCTGTCCAATAGATGAACGACCTATACGACCGCGTGTCATTTGTTTACAAATTTTGGTTAGCTTAACACAGGACCATGTGAACACTAACCGGAACTAATGAAAAATGCAACAACGTAGCAACTTGCTCTTGAATCGGACCAAATCTATCGAACTATAGATGTCAAAGCGACATTATAGATAACCTGCCCAGTACATGGTAAAATTACAGACCGCTTCCCTGACAACATATCCATGCAGGTTTATTACTCATTCATGTTCATGCTACCCTCAATAAAACCTGCTGTTTGCCATGCTGAAAGCTCTGGGCGAGTTTTTAAGTACAAAATTGTTCTGTATGTACTAGATACATACCCGTGATGCACAATTCAAACATTGCTGTGGCTGTTAGCTTTCAACATCTCTGTATTTATTGCTACATGCAACATGCTCCTCATTCAAGATGCCACATCCTCTGATGTATACATACAAAGTTATATATTAGAGGGAACTGTAATCGGCTTGGCCATATGGGACAACACATCTCCTGGAGAGACACTGGAATTATCCGCTCATTAATTCCATTTCCGGTGTTAAAAAGTGAAATGACACCAACAGGTTCTAGAACACAGACTAAGAAATAATTAGCCTTCATTTTTTGGTTTCTTTCACACATTACTTCACTAAGTATTTAGTCAACTGCTGTAGGTTTGATTGACATGATTATAACCCCACTCAGGAGAATCTGCATCTGGTTCTAAATGTGAATCCAATCTTCAATCAAACATGAAAGAGTCGCTTTTTTATGCACGTTTATTGAGGATGGTGCTTTCTGCGAGGAAAAACACATCCCAAGATTGAGGAAACTACCCAACTAATGTGAACAAGGGGATCAGTTTTAAGTCCCATTGTATAACTTTGGCATGATGAATGTGAAGGCTTTACACTTCAAGCCATGTGTCCTCCCAAACTTTAATTTGAAATGTACTCCCTTGAGCTTGAGTTATAAAAATGAAAATCACGCTTCGTACATACTTCAAGTATGGGAGCTAATACTCAAGAGACAAAATAGCTTTTTGGGGTCATTATTTCAGACAGTCTGCCTGTGGCCTGCAAATAGAATACATTTTCAGCTCAGATGGTGAGAACAGAATAAGCAAAGATCAATTATAGGTTCTGGAAGAAGCAAGACATCATTTACACAGTTGGTTTCTCCCACTGGACATTGGAGGTTATCCCACAGAATTGATTGCTTTTTTATGAAGATAACAGAGTGGCAGCTGATTCCTCGATTTTAGTTTATTTTCCATATGCCTGAAGAGAAAAACCTAGATTTATTTGGATTGATTGTTATATTTTGCAACACATACAGTATGTCACACCCAGAAAATTAGGGTCTTATTTAGAGTCTCTTCTTTTCCTCTTTCCTCTGTGAGAAATATATAAAAATCTTTCTATGCAATAATGATATCAAAGTTGTTCGGTTCACCTTTCAGTCTTTTTCAGGGATCTAAAAATGCTTTGCAATGAGTGGAGGGTAAACTCACCTCCAACCCCCATCAATGCATAGCACTCTCCTGGGAGATGAATGGCAGCCATTTTGTACTAGAATGCTCACCACACATTATTGTGGGGCGGGAGAGAGGAGAGTGGGGCATTATCTCAAGCCTGTCCCACATATTTGCTCTTCAATTTATTTTGCCGGAATAACCACCACATACTACATTTTAAAAAGGTGAGAAATAAATGAAATTATGATAGTGATTATTAGTATCATTGCTGATATTAACACAATAATTACATTCTGTGAAGTATTGCAGCAAAAACGTTGGACTGGTATCCGGCAGCACAAGAAAAACTAATAGTCCCACAGTGCCATCTAATGGTACTATTTAGTAAACACATTTGGTTTATAACTAGTCAGGCTCAGGGCCAGAACATTGGCCAAGTAGGATCCAATGACTGTGGCTGCTGTCTGCAGCTTTTCAGTTTAACTGCGCTCAGTTAAAAATTATTAGCATGTGCATTTGGTAAAAAATAGTTTCTTCAGTCAAGAGAAAATGTATAGGTAACATGATCAGGCAGTCAAAATATCTCCTTCCTCAATTTAAAGCTTTTCATACCTTCCAGCCACCACATACCAAGTCTTTCTCAGTTCTGTGTAAAGGTGTTTGGCAATAATTATTCAAATGTTACATTTTATTATATGAGCTTTTTGAAAAGCAGATGTACCTACCCCAGAGTGAATTCACTGGCATAATGCTTAATTTAGTACTCAAGAACAAAGAAAACAAATTTTATATTATTTAAAAAAGCATGTGAAGATTTAGAAAACATCAAACATAAAGGCTTGATAATGCACACATAATGTTCTGACACCAAATATGTAACATTCAAAGAACAGCACTATACCACCACAATACTATTCAACATTAGTCAGATTCTGGTACATCTGATTTTCTTTTTTCTTCAGCTGTGTTCACAATTGACTACTTGAGTTTAAAGACTGTTCAACTACAAATGTTGCAGTTTGGTTCTGTGCTTCTTTGAAGCATTTTGGGAAAAATAAAAATAAAAAAATATTTTATACAGTACAGTGGTTAAAATTTCATCCAAACAACAGTTTTCCAGATCATAGATAAAAAACTGATTTGGTATTCATTGAGGATCATTTAAATTCACATGTTCTACGTAAATGCATTCTGTTCAGGTTGAAAGGCATTTCTAGGTAAGTCAGTCATAACACCATGTGGACAATAGCAGCTTGTGGATGGTTACCATAACAAACTTCAAGTGGTCGGTGCATTGTGATGTCATTCTGAAAGAGACCAATCACTCTTCATTAGGAGTCCTTGCTCTACCTCCTCACAAACAGTCAATCCAGGGCACAAATCCATATTTAAATGCAAATCAACTTATTCTTGATTTGCTTATGATGACAATTACCTCATGAAAGGTTTTCTGAAAAGCAAAATACCCCTTGGTATTGATCCATAATCCACTAAGAAAACAAAGGATGACTATGAGTATGTTCCCTAATGAAATGAGTTGGAACATCAAGTTGTATTATATAAATATGTATTTTTACACACAACTAAGTAAGAACACAATAACATAAGAATACATAATGACAAGAATGGGCCATTTAGCCCATCTAGGCTCGTCATGTTCTAATCTAAAGAGTGTCTAGTACTGCATCAAGCCTGGACTTCAATAGTCCAAGTGTTTCTGCCTCTACTACCTGACCTGGAAAGCTGTTCCAGGCATTGACAATTGTTTGTGTAAAAAATTGAAGGAAGGAAGTCGACAGGACATTCGCTGCACACAGGAGTGGCTCTGTAGTACCGGGTTATGGTCGACGGCCTGGCGAATGCCGTCTCAGAGGAGACGATACTTCGCCTTCGTCACTACCGGTCACAGGGCTACAGCAGCAAACTCACATTACGAGGGGGGGATTGACTTGAAAATAGCGGGTGTAATTGGCTACCAAATTGGGAGAAAATGGGAGATTTTTTTTTCAACAAAAACATTTAAATAACTCATTTACTGGCCTTTAACCCACGTTAGTGGTAGTTCACTTTGTTAATCCCTTTTAGGAATTTAATAAACCTCAATCAAATCCCCCATAAGTCTCCCCCCTTAGCTTTGCCTAGCTTCAAAAGATTGAGTGCCTTAAGTCTATCCTCATAATTTATACCTTTCATACCAGGTACCAACTTAGTTGGCTGTCCTTGAACTTTTTCCTTGAAGCCCAAGAGCTTCTATATCTTTCTTGTTGTGTGACGCCTAGAATTGCACACAGTACTCTAAGTGAGGTCTGACAAAGGCATTATATCATATTAATATAACCTCCTCCTTTGATTTATACTCAACACTTTTTGCTATGTATCCTAGCATCCTGTTGGCCTTTTTCAGTACTGTAGCGCACTGCTTAGATGCAGATAGACTTTGATCAAGTACAATTCTAATTAGAATTTTTCTAATTGAAAATCTAATCTCTTGGACTGTGAGACCTATAGTCTGGGTGCTTTACAAAATGCAATGAAATAAACCTGAAGCTATACCTGGTAATGATTACTCAACAAATTAATTTCTTGATTGATATATATATATGTATATGGATGTATCCCCATAACATAAAGATAACACATTTAATTAAAGGAATACATTGCAAAACATCACAAGCTTTGAACTACACCTGCAATAACGGATTATGGAAAACTTCTTCAAATCGGTGCATTTTCATCAGTGATCAGTATCTGCCATTAACGCAGTGCCGATTATCTTATCAAATGGGCTGAAAGCAACTGTTTAAAGTAGACAATTCAGCCTAATTATTTCCAGAACAAAACATTCACTTCAACCTCATTTGCCCAACAATTTTATTGTCTAATTTCAAAATCACTCCATCGCCTCAGTTGGGGAAATGCAGTTTCTTTTTTTCCAGTTTCTTTTTTTCTGTTTTCACTTTCTGCCATGGCAATACAAAAATTAAAATATTTTTTATTTGCTGTATTAGCGGTTTGTTTAAATATTTTCTGTTGATATTCAAGTGCAGGAGGGAACTCGGGACACACATGCAGTAATATGATACAATACAAATCAAATCATGTATACCAAGAATTCTAGAGCCAATTTATGGCTGTAAATGTCAGAGCCCCCCTCCACTAAGATTCCCTTTCCTTTTATTTAGAAAATTCCACCTCCAAAAGGTACACTTTAGTTATAAAAACTCCATAAAATTAAGGCAGACCATTTATTCACATCCTGACCTCAATCCCCTTGGTTTCCCTTACAACCTAACCCACTCCCTGTAGCAGGCGAAGCAGGTAAGTGCACCAAGGTACAAACCTGCTTAACCCACGTAGGCACACTGGACTCTACACAGCACGCTTCCCAATTGTCAAACACTTGAAGGCAGGGGATTACACACACTAATCCCCTGCATTACCCATTGCTGGCTATCCTACCCAACCACTCCCATAGCTCCCGCTGCCTCCTTGTTTTCCCCGTTCTCCAGCACTTGGGGCCCTCACTTACACCCACAGGCACATACACACACAAGCTACATTTGAAAAAGAAAATAAACCACATGGGGGAGGTTGCATCAGGCTGCGCCACTCCTGCCAGCCCTAGCTCCCCCTGAAATAAAAAACAAAAAAACTGATTCTCCAGTGTAATTTTCCAGCCTAACTCAACAGCGTGTCCTCTCCCTCTCCGGTCACGACCTGATCTGTTCTGGCAATGGCTGGGCACCCTTTCCCATCTGGCCATGTACCCCGTGCCGGCTCTGTACTCCATTGCTAGAGGGAGAGTGACTGCTTCTGAGAACCAGCGATTTTGCCGTATTACACCCGCGCGCACATTCAGCGTGGTTAGGCACTTCCCTGTCTGGGTGGAGTGGAGCTCCAATGTTCGCCAATTCTCCATCGCAGATTTCCACCCGCCTCGTCATCACGACTTACTCACTGTTGTCTTCCTCCAGGGTCCAGCACCGCTGCTCTTCCTCATTGCTCGTCACCATTGCACACACTTGTAGTTTTTTTTAAAACGAACAAAAGAAGACAAAAAAATTAAGACATGTACAATCACCACTGCCCATACTAATTGCACCTCCATGCTATCTTGGCAGGGAAATTAACACGATTTCCACCAGGAGCTTTCTTCCGCTCCCCACTAGCACCACACGCACAAAACAACATTCTCTTGTTCACTTCAGTTTTTCCCTACCTGTCTTTTTATCTTTTTTTGTACCTACATTTATTCCATAGTAACGCCCCCCTTTCCCATAGTAATGCCACCCTCCTTTAAAATTCCATTATTGTGTGGTGTTGATCTTGTAATGGAGGACTGGGAGCAAGCCTTGATCAGAATATAATTCTAATGATAATTATAATTATAAATGGTAATCAGTATAATTATAATTCATTCGCTTTTGGTGAGGTCTCTAAACAGCTGGATTGGCAGATTGATAAAATTATCACCAGGTTGATTGACAGAAGGGCCAGATTTTCAGTAGTTTGATTGACACCTGTCAGAAATTGATAGTTATACAGAAAAACCAAGCCACTTTTCAAAGTGAAATTAAAAAGCCTATATTAGTGTCAGAACAGTGAATTGAATAAAAATGGTCTATTCTCTGAATCCAGTAGCCTTAACAGTCAAACGCCCTTGTTTAAAGTTCAGCACTCTGAATACTGAACACAAGTGGTATTACATGTTAAAACCCCCTCACTTATCCTACATGTAAAATATATTTATTCGATTTAATATAATAATTACTACACAGGATACCAATTATCAATTAAATCTCCGAATATGTTGATCGGCAGAGAAAACTGGTGGATCAACCTTCATCAAAATATAAAACTCACAATTCAATTCAAATTAACAGCTGCTTTATTCAGTTACAACAGTTAGACATTCAATGTCCAAAACATTCAACGTCCAATCTACAGATGTAGGTTCAACTACCTAAACAAATATTAAATTCCAGACATAAAATTAACATGTAACAATCACAAAAGAGATGAAATGGAAGAAAATGATACCAAACCAAGCTTGTCTCTCTCCAAGTACAAACACACGCAGGCAAGGTGTTAGCTGGCACCAGGGGGGTATTTCACGAAGCTGGCTAAGAAAATCTGGGCTTACTAAAATAAACCTGACTTGAGTTAGCGGGCTTATCAGGGGTCGGCAACCTTTGCCTAGAGCCATTTCCGTTTTTCACGAAACTAGATTGCGGCTCAAGAGGTGAAGCTAATCCAAGCCTGATGAAAGCCATTGGTTTGGGCAATCGCATGCGTGCGCATTCATGAACTATTTAAACAGCCCGTGTAAGTGAATGTAGATTGAAACATTCAATTAGACAGAAATGGCAAAAGAACATGCAGTGGCGTTTACCGCGAGGGAGCAGCAACTAATCATGGAATATTATGAAGTCAATCATCACTAAAAAAGGCAACACCACCATCATTAACAAAGCGAGACACACAGCCTGTACTAGTCTGTCATGGTAAAGTCTTGTTTTTACAAATCATTTCTAACTCCTATACTGAAAACCCCAAACTGTGCATAACATGTAGCTACTGCACTTTGCCTTTGTAGGGCAGCATAGGCCTATAGGGTATTGGACTATATAAGCCAATAATATTTTGTACATGTAGCCTACTGTGAAATAGCCTAATCTCAACCTTTTAAAATTGTAGCAAACAGAAAAAAGGCAGATGTCCAGCTTACTGGTGGAGGGCCAGCACCAGACCCCTTCACTCCAGCAGAGGAGCTGGCACTGTTGTTTAACCCGGTCAGCCTCTCATGGACGGGATAGAGTGGGGCACGTCCTCTGAGACGGTCGACCCCAGTCTGGTTAGTGCATATATTAAAGGTAGGTCCATATGAAGGTTGATTCCATTAACACACTTTGTATAGGCTATATAACTTTTATTTTATGAGCTAAATTTCACTTAAATGTAATTTAATTTACAGTGACAGATAATGCAGTGTTTTTGAGGGACCCTCCACTCAGAGATGTGAGTATATTGCAGTTAATATAACAGGACCTTCACTTTGTCTTAACATGCTGAAATACAGTGTGAATGTTGGCAGTATTCAAACCATGCAGTTATGCATAGCAGGAGACAGAGACTCAAGAGGAGGAGACCCTCACAACCTCGGAGATTGTGGAGGTAAACCATTGCACAGAAAATGCTTCACTAATTGCTCTTGGTGATGTAGCCTAATGTGGTTCTAAAAGACTGATTTGGTTATAGGATGGAGACCCAGGCCCATCCACGAGAAGGCCAACCTCCAGTCCTGGGGACAAACAAGTGAGTAGCCTATAACCAATGTGCAAATATACCTTATGCCTCATGTTTTGCAGCAACACTCATACATGTGACCTTATGCCTTACAGGGGGAAGACATTAAAAAGGTATATAAGAGATTGAGACACGCCAGCAGGAAATTATATTTTCTAGTATAGAAAATTGAAGATGAGGAAATTGGAGCTGGAAATAAAGAAGTTGGAAAAGGATGTAAGAGTGTTAGGCTTTTTGGAAGTAATTCAGTCCAATGTTCTGCAATTCAAGACTTTTCATTCTCAAATGTATGTTCTTTTACGCATTCTTCCAACATATGTATATAGTGGGGTTTTTTTATAACTAATTTAAAAAACAATATTCTGACAAATTACCAACCATTGATTTATTTATCACATTAAAACAAAGAAATTAATTCTGACTTTATCCACTGAGTCAAACTTTTTTTTGCAGTAACATGCAAATTAGCGCATATTTAATGAATACCTCATTTGCATATTTTAATAAAAAATAAATTCACTCATAATACAAAAATATCTTGTATTTGTGTGTGTATTCAACTGGTCAATTTTCATTCCGATAGGAGGAAAGGATATTTTATTTCCTATTTATTTAGTACCTCCCCTTAACAAGACAAAACAAAAGTGGAAGATAAGAAATAACTTATTGGAAGTGATTCATTGCAATTAGATCACGCTGAACTCTGCCATTTCTGTGGTCCAAATGCATGGGATTGAGCGGCGGCATCTCTTCCATGGGTTCCAGTGGGGGGTCCCTCTCCCTCCTCAGTTTGGCCACATTGTGCAGCACTGCACATTGTGCACACTGCACAGGCAACAATAATGTTGCATGCTCTGTCTGGAGCCACCCTGAGATGACGCAGGCATTTAAAGTGGGACTTTATCTGCCCAAATGCCATCTCAATGTGGCCTCTGGTAGAGGAGTGTGCCCTGTTGTAATTCATCTGTGGCACAGTAGTTGGGTCTGGGTAGAGTGTCATGAGATATGGTTGGCAGGCCCCTATAGGGATATTTCCCGTATAGGGTATAGAAGAGGGAATGTTAGATAATTCAAATGGGCTATAGGCATCCTGTGGTCATTCTTTATAAAAGTTCAGGCCACTTCGCCTATCCTAGATACTTCTTATATATATATTGTGGCATCCCAATGGGCTGCACTAGGAAATGGCTGCCTGGCCTACAACACATGGGAGCCAGGAAACACTACATTTCCCAGCAGCCTCCAGAAACACCTGAGCCGAGTGAAAGTAACGGGACTAACGACCAGCTGAAGGCCATTTCAAGGCCTATTTAAAGGGCTGATTCCCACTACACTGGGAGAGGAGTAGGAACGTGTTGGTGAAGGAGTTGCTGTGTGAGTATTTGGAGAGAAAGAACCTGTGAAGTCGTTGACTAGCCAGGATTTGGAAAGAGTGTTTTGGAGTGGATTGTTTGTGAATGAATTTGGATTGTTTTGAGGACCCCCCTTTGGATATTGATTACGGACTGGATTGCGGACTTGGACTTGGATTTGGAATTGGAACGGACATTGACAACGAGAAGGATTGCGGACTTTATGTGTTTGTATTCCCCCGAAGACCCCACCCTGTGTTTTGTGTTTGTCAAGAATTGTTTAATAAATTATCATTTTGTTTTTGAATACTGCCTCCTCCTGGTTCTTAAACTTGCCTACGCCCTCTGCAAGGTCCGTGAGTGTCGCCCAACCCCTGGGGACACCACAATATGTATATATTTTAAATATCATATTCATTATGAAAGTGGCTTCTGTAGCCTACAAAAGGTGGATTTTAGTTAAACCTTAAGCCTACCTTGTGCAAGCCTCTGGGCAAATGTGGACGTTCTAAAGATGCGCGAGTCATGGGCCGAGCCTGGGCATTTGGCCACTATGTTGGTCAGTATGCAATCAGAATTGCAGATCATCTATAGAAATTGTGAAATAATTACCATGTAGCCAGATAGCTGTGGTACAATTAACAGCGCAAAAAGTTATCGGTCTTGTGCATGCATAGGCTAAAGGTTAGTGCGTAGGCTATTTGGTTATGCTGACAGTGCATGTATGGTAGCCTGAACCCATTTGGCTACCTGTACATTGATGCTGTGGAAATATTTCCGATTGATATAATCTCCCTTAAGAGGTCCTGGGGGTGAATTTATCCGGACATGGGTGCAGTCCACAGCACCAATAACGTTTGGGAACCCTAATATGAAAAACATTTATATGAAAAATTTGTCATTTCTACTTCCCAGACATGAAAGCGCTATAAATAAATACAAACTATTAAATAGATTACTTGCAATTCTGAAAAACCTGCTTGATGTGCAAGCACTACCCCTTGGTGGCCAGGAAATATAATAAAGACATTTAGGGCCCTATTTTCGTGCCAGCGCTAAGCGGCGTTATCCTGTTATGCTGGCGAATTGCCAGTTTCGTCTGTTGCAAACGGAATATTTCCTGTCTCCGCCGAGTTTGGCAATTTCGTGGTGCGCAATGAAGGCGTTTGTGCGACTATGGGTTGGGCAGCGCAATAGGGGGTGTGACAGTGAAAACAGTCAGCGCTATGCAAGTTTGGTGTCAAATAATGAGTTTGTGTTAACGTCCAACTAGACCACCTCTTAGCGCAAACGCAATTTGGTGACTTTATTGATGCGCACATATGAACATAAGGTTATCTGAAATCACATGAGAATCCATCCATCCATCCATCCATCCATCCAATCACATTCCTGGTCAGAATCCCAGCATTGTTCCAGGCGAGAGGCAGGAATACACCCTGGACATCGCCAATTCGCAGGGCACACACACCATTCACTCACACACTCATTACGGGCAATTTACTCTCCCCAATTAGCCTGCATGTCTTTGGACTGTGGGAAGAAACCGTACCCGGAGGAAACCCACGCGGACACGGGGAGAACATGCAAACTCCGCACAGAAAGGCCCCGGCCTCGAACCCGAGAGAGAAGCTATCCACTTGCCATCACATGAGAATGTTTTTGAATATTGTGAGGTGGTAGCTCAGAGAAGCTTTGTAATTTTGGCGTGGTCTGATTTGATCTCAATTTCATCAACTTAACACACACTTACTCCAAAGTGTTTGATATTTTTATTTGAAGGACAATCACAGCTACATGTATATGCCATCAATAGTTTGGTCAGTATCATATGCAGCTTATAAATAGATCTACAAACACACAAGTTATAAATTTTTCTGCCGTCACAAATGTTGTGAAAGCTCACACTAAACTATAGTGACGAATTGTTTTGCCAATATGCGTTTGTTCATCAAGGTCTTGGTTATGTAAGGATGCCAAAATAGTTCAGAACATCTGAGATCTAAATAGCTAAAAACCTGTTTTTATCAGAACTGGTCAAATTTATTTCAGGCTGTGGGAGGGCTATATGCTAATATCCTGAATATTCATGATCCACACCTGAGGCTTGTCCACACCTGTAAGATCTGTCAGATGGACCATCTCTCTCTCAAAGGCCATCAGACAAAGAGAAAAGCCATCAGAGTAAGCAATAGTCAGTGGGCCATGCAGAAGACAGAAAAAAGAAGTTTTTTTTCATTTGGGAAGATTCATTGAAAACATCACAAACTAGGCTATATAAAAAAAATTCTAAATTAAAACACGGTGAAACATTAAAACATCAATTTTTTACAGTCTTTGGTGCCACTTCTCAAAACAGTTTCTGGTCAACTGTAGACACAAGGGAACATCACAAACCTTGCACTCCCATGGAGTGCACTGTTGTTTCCCCGACATCTTGCAGAGTACGCATTTCTTGCGACCAACAGAAGCCAGTTTGCCAACATCCAGAGTCTGTTTGGCAGTGGGCACAGGCACATGATCAAAAGTAGATCAAAAGTAGCCCGTTTTCTGGGTTTAAGATGTTTATTTATTGTTAAACGTCTGTAGGAAAATGAAAGCAAAATCTGTGTCTTCGCAGACACGGAAAGACATAAACAAAACAAACCAAAATATCCAACGATCAGGAACAAACAAAGCAAAGTAAAACGGTAAATCCAAAACGTATCCAAAAACTCTGTATAAACTAAACGCTGGGAATCTAAACAATAACAAGCACACGAACTAACAGGTAACGTTTACCTATTGCCATTTTATCTGTGCTAAATCTCTGATTACTGATTGAAGTATTTAGGCAAGTAGTGTTTGCACCTTTGAGGACTGTGTGGAGCCAATTGATAAATTGTTTAGCATTCTGAATGCCAGTGCTTTCCATGTGAACACAAGAGTTTTTTTGAGAGGAGAATTGTGTTTAGGGTTTTACAAAAAGTTAATTTGATAATGAAATTTCTGTGAAAACAAACTAAATGTGCTTATAGTTTTGCAGGAAGTGTTTTATTATTGATACATAGGCTTTAGGTTTTGATAATTGTGTCCATACTACCAGTTTTTTGTGTGTAACAATCAGTGCTGTAAGAATGTAAGAAACATGTAAGAAACTGTGTCATCTGTTTGCTCAAGTCTTTTCTGGTGCAACACATACATTGTTAAGTCTCTGATGAAGTGGCAGTGTCATCTGCCTGCTCAAGTCTCATTTAAAGTACCTTTGTCATCTGCCTGTTGAAGTCTTTTAGGCAACTGTGTCATCTGTTAGCTCAAGGCTCATTTGAAATACCTTGTACTGTGAAAGATTTACATGCTTTTTACTGACTGAGGGTGTTTATTTTACACATAATAATAAGACAAGCAATATAGACAAAATGTAAAAAAACACATTTGATTGTAAAAATATAGGCACAGAAAATACTTTTCAAACAGCCTAAAATGTTAGGGGTTGTATTGCCTCATTAAAACCCGAAAACGAAGTGCATGTTACATTAATTCAAGAAATATTGTAAAAAGGTCAATTTGGAACTGGAATTACAATATAGGGTATCAATAAGAATGTATTTATAAATTAAGTTGTAAAGTTTCTGTCCCCATGGCCCTCATCATCCTGAAGTCCCTCAGCAATGAGCTGAAGCTCATCAAAGTCGTCATCTTGCTCAGGGACGTCATCAGCTGCTCTAACTGGTCCCCATGATGCATTTCTAAAACTTGAACATGACAAAAATTTTAATTAAATCGTTGGTGAAAACCCTCAGGAAGGTGTTGAGGGCCAGGCTGTCGCAGACTTCCACGGACTGCTGGGGGTAGGGCTGCTGGACCAGGCGCTGGACATCAGCGGCCAGGGCAGTTTCCTCTCCCTGACACTGCTCTTGCTGGTGCTGCCAATCCCTGAGAGCGAGGACTGACATAACCCTGCCAAACCATTGATTCAATGCTGAGCAGAGGAGCAAAGCGTGGGTGGGCATGCTACCAGGGCCCAGGACCAAGAGTGGCTTCAGCTCTTCCCCCTCTGGAGCTGCCGCCAGGTGTATGCCATTCTCTACATTGCTCCACTCTGCTCCATTAGCTATAAAGCCAGGTTGTGCCACATCCACTTCCCAGTCGCCTCTCTCGTCAACATTGACCACCGCAATACCCGCCGTAGTATTCTCTTATCGCCCGTGGTGGCGCTCGAGAGCTCCGCCAGACAGCCCAAAAGTAGCGGCCGCCAAACCGAGTCCGCCAGCCGCAGGCCCAACCGTATTGCTAGCTGCAAGAAGGCCCTCTGCCTCACATATGCTAGCTATGTCTGCCGTCAGAGTGTTACCACTGCCGGCACCAGCATGGCATCCGACGGGCAGGAGGGTGCTGACTATCGGGCGGGTAGTCACCCAGGGTTCACTACCCGTGGCTGTTTGACTAGCAGATGAGCGGCCTCCCACTACGAGCTTGCTAGTCACCACCACAATTTCTGCCGTGGCTCCGTAGCCAAGATCCCCCATCTATGGCAGGAACTCCCTCAGCAAACCCCAGAGTGGAGTCTTTGTCTTCCGCTGTGTGCTCTTCCAATCTGGCCGTCTCGCTTCTTCGAGCGCCTTGATTGCAGCTTCAGTTCATCCCACTCTGACACCAATGTAGCAGTGAGTTTGCATTGCGTTTCCATTATAGTGCTACTTGCTTTATTAGAACAAAGCGTGAGACACCAGGAAGTACGAAGAACACGACGAAATCAAGGAAACTCACAGGGTCACGAATCACACAGACAGATACTATCATGGTTATACATTAATCTAATGAATGACATAAGGGGTGATGGGAAAATGGCACACAAGGAATCATGGGAGACTGTACAAAACAACATGTCATCGCAGCCCCCATACAATTAATATTTACGGTGGCTAAGCTTAACAGCTCACTGTTACAGTATGTTTCACATAGGAAGGTTTTGTATCCTCACGATGGTAAATCTTTGCTACAAACTAAACCTACATCTGTTATTCTCCAATAAGTATTAGCCAAACATCCCCCCCTAAATGGCAACCAGGGCCACCAGTAATATCATTATGTTGCATAATTTATTCCCTCTATATGCTGAAATGTTTTATTTGGTTTTACAATACCAAAACTCCAAAGAAGACTCATTTTGAAGGCCACGATCCCGCTTACGACCGGTGAGTAGCTACTGGTCAGCTAGTAGGCGGAAGTACTGGCTCTGCCACCAGAAGACACATATCAAGTTAATGTCCTGTGACGGAGACTGCCTCAATGATTGGCACAACCAAAATAACCTATAGTTAGGAACAGATAGAAATTATCAAAAAGTTTCACTGCCGTAAAGTTATGACGTCTTGCTACTGACTAAGTGCTGTCCCAAACTTACTCCGTACTGAGACAGCTATGCAATTTTATGTAGGCAGCTCCATGGGGTAGGCCCCTATGTAGGCAGCTCCATGGGGTTTGAAACACTACCATATTGCCATTTTGTGGTTTAACAATGTATTGTTTTGGTGTTGCACTTGTGATGAGATTTAGGAAGTTATAAAAATAGAATCTTACAAAATAAATTACTGTAGACAGCCGATTAAATCAGAGGATTCCTCTTTCTCAGGTTTTCTTTTTCTTTGTGTCCCTGAAAATTTTGATTATGTGTTCACAGGACATCCTCCTCCCTTTAAAAACATATTTATTCTCATAGTATGCATTAATGAAACATTTCAAGGAATCGGGAACAGCAGCAAGCAGTGCAGTGTTCAGTGGAGATATTGGCAGGGAGGGTGTCGGGGCCTGTAATAGGTGGCTGACTGTTGAGAAGAGCGCTCTGGTGTTGCCTTTTCCAGTACTGATGATGTTTGAGTAGTAGGAGGATTTGGCAGCAGAGAAGGCGTTCTTGTAATGGAATAGGTGCTGAGAATATAGTAGGGTGTACACTGAGAGTCAAGTCTTTTTACATTACCGCTCGAGTCGACGGCCAGTGATTTTAAGCTGGCGAAGGTCAGGGGTGTACCAAGGAGCAATGTGGGCAAGGGAGACAGTGTGGGTTTTCAGGGGGGGAAGGGAGTTCAGAGAAGAGGCAAGGCAGTCATTCTAATGACTAAATCAGCCAGGGAGGAGGATGGGGCAGTGTCATATTTGCTGCTTGCCGCCAGAGGGTGGTATTGGACTCCCTTATTGTGTTATTAGATAATTGTATTATTGTTTCATTGTCTTGAGTGTGTCCTGTGTCTTGTTTCACCTGATTGTCTCTGTGCATTATTGTCTTAGTAATTTCACCTGTGTCTTGTTTAATTCATTATTTAAGCTGTCTGTTTTCGGTTTTACTTCACTCTGTCTTGAATGGTTGTTCCTCGTTTTCAGTGTTTGTTCAGCTATTTAGAGTTTCTGGTTCCTAGCTTTGTTGGTTTGATTGCTTCAGTGTTTTGTAGTACTTAATGTTTGTTTTATTTCTTCAGTGTTTTATTGTATATTTAGTTTAGTTTGTTTCTTAATTAAACTCCTGTTTGTTGTTGGATTCCTGCCTCCTGGAAAATTTCAAAGAGCACAGATTTGTGGTCAGAAATGGGGAACTTAATGTCAGTAAGGTTAAGGGGAATGATGCCAGGGCAGCAGATTAAATCAAGTATGTGACCTTTGTTGTGTGTTAGAAAATTGACATATTGTGTGATACCAAGACAGTCAAGGAGTAAAATGATTCATTCATTGAAATTATTGGCAAAATACTGGATGAATCATCAATGTGTATATTAAAGTCCCCCAGGAGGATATTAGGGGACATTGCACATACAGATGATAATACAGTTAATAATGATGATATTTCATTAAGAAAATGAGCAGAGGGCTTTGGTGGTCTGTAGATACAATGACGACCGGCTCAGAACCAGTTTTAAAGCTAGACATTCAAAAGAGGAGTGATAGGTGGCAGTGGCAGCATTAACTTTGATGTTAGCGACCCCCACAAATGATAGCGCAGGGTTTACTAATGTAAACATAGCCGGGTGGGAGAGACTCTTTAACCTGGGAGAAGTCATTCAGCTGTTGCCAGGTCTCAGTGAGGCACAAAAAGTCAAGCTTTCTGTTATTAATGAGTTTGTAAACCAGCAGCCTTATTGGAAAGAGATCTAACATTAAACAGAACAAGTTTGAAACAGGCAAGAGGAGCATATGTAGCCGCCTTGGACATGGGGGATAACACACTGTGCTCGACAATATGGCTAGCATTGTGAGGGTGGGGGGGATCCATTGACCAAAAGGAGCTAATGTTTGTCTTACTGTTACTGTAGCAGAAGTTCCTACGAGATCCACGGTGTATGTATCTTAGTCGGTTGAAAATGTCACAGTGGGCGAACAGAGCTGGAGGTGGAATCGAAGACATAGCAGCTCTGCTGCGGAGTACCTCAGTGGCAGGCTAGCAGTGAAAGTAAAACAGCATAATCCAGTAATTTAGTATTCTACATGGCAGAGAGCAGAGAGCAAAATCTCAGAGAGCCAACCTGGTACCTGGCAGGACAGCAGCAGTTCAACAGCAGCCAAGTATAAGGCAAAGAAGCTGGGGCAGGCCACAGGTCCGGGGAGCAGAGCTGGGGAACAGGTGGTAATGAGGGAGTGGATGACAGACAGCAGAGTGAGCGAGACAGGTAGGTTCCAGTGACACTTCAGACCAAATATTATCAAAGCATATTAGCTGAGTTGCCTATAGGAATCGAATGTAACAGGAGAAACAAAAAACAAAGACAAGGAAATATACAAGCACTTATTTGGCTAAACGGTTAAAATAATTATATCAACTAAACAGGAACCAAAACTGAAACCGGAGAGAGCAGCGGCAACCAGGTGCACCAGTGTGTACTCGACCAGAAGGAAGATGTCAAAGGGAGAGGTTGAGATTTATTGCTAGGTATGATGGGAGTGGGCCTTATTGGTTTATTTATTTCCTTATGCTTTTGTTTTGTCTTTCTCTTTTTCCCTACCATTTCAGTCTAGTTGAGAGGGGGGTCAGAGTCAGTAATGTCTGAGGCGGAGGTGGGGTCTTCTACCATACTGAGGGGTTCAGAGTCTGCCTCCTCCTCAACTGTGGTAGGGGGTGTCTGGGGGAGTGGCACTTGAGTTCCTTCTGTTTTGGTCAGGGCTTGAGATTGGATGGGGTAAGGGTTATCTGTGTTGGGGGTCTCCTGTGGTTGGAGTCGAGGTGGGGCCAGGGAGGGAGGTTACAGAGCCCCCCTTTCTTTTGTAAGCATGTCCTCACAATTCATGTTTGTTTAAACCTCCTTCACTTAACACCTAGGACATAACTCTGATAGTACCAAGCCTCATCTATACAAATTCAATATTCAATAAATGTATACTATGCTTACCTGTTTCTACTTTGTTATGTTAGACGAGGTGATCACAAACCCAATGTAAATTTGCGGATCTGTAATTTATTAGTACATAGTTTATAACATTTGTTGAATGTTTATTTTAGGTTAGATTGTACAGGGTAGGCTTGAACAGTCGATTGTTTATCATATTTATTTATGTATTGTAGCGGGAATAGGGGTGTGGGATTTCCACGCAACCAAGTTCAGTAGCCTAACAGCACACGGGTACAAAAATGAGTTTATTGGGGAAAAACTCACAGGGAGGGAGATTGTTAAAACATGGCAAACAATCCAAGTCCATAATCCCTATTAGTTGTCGTGTTTTGTATTCCAAGGTCGCAGGCACATCCAGATTCTCATCCAATTCCGTTCAACAATACTCGGGTTATCCAGTTGGTCCAGGTCATACAGCAATATTTCTTTTAAACTTAACTTTTTCTTTTCTCCCAACAACTCTCCATGCTTTTCCCTTGCAGTACTTTGCACGTTGACTAGAGGCAACCCCCCCTCTGTTATTCTGGAGCAGTCAGCTGTTAAAGGGTTCCCGGTGTGTCTTATTTCCTCCGGACCTCCCAATATGGTCTGGGGGTGGAGTCAGTGTGTCGACACGTCCCCTCAATCACTACTCCCCTTACCTCCCCTAGCTGGCTGCCACAGTATGTATTGAATGTACTTATAATGCATGTATAGCCTATATGTATATAGTTAATGGTATTTATTGAATTGATTGTATTAATTTAATGTATATTGAATGTAATTTTATGATATTTTATGTGTCATGTAGACCCTTGTAGGTTGTAGGGTTATTTATTATTTATGATGTTAACCCCCTGAGGTCGACGGGATCGCCGACGATCGCAGCAGCAATAAAACTATATTACTATTGTCACGGTTGTTCCCCAGATTCACCGCCTGATGGCGGTGTACAGCTGGAACGAGTTTTCAATTATCTCCCTATTTAAACCGCACCTGGGTTTCTGATCGGGGCGAAATCGTAAGCCATCTTTACGATTTTTAGCCGGTAAGGTAGTGTGTCTTTTTCAAGACGCACACAAAGACTTCCTTTAGAAATGACCATCTCCATTCAATCCCTTTTAAAACTAAAGAACTTATCTAGTTGTACCTTTTAACAAAACCATTCTCTCTAATGCGAGTTTTCGTTTGGTTTTGTTTGTCAGTCGGTTCGACTGCTTTCAGGTTACAAACTTGTTATTTTGGCTCTCCTAGCCGTTTACGTTTTGGGGAAACTCTGGGTCTAACGAAATAACTTATTTAGTTTACCTTCATTAGAAACCTTGCTCGTTACGAGAGCTTTTAGTTGGGTTTCTGTTGTTCAGTCAGTTCGACTAGTTCGGGTTACTAACTGGTTCTTTTGGCTAACAGCCTTTCACGTTTTGGACAGTCAAGAGTTTTGGTTTAAGGTCTTCTCATAACTATTTAATTGTACCTACATTATAAACTTTGCTCGTGGTTAGGAGCTTTTCGTTAAGTTTCTTTTGTTCAGTCGCTTCGACTGTTTTCGGGTAACAATATGGTTCTGGCGGCTCTCCTAGCCCCTCCGCGTTTTAGGACGCTCAGAACTTTTCCTAACTGTTTAATTGGACCTTCATTAGAAACCTTGCTCGTGGTTAGGAGCTTTTCATTAGGTTTGTTTTGTTCAGTCGCTTCGACTGTTTTCGGGTTACAATATGGTTCTGGCGGCTCTCCCTAGCCCCTCCGCGTTTTTAGGACGCTCAGAACTTTTCATAACTGTTTAATTGGACCTACATTAGAAACCTTGCTCGTGGTTAGGAGCTTTTAGTTGGGTTTCTTCTGTTCAGTCGCTTCGACTGTTTTCGGGTTACATATGGTTCTGGCGGCTCTCCTAGCCCCTCCGCGTTTTCTGACGCTCAGAACTTTTCATAACTGTTTAATTGGACCTACATTAGAAACCTTGCTCGTGGTTAGGAGCTTTTCGTTAGGTTTCTTTTGTTCAGTCGTCGACTGTTTTCGGTTTAATATGGTTCTGGCGGCTCTCCTAGCCCTCCGCGTTTGGACGCTCAGAACTTTGGTATAGGTCTTACCCTGTTGTTCTGTCGGTTCCCCTTAATCGTTTCGAGTTTGTTGGACGTTCAGATGTGGGTCAAGTTATGCCCTGTTGTTCTGTCGGTTCCCCTTAAACCGTTTCTAGTTTTGGGATGTCAGATGTGGGTCAAGTAGAACCCTGTTGTTCTGTCGGTGTAACCGTTTCGAAGTTTCGGACGTCAGATGTGGGTCAAGTTGTGCCCTGTTGTTCTGTCGGTCCCCCTTAACCGTTTCGAGTTTTCGGACTTTCAGAACTTGTGGGTCAGGTCTTACCATGTTATCAACTTGTTCTGTTGGCTCTCCTATCCTTTTCACATTTTCGGACGCACAGAACTTTTGGTTATGTCTGGTCATAATAAATTATTTCCTTGTCACCTACAAATAAAAACCTTTGCTCGCTATTAGCGCTTTTCATTTGGTTTCGTTTTGTTCAGTCGTTTAGACTGTTTTGGGTGACAACCCCGTTCTGTTGGCTCTCCTATCCTTTCGTTTTTCGGACAGAACTTTTGGTTATGTCTGGTCATAATAAATTATTTACTTGTCACTTACAAATAGAAACCTTGCTCGCTATTAAGCGCTTTTCTTTTGGTTTCGTTTTGTTCAGCCAGTTCGACTGTTTTGGGTTACCAGATTGTTCTGTTGGCTCTCCTAGCCTTTTCGCGTTTTCGGACGTTCAGAACTTTTGGGTTAGGTCTTAACATTCGGTTCGACTGTTTTCGGGTGACAACCTTGTTCTGTTGGCTCTCCTAGCCTTTCACGTTTTCGGACGCTCAGAACATTTGGTTCAGGTATTTACATAATACTTATTTAAATTGTACCTTCATTAGAAACCTTGCTCGTTAGTTATGAGCTTTTAGTTAGGTTTCGTTTGTTCAGTCACTTCGACTGTTTCAGGTTACAATATGGTTCTGTGGCTCTGTAGCTTTTCGCGTTTTCGGACGCTCTGAACTTTTGCGTGTTATGTAAACTAAAGAACATATTTAATTGTACCTACAATAAGAACCCTGCTCGCTATTAAGCGCTTTTCGTTCGGGTTCCTGTTGTTCAGTCTGTTCAACTGTTTCCGGGTTACAATCTTGTTCTCTCGGCTCTCCTAGCCTTTATTGTTTTGGGAAACTTGTGTCTTAACATACAAACTTATTTAGTTGTACCTATAAAAAAGAACCTTGCCCGCTAGTCGGAGCTTTGACTCAGGTTGCTTTTGTTCAGTCGTTTCGACTGGTTCAGGTTACAAACTTGTTCGTTTGGCTCTCATAGCCTTTGCGTTTTCAGACACTCGGAGTAGCCACCCGTTGGGTGAGACATAGTACCTATTAGCTTGATAGTACCTATTGTGATTAATGTTTCTTGCCTCTCGAGAACTTGTTTGTTTGTGTGTGCTTATTGTTGTTTAGATTCCCAGTGTTTAGTTTATTCCAAGTTTTTGGATATGTTTTGGATAAGTTTTGGATTGACCGTTTTACTTTGTTCCTGATCGTTGGTTATTTTGTTTTGTTTTGTTTATGTCTTTCCATGTCTTCGCAGACACGGATTTTGTTTTCGTTTTCCTACAGACGTTTAAAGATACATAAATATCTTAAACCCAGAAAACGGGCTACTTTTGATCATGTGCCTGTGCCCACTGCCAAACAGACTCTGGATGTTGGCAAACTGGCTTCTGTTGGTCGCAAGAAATGCGTACTCTGCAAGATGTCGGGGAAACAACAGTGCACTCCATGGGAGTACAAGGTTTGTGATGTTCCCTTGTGTCTACAGTTCACCAGAAACTGTTTTGAGAAGTGGCACCAAAGACTGTGAAAGAACACATTGTCTCACCATGTTTTAATTTTGAATTTTTTGTGTATAGGCTAGTTTGTGTGATGTTTTCAATAAATCTTCCAAAATGAAAAAACTTATTTTTTTTCTGTCTTCTGCATGGCTCACTCACTATTGCTCACTCTGATGGCTTTTGTCTTTGTCTGATGGCCGTTGAGAGAGAGATGGCCCATCTGACAGATCTTACAGGTGTGGATCATGAATATTCAGGATATTAGCATATAGCCCTCCCACAGCCTGAAATAAATTTGACCAGTTCTGATAAAAACAGGTTTTTAGCTATTTAGATCTCAGATGTGCTAAACTATTTTGACATCCTTACATAACCAAGACCTTGATGAACAAACGCATATTGGCAAAACAATTTGTCACTATAGTTTAGTGTGTGCTTTCACAACTTTTGTGACGGCAGAAAAATTTACTCTTTATAACTTGTGTGTTTGTAGATCTATTTACAAGCTGCATATGATACTGACCAAACTAATGATGGCATATCAATGTAGCTGTGATTGTCCTCCAAATAAAAATATCAAACACTTTGGAGTAAGTGTGTGTTAAGTTGATGAACTTGAGATAAATATCAGACCACGCCAAAATCACAAACCTTCTCTGAGCTAAGCACGGACCTCAGGGGGTTAATAGTGGTGTTATCGTAGCTATTCGTATTTGTTGTGTACTACGTGGGTGTTCATTATTGGAAAATATGTATGTTTGCTATGGGAGTATGTAGCCTATTGTGTATACTCTGGTGAACTGTAATGCATACAATAAAATACAAATGAGAAAAAGTACATGTAGCTATTATTAAAGACATAATACAGTGGCATTCATGTAAAACATTTCATTGTGGGTAAAACGGATGACAATATTTAACTGCTGAATAATGTTAGTTTGACTGCTGTTATGGCTTATCAGCATGTTTGGTCAAATACAATGTTATGTCTAAATATCTCATGAATAACTTTAATCAGAACCCAGCAAACATGATGACATTTCTGAACTCTAGAGCAGTGGTTCTCAAACTTTTCAGCCTGCGACCCCCAAAATAATGTTGGTAGAGACTCGTGACTACCACCATTGCATGTTCTCCCGAGGTGCTTTCCAACAATCTTGACAAGCGCGCACACACACAAATGGACACGGTTACAGCACCCAGATAATAATAACAACATAAAAAGAAAACATGTAATAATAACCATATATCTCTTCTTTCGCATGCTAATTAAGTTTAACATGTAGGCCTACAACTGACTTGTTTTAATGTGATATACTCTCGGTTTGATGTTGGAGACAACCACTCGGAGATCATCCTCCATGTTGAGTTGCGATCGGTATTTGTTGTTTATGTACGTCAGTGTGGAAAAAGTAGATATAGGTCAAATAAATAGGTTGATCCGAAAGGAATCAGTACATCCATTGCGATTGTGGTTTGCTGTGTTATTACTTGTTTTTGGTCTTGCAATTCTTGTTCCTTTTTGGCTGAAAAAGTCTACTCGTTTATCAGCATGAGAGGGATGCTTGGTTAGCAAGTGTCGTTTCGAGGCTACTGGGAAAATGTTTGTTAACCTTAATACATTAGGCGCTATTCATATTGACAAGTCACTCTGAAGCAACCGATGAATTTCATGTTATATTTACCCAGAGCAATTTATAAGATGTGCATTAATACATGGTATGACCAATTATTTAATTCAGAAAAGCCATCTATCTATCGCTCATGCTGATAACCAGTAGACCTTTTCCAGCGAAAAATAAAATAAAATGATGTGAACTTGAAACAGTGAGGACCTGTTTGCACTGCCCTGGAGAACTTGTACAAGCAATAACATTTTCACAAAGCTGGACACTAAAGGGGCAGCGCTCGCCAACACTGGGTAAAAAGAAAGGACTGAAGGCAAGAGTCTTACAAGTAGCACATCATTCATTTCACACTGTATTATACACAGAAAGCTCTTGCAAGCAGAGCACTCAATCCAAATTGTCGTAAGCACCTCCGGGGAAGGGGGAGCGTGGGGGTCGCGTCTCTACTGGGAGTCCCAGGCTGAAAAGTTTGAGAACCAAAATATTGTAGGCTATATACTCTGATTGTTAAAGGAAAAATGGTAGGCTAACACATGAATTGTAGGCCTATTCTCTTTTTATGTTATGCATAAATGCAATTACAATTAAAAAAGATAGCATTTTACTATTTTTCCTCACATTATTGAAATCATGTTGCAACCCCCCAAATGGATCTCGTGACCCCCACTTTGAGAACCACTGCTCTAGACAACTGACTACTGACTGACTTGCTAGCTAGCAATGAGCTACCTGCTGCTCTCACTTTCTACACTCACCAACACTCAATATGATCGGTCTTTCATGTTGGCCCTAATGTAATAATAATAATACATTTTATTTATGGGCGCCTTTCAAGGCTCTCAAGGACACCTTACAAGACATAATTAAAACAACATATCAAAACATTATAAAATCAACAAAGCAAAATCAGATATAACAGATAAAAAACAATATACAACAGGTCAAACCAAATATGCCAAAGTGAAGAGGTGTGTTTTGAGACTGGATTTGAAAGAGGAGAGAGTGTAAATATTTTGAATGTTTGGTGGCAGAGACTTCCAGAGGCAGGGTGCAGGCTCTAGATCCCATAGTGGTCAAGCGGGCAGAAGGTGTGACAAGTTGGCTGGCAGAGGAGGATCTGAGACTATGGGAAGGAGTGTATGTAAGAAGGAGTTCAGAGAGATATGAAGGTGCTAGGTTATGGAGAGCTTTAAAGGTAAGAAGGAGAATTTTAAAATGAATACGGAATTGAATGGGGAGCCAATGAAGTTGTTGGAGAATTGGAGTGATATAGTCAGTGGAAGGAGTTCTGGTAATGATACTACGTGCAGCTGAGTTCTGGACCAGTTGGAGTTTATGGAGACATTTGTGTGGAAGGCCAAAGAGGATGGTGTTGCAGTAGTCTATACGGGATGTGACCAGGGTGTGGACAAGAATGGCGGTGCTGGTAGGTGTAAGTGATGGACTGAGACGATGTATGTTGCGTAGGTGAAAGTATGCAGACCGAGTGACATTGTTAATGTGTGATTCAAAAGATAATGTGCTGTCCAGGATGACACCCAGACTCTTAACCTGAGGGGAAGGGGAAACTGTGGAATTGTCAATGGTAAGGGAGAAGCTGTGAGGTTTAGCCAAGGTGTATTTAGTGCCAATGAGGAGAACCTCTGTTTTATCACTGTTAAGTTTTAGGAAGTTGATTGAGAACCAGGATTTGATTTCCAGCAAACAGTAGGAAAGGGAAGTGGGTGGGAGGGCAGAATTTGGCTTAGTGGATAGGTAGAGCTGGGTGTCATTTACGGATGAGACCAGATATTTCACCCACAGTTGGAAGTTCAAAACTAGATAGAGAGGAAAACACAGAAACATCAGAAGACAGAAAGAGTGAACTGTATGTAGTATTGATAGAAGAGGTCAATTGTTGATGGATATTTTCAATCTTGGCATTAAAAAAGGTCATAAAATTGTTACACTGAGCAACAGAATACATATGAGGAGCAAGAGTGTCTGGGGGCCGTAGGATAGTCTTAACCGTGGAAAACAGGGCTCTTGTGTTCCCTTCACCTGACCTAATTAAGTTAGCATAAAGGTACATTTTGCAGTGGAGAGAGCATCTTTGTAGTTCAGTATGTGACTGTTATACATATCTTTGTGAACAACATTTATAAAAGACACATTTGTTTCATATTGCAATATTGCTGATAAATAACACCAGTTAAAATTATTTTGATTGTTGTGCTGCAATTATTTTATTGTTGTTAAACCTTTAAACGCAGTGGCAGAGGTAGTGCTCCGCATCCTCTGAGAAAATAATGCCACAATCACTGGAGTGGGCGACTGTCAGGATGCTGGAGTAAGCAAACAGCAGGTCGTATTAAGGTTGGTATCCAATTATAAAAGTATTGTAGATCAATATTGAAATAATTTCTGAATAAAACATAAAACTACATAATACATATAAAACTATGTCAGGTGCTACAAGGGCTGTCACAGTTTTTGCCAATACCCTGCTGATTATGGATTGTGATGGTCCCAAATCATCAGCATTACATAATTGCATTTTCCCCGTGGCTAGGAAGCGCAGTGTTGAAATAACTTGCATCTCTGTCGTAACTGCGCTACTTCTCAAAGTTGCTGGCGATATTACTGCTGGCGAATGTAATGTAATGTAAATGTATTACACCCCGCACAAGATCAGTGACAAAAATGATTCCCTGACGATCTAAGCGATAACGTTTGATTAACTATGCATCATCATTTCAACATTTCTAAAACATTCTTCCTGTCTTGGAAGGTGCGCGCACGTCTCTGTCTTCGCGACTGTGCAGTGTTTCCTACTCCTAGCCGCTCCAGAGGTCTCATACCTGACAGGTTTTTAAGTCAAGAGAAATCACCTTTATTCTTACATTTCAGCGTAGGAGTAAAGGTCACCAATTATTGCCAAGAGAATGCCACGATTTAAAGAAGGGACTTAGATGTACAACATATTGGAGTCCTGTAACTGAACTAGAAACAGGCTCCTTATAATCACATCTTTTTAAAATCGCGATGGGAAAACTCATTGGGAGTGTTACACCACACTTTGGCTCTCTATACTTGACCCACACTCCAGCACCATAGGTGGCGGTATTGCACATATAAGTTACGGTAGTTTAAGCGCGGTAAAAAGAACAACACCATCCTTTTCCTGTGCGTTTCAGCAACGTGGTTTGCCGGCTGTTTTGTTAGCTGAAGTTAGCAGTCTTTATTGAGTCTGTAACGTTAGCAGTCAAGCAAGCCATCTAAATCCCCCCAAAATAATCGAATAATGAGCAAGGCACACCCACCAGAGTTGAAGAAGTGAGTATTTTGTTTTAGATTTTCTTTGCATGCAAACAAAGCTATATAGCTTTTAGCTAGCTATCGCAACCAGCACAGCTTCTCTGCTCGCTAGCCACCTGGATAACGTTTTTATATCGTTTGCTACATCACTTTGTTACGAAGCTAGCCAGAAAGTTATAATTAATCATTGATCTTTGGTTTATTCATAACGATTTGTAGCAAATTGCAGCTACTTAAATTATGAAATAGGCTATTCGATTCGTTGTTTTGCTGACGTTACACATTTTAATGGTTTTAATATGTTCTCATCTTTTTAGATTCATGGATAAGAAGCTTTCACGTAAGTAACGTTAGCTGAACAAGCGCAAGCTTGTTAATGTGTCTATACCGGGGGTCGGCAACCCGCGGCTCTGGAGCCGCATGCGGCTCTTCAGCCCCTCTGCAGTGGCTCCCTGCAGCTTTGCAAAAAAATAATATATGGAAATAAATAACGACTATTTTTATTTTATTTTTTCCTTTCAAAGGGAACACCTTATTTTGGAGATCGAGGTGATACTGTGACACTGAAATTAAAAAAAGTTTAATATTTCGTCAATTAAAATATGCGTCACATCCCCGGCGCCTCTCCCTGCCATCTGAAGGAGACTAATCTTGAGTTTCCAATCCCCGGTAAACTAACCATGGATAAATCCAAAAAATAAAAGTCTCGGAGGAAAATAGAGAGTTTAATTCAGCATGGACAGGCTGTCAGACGGCCGTCAGAAGGCTATTCTTGCTCGGGAGCACAAATGGAGCGATATTGAAAAACCTCCCCAAACCCGACAAATTTGTGTTTGAAACATGGAATGCCATTCCCGACACTTATATGAACATGAAGAAGTATAGATTTGGAGTCCTGTCCATCTTTGGATCCACATACTTCTGCGAGCAGGTTTTCTCAAGCATGAACTACATAAAATCCAAATATCGCTCGCGCCTCACAGATGACAGCCTGCAGTCCTGTGTTAAGATCAAAGTCACGTCTTACAGCCCTGATATAGAGAAGCTCTGCAGTGATGTTCAGAAACAGAAATCACATTAAACAGATGAGAACACTATCATTTAATAGGCTATTATTTATTTCAAAGTGGGCTACTTTTTACTGTATTAATCTTCCACAAATAAGGGAAGGACTCAAATAGACCTGCATGGTTCTGTGTTTTATTTCAAAGTAGGTCTACACATGCCAGTGTTTTTTTCTTTCTCTTCATAAGAGTTTGAGGTTTTCTTTTGTTATAACAGGTAAAAACAGCAATAAAATGTCAACAGTTTTCTTTTTGTTCTATAATTTCACAAATGCAACAAACTATAGTTATTTTACAGTGGGTGACAAAAACACACATATTTACACATACACATATTTTATTTCCTATTTTAGTTCCTATAATATGTTTTTTAGTATTTTTAGTGATTTTTCCATGATATTATGGACAAATAAATTGGAATTAATTAGTATCTTGTATGACCTCCTTTGCCTTAAAAACTTGATAACTTCTGTCAAACATACTAGAAGCTTTTGAATAAATTCCAATCCCTCTGTATATATGGTATAACTATAAAACTTTATACACTGTGTTATCTTCATTTTAAGGGTCAAATAGGTTTTGCGGCTCCAGATGAATTTTATGTAGTGGGAGAGGGGCCAAAAATGGCTCTTTTGATAGTAAAGGTTGCCGACCCCTGGTCTATACCAATCCTTGCAGCTCTTATTGATGTATGGTAGAATTATTTTGAGTCACAGTGAAATAATTATCCTAACTAACCAGGCAGGTAAATTGTCATTGGTAAGCTTGGAATCGTTTTTTAAATTACACTTATTTTCATATATCGAAGTGAAATGCATTGTGCATAGCTTGCAATCAGCTACGGATGAAATAATACTAAAATCACTGGTTAACTCAATGTAAAAAAGCCATATTTTTTTCCTTTCTGGAAATGAATGTGCCCATGTTAAGTATGCAGTAATCTATTATTTGTTTGGCTGCTCTCTATAACATGAAATGTTTACTATAATTAATTGGCAATGTAAGGTCTAGGTTACATTTTTATGCCCAGACAAATTATAATTATGAGGGCAGGCTCCATAGAGCAGAATCAATGAATTGTCAGTTAGTGGAAGTCAAGTCAGATGATCTGATTCACAGCATCACTGGCACAGGCTAGAAAAGGATCATTTCTAGTCTTTTCCATCATTGATATGGATGAAAATTGTTGTTAGCAGAATGTATGCAAACAAAGCTATAATCGGTTTTTAGTACCAAATCTGTCTTGCAGTATTTATCAAGCAAATCCAACATAAAATGATACATGAACGCTTTTCATAGATTCTTGGTTAAAATGGTATGACCATTTTGCTTAGCCACATTTTATTTGTGTGATAAAAGTAATCAGCTGTAGCTGAACTTCAGGTGCCTTGACCCATTTCCTCTTGTGCAATTTTCCAATCCTTGATTTCCTCTGTAGTGAAACTGAATGGTGGTCGCCATGTCCAGGGAATCTTGCGAGGATTTGATCCTTTCATGAATCTGGTTATGGATGACTGTCTGGAGATGGCCCCTGGAGGGCAGCAGAACACAATTGGCATGGTGGTCAGTACTACTTTATTTTTTTCTCATTTTCATTTGATGAAAAAACTACCATTATTCTAAGTAAAATTAATCTATATTGCCTGTGATAGTGCCAAGATTGAGACTGTTTTTTCTTTTTTGAATAATTTTTATCCCCCTCAATTTGCTTTTTGTTAAGTATTAAATTCCGTCATCCTTATGCTTTCACCTTTTGGTTATGAGGATATTTTACCTTTTAAAATAAGTATTTACTCATTTATATTTTATATTAATTATATGTGGCAGAGGAGTTATATAAGAAATAAACCAAGACCACCCTTGCAGCATGCTTGGAGTGGTAATGGGACACACGGCTGAAAGCCTCCCAGAAGTACGCATGGCTTTAACTAGCTACTTACCACAAATACAAACCATAAATGACAATTGGAATTGTAAATGCATATTAAAATACAAATGTAAATCTTGTTTAACCCCTTAACCATCACCTCCTATTTTGTGCATTCACGCCTATTTGGACATACCAAAATATAACAGTTCATGGGTCAAGTACTGTGATGGCCACATGCCTACATTTGGTACATCAAATAGCATGTGGACACAACAGATCACAAAGGACCAAAGATCAAACATACAATAAAGTAGTCTTTTGTAGTTTTCTTGTGTAGAATCTTATGTTTGAAAAGCAATAAATGAGTCATATTTAATGATATACCTGTGGATTTTTGTGCATGCCTCCAATATATCAACACATTCTGTGTGAAAAAACTGACTTCTAGATCCAATAACTCATGAACTAGAGGCCTTTTAGTGAATGGTATCTCCAGTGGTCTCCTAGTGTCCCAAAACCTACCCAAGGTGGCCAAATTTACCCAATGATTTCTATTCACTTCCTTAACACTGGAAAACATGCTCAAACATTTTGACGATATAAAACATTTTTCGATCACCCAAATCATTATGAATTGTTATTTTGCTCACGAAACATACTCATGTGATGGCTCAAAGTGTTTCCTAATGTCTCCAAGTGGCACAATTAACTTCTGTGACACTGAGACATCACACTACAACATATTGCTGCCTATGAGAGACACAGACCAAATTCAAACCAAAGAATTGGAGAGCAACAACAGAATTTTCTTTCCCAATGGTAAAAACGTAACCAACAGGCATTTACCATTAAACTTTTCTCAAAAAAACAGCAACCGCTCTCAAAATGAGCAAAATAAATATTGAATATTGTACCAATATAAATAATATATCATTATAATAAATTAATTATAAATATAAAACGAAATTTAGCCAAGACAAAATAGCAGTTGCAATTGTCTGCCTGCATTGCACAACTATTTACAGTGTCAGTTGGTGTTCTTTAGTCCGGTAACACAGGAAAAGCTATAGGTTATTTTGGTTATGCCAGTCATTGAAACAGTCTGTCACAGGACATGAAGTTGATGGGTGTCTTCTGGTGGCAGAGTATAGCTACTCATCAGTTGTAAACGGGATCCTGGTTATTGAAATTAGTCTTCTTTAGGGCTTTTGGTATTGTAAAGCCAAATAATAAATCCAAATAAACTAAGAGAAAAGTATAGAGTTTTCCAAATCTGTGCACTCTTCAATCGCGTGCGTCTGCATTAGCATCACAATGCGTATAGCACATTCATGATAGTAAATGAAAACTTAAGGAAACCTAAGTGTTGTAAAGGATTACCCATTGGCTAGAACCATAGAAACATTTCAGCATATATGGAGGGAAATTGTATCAGTTATGCCCCTGGATCATGCCATGTGATCACATTACTGGTGGCGCTGGTTGCCGTTAAGGGGGGTCTGTTTGGCCAATACTTATTGGAGAATGATGGGTGTGGGCTTATTTTGTAGAAAATATTTACCATTGTGAGGATATAACACTTTCCTATGTGAAACATACTCGCACATCTTGCATACCCATGAGAATGATCTCTTTGCTGTTGTTGGCAATACGTAGTGCATAGAAAACATTGGAACTCTTGATTTGGCTTGCTCTTGTGACAAACAGGGTCATTACCTTTTGTTCGTTAGACCCTTACGGTGATCAGGATGCCTACATTATCAACGATCTGCCATATTTCGGCACTTCTAGACTTCACCAAATGTAAGGAGCAGCTATTCTCCTAGAGTAGCCTACCCTGCCTTGAATCAGGAATGAGATTTATTTTGCAACATTGCAGTTGATGTGAATTGCCATGCATTGTTGAAAAGATTCCACCCGATCTGTGCATGTAACAAATCTCCATATTTTAATAGTGATATTTAAAGGAGAACGTGCTATGTGATTTAGACAACCCGGCGGCAGGCTAGTGACGTTATGGGGTTAAAGTTTAGTAAAAACATGAACACATTTTAGTATGTTTAAATGCATCAAATCCAATTTGTCTCAGTGTAGGAAGAGCTGTAGCTAGAATGAACAAATATGACTAGCAGATTGGTGCAGCAGCAAAGGGGCTGACAAGTGTTAGAAAGTGACATTTATTACAGTCATATCCTTGCTTGTAAAAGTGATAATCGCTCAGCACTAATCTCTCCTGTTTGTACTAAACTGTTTTTCTTTCTCTCCAGGTAATAAGGGGAAACAGCATCATCATGTTGGAGGCTCTAGAACGAGTATGAAGGCTGTATGAGGACCCTAATGAGATCACAATGACCAAAAGGGGTACATTGAGCATCCCCTGCAGTTTTTGTTGTTGTTTTGAATTACTCAAGCTAATTTGACCCATATGATCAAAAGAACTGAGTAATTTAAGCTGTATTTAATGTTTTTCCTTCATTTTGGAACATTGTACCATTCCACAATGCAGATACTTTTATCTCTGTTTGTGAGACCTTTGGTCCAGGTAATTTCGTGACCTCTTTTTTTGTAATCAGGCCTTATGAATGATCAGTAGATTTTGCATTATCAAAATGTGCTAAATACCTGTAATAAATGTTTAATATTGGAAATTGACAAATGGTTCATGGGCAAATATTTTAATTTGTTAATTGCCTTTAATAAACTGATTGGTTCATATTTCTTGAATATAATTTCTTTATATTGCAATGTTTCCCTTAGAAATTTGCTCAAAATATGAGTTTATTTACAGCAATAACAAAAATACCAATGAAAAAAAAACAATTGACAAAAATTTCAATTGCAAATGACATTTCTACTTCAGGTTATCACTGCATTTGATATTTCTGGGTGTGGTGAAAAACGCCTATACTCTCATTGACGTGCCCTTGACAAGCTGTTTGTTGCCTGCATATTTGGCAGAACATCCCTACAAACACTCAACAATCAATAATAGGCTAATCACCTGAAACATTTTGGATTTGATTTGGGTAATGCTACAGAATATTTTTTTATTTATTTTCCTCCAAATTTGGCATCCAATTACACCCTCTATTTCTTTCAATTTACCTTCCTCCATGGGCTTGCCGCTCGTCCTCTTGAGTCAAGCCAGTTTTTCCCGTACAGGGACGCCTCTCGCGCTTCTTGGCAAGTCCGTGCTGGCTCACCCTCTGGGGCAGTCAGCCAATCGCCACCCATGACAGGGCTCTCAGTCAGAGCCAGAATGGCGCAGCTGGATTTCGAACCGTGGCTGCAGTGGGAAAATGCTTCAACTGTTAGGCCACCCGAGGCCCAAGTTACAGAATATTTTAATATGACATTGGGAACTATTTAATTGAACTAAGCTAAATCAAAATGTTAAAATGACAGAATGATCTTTTCTTAAGTTTTATACAGCCAATTGAATTCTCATTTGACCTACACGGTTAAAGGTAAAATAAATAAAAAATGATGGTGCCATAAAATGAATAGTGCAATACATCAGCTTCAGTTTGGATTGTTCAGAAATATGAAGCCCTTTGTCTTTGTGATATCATGTAAAGGAGCCCTTTGGGTGAAACCTTGCTACGTATATTTACTTTTTTTTTTTTACATTTTAGGCATTTAGCAGACGCTCTTATCCAGAGCGACTTACACAGTTGTATAAAATGTAAAATGTGCTGAGGTGCCAACTATGGTTTGCCTGTAGCAGCTATGGTTTTGGACCAGTTGTTCAGAACTATGGGGAAATCACCTTGCTTCTGAATACAGTTTCCAGCAGAATTGCTTGTTCCTCAGGTCCATATTGAATCCTGATGGTGCCAGTAAGGATTTTGGCAGGTAGGTAGAAAAGCCAGATATACAGGGGGTAGACCAAATAATGGAAACACCAAATGGAAAAGGGACTCATATTTTTAAGTAATGAAATCAGTAAAAAAAGGAGGCTTCACATTTGTTTTGTATTAATATTAATTATCAATATGTTTCTACATACACAAACCAGGAAAAACCATCACAAAAGAGGAACAGTGGTAGCAAATCAAAGCTCACCAACAGACACAACATATAGTTGCTAAAAACCGCAAAACAATGGGCTCAAAAATGACCACAGAACTGAATCTACACCTCTGACCCAGTCAACATAAACGATGTGAGCTTCTCAAAGCTAATGTTTTACCGCTTTAACTAAGTTACCACTTATAACCAAGGCCAATATGCAACAACCCATCATTTGGTGTAATGAGCACAAAACCTGGACCTCTGAGTAATGAAAGTAATATGATTTGGTGAGATCTTTTCTCTTTTTCCTACATCTGGATGTGTTTGGAGAAAGCCAAAAGAAGCCTTCAACCCACATTGCCTGTTCCCAACTGTAAACATGGTGGTAGACCTGTTATGGTATTGGTAGCCTTCTTGTGGGAGTCATTCGATCCGATAATTACTCTATCATTCAAATTACAGCCAATATGAAGCCATTTTAGTCGACCAGGTGCACCCTATGGTGCAAACAGTTTCCTCAAGATGTTCCCATATTCCAAGGTGATAACACTCCTATTCACACTGCTAAACGGGTTGAAGAAGTCAAACACCTTCAATAGCCTCCCAAATCACCAGATCTGCACATCATTAAACCTTTATGGGAAGTCCTAAAAAGTAGGGCTGCATGATATGAATAAAGAAGACTTGCAATTCTTTTGCTAGATATTGCTATTTGATTTGCAATACGATAAACATATGGGTCAACACTTCACATTTCCTGGTGACATGGTTAAAAGTACATATTCAGTTGGCCTTCTAAGATGGATCATAGGAATGAATATACCAGTATCATACAGTGGTGATAAAAAGTTTGTGAACCCTTTAGAATTTTCTGCATTTCTGCATAAATTTGGCATAAAATGTGATCAGATCTTCATCAAAGTCCTACAAATAGATAAAGAGAACCCAGTTAAATAACACACAAAACATACTTTTTAATTTATTTATTGAACAAAATGATCCAACATTTAATGTCTTTGTCAGAAAAAGTATGTGAACCTTTGCTTTCGGTAACTGGTCTAACCCCCTTGAGCACCAATGACTTCAACCAAACGTTTCCTGTAACTGTCAATCAGTACCGCACATCAGCTTGGAGGAATTTTGGCCAATTCCTCCTTAGAGAACTGCTTCAACTCAGTTATGTTGGTGGACTTCCTGGCATGAACTCCTCGCTTCAGGTCCTGCCACAACATTTCTATTGGATTAAGGTCTGGACTTTGACTCGGCCATTCCAAAACACAACATTTCTTCTGCTTCAACCATTCTTTGGTAGACTGACTGGTGTGTTTAGGGTCGTTGTCTTGCTGCATGACCCACCTTCTGTTGAGCTTCAGTTCACAGACGGATACTCTGACATTCTCCTGTAGAATTTGCTGGTACAATCCAGAATTCATAGTTCCGTCAATGATGGCAATTACGGCTGTCCTGGTCCCGAGGCAGCAAAGCAGCCCCAAACCATGATACTGCCACCACCGTGTTTCACGGTTGGGATGAGGTTCTTGTGTTGGAATGCAGAGTTTGGTTTTTGCCAAACATATAGTTTCTCATTTAAGCCCAAAAGTTATATTTTCAATTCATCCATCCACAGAACATTCTTCCAATTGTCTTCTGGCGCATCCTGGTGAACTTTAGACGGGCAGCAATGTTCTTTTTGGAGAGTAGTGGCTTCCTCCTTGCTATCCTCCCATGCACACCATTCTTGTTCAGTGTTTTCCTGATGGTGGACTCATGAACACTGACATTAGCCAATACAAGAGAGGCCTGTAGATCCTTAGACGTTACCCTGGGGTTATTTGTGACCTCCTTGAATATTGTACGCCTTGCTCTTGGAGTGATTTTTGTTGGACAACCACTCCTGGGGAGAGTAACATTGCTGTTGAATTTTCTCCATTTGTACACCATCTCCCTGACAGTGGATTGGTGGAGCCCAAACTCTTTTGAACTGGTTTTGCAACCTTTTCCAGCCTGATGAGCATCGACAACTCACTCCTGATGGCCATCCCATTGATTGAAACACCTGACCTTAATTGAACTGATAATTCTAGAGGTTCACATAGTTTTTCCAACAAAGAATTTAGATGTGTCATTTTGCTCAGTAAATACATTTAAAAAAGGCAATTTTATAATTTATTTGTTTAATCTGGTTCTCTTCATATTTTAGAAGGACTTAGATGAAGATCTGAACACATTTTAGGTCAACTTTATGCAGAAATGCAGACAATTCTGAAGGGTTCACAAACTTTTTCTCGCCACTGTAACTGATATAGTAGGCTGCTTCTGACTGAACCATATAAAACAATCATTAGATCCAAACAATACAGCTGTCAACATAATGTAAAATAAATAAAACATTAAATAACTAGCTCAAAACTTTTTGCCAGATTATCTCTAATGAACATAATTCAAAATAAATCAATGAAAAATTCACAGAGAATTATCTGGAATACACAGGCCCATACCTACAATATGTATGGCAGTCTACAGAAACCTGTGAACTTGCAGCCACACATTTTTTGTCAAACAGCCACAAATTATCATAAAAGGGATTCGGTGGGAAAATTCGTTTTTGGTTCATTTCAATCCTGTACAACTAAAGGGGGAGCCCATCCTCTTCTGGCCAGCACAGGGTGTGTCCAAGAAAGACTGTATCAGGGTCAATCCATGCTGAGCTTGTTCTTGCAGGATCTAGGGCTTGGAGCGCTTATCCCCAAGGCAGAGGCTGAGAAAATCCAAAAAGGCTGAGGCTGAAAAAAAATAAAAATCCAGTAGGGCAGGGAAGCACAAGCATAGGAAATATACAAACATTTATCACCGACAGAACCAAGCTATGGCAGAGAAGGACAGAGAATACATGCAGCCATGAGTGAGTTCCAAACCATCCACACCCAATCAAGAATAACCAGCCAACAGTGGTGGCTACAAGTTGAGGTGCCAATATGGAAAGTTCTCCATCTCTACACCTATGTTTGGCAGAAGGCCAGGCTGAAAAGGCATGTTTTTCATTTAAATTTAAAAATCTAAACTGCGTCCGAATCCCTAACATGTTTTGGTAAACTATTCCACAACGGAGCTCTGTAAGAAAAAGCTCTACCACCCGCTGTGCTTTTAAAAATTCTAAGGAGCACTAGATGGCTGGCATCTTATGACTGATACAGTCGTGTCTGCTTATAACAATCATGTTTGTCAGATATATAACTTTAAAAGTTAGTAACATTACTTTATTATCAGCTCAATATTTGACAGTAAGCTAGTGTACTGATGCTAACACAGGATTAATGTGCTCATATTTCTTAGATCTTGTCAAAATATATGTTGCTGCATTCTGTACTAGTTAAAGACCCTTCAGATTGGTATTAGAGCAGCCAGATAGTAAGGCATTACAATAGTCTAACCTTGATGCGACAAAAGCATATATCAAGTTTCTGCATAATGACAGAAATTGCCTAATTTTAGCGATATTCCTTAGGGGAAAAATGAAGTATTTTTAATATGAGCATCAAATATAATAGCCTGATCAATAATAACATCAAGGTCAAATTTGATGTTCATCTGCATTTAACTATAGATCCAACTTATTCCTTAATTTTTTGGGGCCTGTTTTATCTGAATTCAAAAGTAGGGAATTTACTGTTATCCAATTCTTTATGTATAAGACACAAACCTTACTGAAACCTGATTTCATTGATATGTACAGCTGTGTGTCATCTGCATAGCAATTACATGTTTACGAATGACATTACCAAGTCGTAGCAAGTATAATAGTACTGTAATGGTCCCAGGAATGAGCCACAAGGCTATGGAATACCATATTTAACCTGAGAGTAGTCAGAGAACTCTAGATCTAATTGCACAAATTTAAACCTGTCTGCTAGGTATGATTTAAACCCGGAGAGTGTCTCCACACAAACCAAACAGGTTTTCTAGCCTGTAAAGGATAATTTGATGATAAATAGTATAAAATGTGGCACTTGGCTTAGGGAGCACAAGAACGGAAACACAACCAGACTCAGAGGCCAATAGTAAATCATTCACAACTTGTACAAGTGCCATCTCAGTGCTATGGCTTGGTCTAAAACTGGATTGTATATGATCTGGAGGACATAATCAGTTTAATCAAATTGTCCAGATCCAAGGGAGCAAAAAGCTCAATGGTCTCTACACAATCGTCTCAGTCTTATCAGTAAAAGAGTTCATTACAACTATAGTTAGGAGGATAACTTCTGTCATAAGAGGACTGATTCTCTCAGATTCTTTGTGACCTTGAATATTGTTTTCCTTCAAAATTCACGAAATTACAATGGATCTCTATGGGGAGAAAATCTTACTGCCTCCAACCACTAGGGGCTACATATTTCCATTTGCATCACCTCCATACTGAAAGGCTTGATCAAGTTAAACAGGTCAGTGGCTTCAAACTGCTGAACACACAAATGCAGCATTGCTCTTGGGGAGTGTAGTTTTTCCTCCGCTGGAAGCCAGGAACCAAACCGACTCGATTTACAGACCAGTTACGTATAACTAGTACGCAGCATAGATATAAATAGTACACAGACCTCACAATGGCTAACCTTGGATTTCCTTATTGAAGAAATGAAGGGTTGATTTTTTTTCGGGGACCGTCACGTGAAAAAATTACGTCAGACCTTGGTGCTCTATTGGCCATCGAACATATCTATCAAAGACGTTTGGACTTCAGAAGATAAGAGGCGGACTGAATGTGGGCAGTTCCACTTCTCAGGCTATGTGGAAAGTAGGAATGTCGGAGGAGATCGGCAAGGCGCTACAAGCAGTGGTGGACCGCGTGAAGCAGGCGGCTGCCCGTAGATCGCAGGTTAGTTAGCTACTTGCTAAAGAGTCATAACATAAGGTAGAAATGGCTATGCTGTCCGATGTCAGTTGGCTACAAGTGTGGCGAAGATGCATACATGTTGTCATGATCCGTTATGTAAAAAAAGGCACCTTCACAACATTTGGTTGAAGCCCAGTGTAACCGTACGAGCTAATACGTATTAGCTAAGACAGTAACCGTTGTTTACTAGCTAGTCGCTTTGCTTTAACTCCCTATCCAGCGAACGGTTATACGCCAACATTGGCTATTATGTGTCATTTGGTTACAAACATCACTTGCAACCTAACGTTGTTGTAGCTATCTGGCTAACGTTAGAAGTTCGCTAGCTATCATAAGTAAATAATATAACGTTACTGACAGATACCGTTAAATATCTTGCTAGCTAACAAGCCATAACGACAAACCCGTCGTCAATGCTAGTCATGCTGGATTTCCTTTATTCAAATCGTTCGTAATAGAACGCTAGCTAGTTAGTTTTGGCTAACGAGTTTCCTCTTATTCGCCCTTGCCTCGCGAATGTTTTTTTGTCAGATAACTGTGTTTTCATACACATTAACTTTATCTAGCATAGCTATCTTTCTACTTGACTTCGTGTATCTGCTTGTGTCTTGGGATAATGTATATACCGTATGACCTCAATGCAATTAGGTTAAACATTCCCAATTTGTCGGACTTGTTGTAGCTATTTAGCTGGCGACCCTGACCTTTGAGATTGGGAACGCGCAGTTTATTTCATGACTAGTCCAGCATAACATTCCAATGTAGTGTACTAGATAAACTAACGTTAGCTTGTTGACTTCTGCTGCTTGTTGCTCTAACGTTAGTTTAGTGAGGACTTCAAGCACGAGAGTAATAGTGAATTACATTGTGGAATTCCCTAGGTTTAAAAATAAATACATTTGTTTCAGATTTTCCCCATTTTTCTCCTCTATTTGGAAGCCAATTAAACCCTCTTTTTCGATTAACCCTCCCCCGCGAACTCGCCACCCATCTCTACTGGGAAAGCTACTCCCTGAGGCCAGTGATGATCCACCTCCTTTGAGATGGAACTCACCGATCCCCTTTCTGGAGACCTCCTTATGTGCTTCACAGCGAGTTCGTGTCGACCACCCTACCCCCTCCCCCCTCCCCCAGGAGCAGACATCCCCCGATCAGGGCTAACGGCCAGGGCCGAATTCCCTAGCTTTTCTACCTACCTGGATAAATATTCCTACATAAATATTACTGTTCTGATAAATAATTAGGCCGAATTAAATCAATAAAAATCAGCTCTGCTTTCTTGGTGCTTTACTGGGAACAACTGCACAGCCCTGACGTCACATACATACGGATACACGTTAGGACCAATTCTCAGTACATGACAATTACCACAACATTTGACCTTAACAGGCTATAATGGCTTTAGTACTGTGACACTACGACATTAGCTAACGAACAATTAGAATTGCTAACGGTATGTTGCTAACTAGCTAGTGTACTCTTGTGTAATGTATAAAATTAATGTTAACTTTGCTAACTTACATATATAAAGTTTATATTAACTTTACCATTAATTGTGATTTAAAACATACACCCTTTTCAATTTAATGCATGCATTGTGCTACAGAAAAAGGTTTAATAAACAACTAACATTCCATTGCAAACTAATAACGTGAATAAGGAATTAAGAATTGCATTTTTAAAATGGAGCTCTCATTTTCTAAAAATAGATTTAACTTAATACATTTGTAGTTTATTCATTGCTGTTCATCACTATTGAAGAATATGTACTAAAACAAAGACATTATTTAATGTAGAGCGTCACTGTTTGGTTCTATATGGGAATTGACAAATAGCTAATGGAGGACTTTCCCCGTCCTTATGGTGAAGGCATTGGCTGTGGCTAATCATCTTCTGCCGACCCCTCCCCTGCTTGCCCTAGTGTGTATGGCTATGATATCAAGTTGTAGGACTCTCCATACTCTGCCAAAGCCCTAGTGTCCTCGTATTTGTCATTAACCATGGTGGATTGCAAACAGGCCCAAGTAAGTAACGTTGCCCCAGATTGAAGGACTCTCTTTCCCACTACCTCCTGCCACTGGGCGTCTCTGGTCTAATACTAAACTCCAGCTCCTCAGCCGCAAAGATTAGGTAACCACCTGGCTCATGGACAGGTCTGCTCATGATGTGGTGGTGATTAATAATGATGAAATCCTTGCTGTTTATCAGGCAGAGCTGTTTGATAGGTGAGAGGGATAGCTAACGGAGGAAGAGGTTTTTGAACTACGCCGGGCAAACGACTCCACCTGTCTCAAGCAGTGTCTCTGGTTGTGGGGTGGATCATGGGGTGGTCAGTAGTGACTCTTCGCCATCTGTGGCTAAGCCTCATCGACATACACAAGGGAGATAAATGCCCTCTTCTGAATGTATCGGTTTCCCACCCCAGTGCTAGTCTTCCCCACTCCAGAAGTGCAAGAGAGTGTCCCATGACCAACACCCCAGCTAAGAGAGCTTGAACCTCTGATACTGGGAAATATGTCACAGTTAACAATAGCCTTGCCAGTGACTGTCTTGCAAATTCCCCCAGCCCTTGCATGTCTAACTGTGCATGCTGCCCCCTGCCTTATGAAAAGAAATGCATGTTGTATGCAAAAGTCACAAGCACAAACCCACTCTTCAAAACAAAAGATAAATCACACATCGCCTCTCTCCCAACACAAGAAGGCTGTGCGTCCCACACACAAGCCTCTTCCCCCTATGTGTGTACACCAGGAGAGCAGGAAGGGGCAGGGCTGACTGTTCATCACCAGGCAATAGTTTGTGTACATGCCTCTGTGAAAACAATACCAGCTATATACCTGGTCAGGGTTTTGAAAATAGAAAAATCAGTCTGCCAGGTTTCATCATGGCCAGGTTGTCGGCCCTCTCACCCCCTCCCCTCAAATGTATCATGACACCCTGGCTGGATTCAGTAATCCGAAGGGGTTACTTTCTATAGTACTGCTCAAACCCATCCTACTTTCATTGGCGTCAGAGAGATGCCAGTATCTCCCACTCCTATCCCTGGTTTTGTAGGGGCTGTGTAGGTCCCCGTTTGAACACTTGCACTTAGTTGAGTTACAGGTTTTATTGATTAAGATGGTGTTGTTTCTGGCATTGGTATCATCAAAACGTGTGGGCGATCTCTGCGTATGTTCACCCCGCCTCTTTCTCCCTCAATGGGGATAAAAGCTAGGCTGTTTTATAACAAAACCCTGTATTCACTCCTATAAGATGAAGACTTACAAGTGCTAAAGCGCCCTCTGCATGTGAATTAGTCCAAGGAGAAATTACACTGCCTTTGCCCTGTGCGTCTATTTATGTAGACTGCAGCTGAGCTGTAAGAAAGTCCTACCAGCTATTTATTTGTTACAGCCCCCTTTGAGAGTCAGACTGATTCTTTGTCACTGGATTACCAATGCGATTAAACTCACTTGCGAGAATGCTGGTGAAGAGCTTCCCAGTAGTCTTCGGGTACACTTGACTACGGGGATTGCTACTTCATGGGCTTTGTTTAAAGGGGCTTGTGGAGGATATTTTCATGGCAACTTCATGGAGTACTACCCCTTATGCCTTTGTCCTGTTCTACCTCACTGATATTACCGGCAATACCACTCTGTGCTCAGTTCAGTATCTTCAGACCTCGCCTGACTGATGTGGGTCAGAGAGCTATCCTGTTATGTGGCACACCCTATTCCAGGGTTTTCCCTGGCTTAGGGCTTAGGTGGTGGCAGATACGGTGGGGGTGGTATATAGAGGTAAAGTAAGTTGATAAAGTACACTGCTCAGAGAAACTAAGGGAACTTAATCATCACAGTATAACACCAAGTCTGGGCTATCAATCTGACCAGTTAGGAAGCGTAAACGATTGTGAATCAATGTCACCTGGTTTTGTGCAAATGAAAGTGACAACAGGTGGACAGGAGAGGCAACAGCAAGACAACCCCCAAAAAGTAAATGGTTTTGCAGGTGGTGGCCACAGACCATTTCTCTCTCTTTATCCTTCCTGACAGATTTTCTCTAGTTTTGCATTTTGCATGCTACCTTGTCACTACTGGTAGCATGAGGCGGTACCTGCAGCCCATTCAGGTTGCACAGGTAGTCCAGCTCCTCCAGCATGGCACATCCATATGTGCCGTCGCAAGAAGGTTTGCTGTGTCTCCCAGCACAGTCTCAAGAGCGTGGAGGAGATACCGGGAGATGGGCCATTACACGAGGAGAGCTGGACAGGGCCGTAGAAGGGCAACAACCCAGCGGCAGGACCAGTATCTGCTCCTTTGTGCGAGGAGGAACAGGAGGAGCACTGCCAGAGCCCTACAAAATGACCTCCAGCGGGCTACTCGTGTGCATGTTTCTGACCAAACTGCCAGAAACCGACTCCATGAGGGTGGCATGAGGGCCCGACGTCCTGTAGTGGGACCTGTGCTCACAGCCCAGCACTGTGCAGCTCGATTGGCATTAGCCAGAGAACACCAGAATTGACAGGTTCGCCATTGGCACCCCGTTCTCTTCACAGATGAGAGCAGGCTCACACTGAGCACATGTGACAGACGTGAAAGAGTCTGGAGACGCCATGGCGAACGTTATGCTGCCTGCAACATCATCCAGCATGACCGGTTTGGCGGTGGGTCAGTGATGGTCTGGGGAGGCATATCCTTGGAGGGCCGTGCTAGCCTCCACGTGCTAGCCAACGGTACCCTGACTGCTGTTAGGTACCAGGATGGAATCCTCAGACCCATTGTCAGACCTTACGCTGGTGCAGTGGGCCCTGGGTTCCTCCTGGTGCAGGACAATGCCCGGCCTCATGTGGCCAGAGTGTGTAGGCAGTTCCTGGATGACGAAGGCATTGATGCCATTGACTGGCCCTCATGTTCCCCAGATGGGAAGAGATCCGCGATGTGTGATTTTAGTGTTCCCTTAATTTCTTTGAGCAGGTTATCTTCACGGAATGAAAGAATAAACTTGTCACTGGCTAATGTGTATAACCTGAATCGAGACAGATGAAAAAAGTGTGGCAAGTGAGGCCCGTGGCCAAGATAAATTAGCCTACCTCCATGAAAAATCTGTCCAAAGTCAATATTGGTCAAAATCTATCACAAGTTGGGAATCACTGAGATTGATGACAAGTTGTATCAGATTCTGAACTATGATAGATTTAGTTTGTCACCTCTCTTCTATCCCTGGCCTCTTTGAAAAAAGGCGATATCTTTGTAAATTGTAAATCTGAAAATCAAATGAACTGGCGTTAGCCTATTTTATAGTGTATAATTATAGTGTAGGATATCTATGTAGGCTATCTACAATATAACGTTAACAATTATTTGCAATCTCTGTCACTCGCCTTTCAGAGACAGCGGGTTGCCGCGGTGGTGCATGCAAATGAATAAAATTGCCTATACATCCACAAGAATCCCAAATCTGGTAGCCGCCATGTATGAAACAGCAGATGAAGTTAATTTTTTACGAATTACATTTTTTTTTTCACTGCAATAGCCTATTTTCCATTTATTTTATGCTACTGCCTAGTAGCAGTCGGCGCAGACACTGCAGCGATTAAAGCCTCCGTGTATTAATGGCAGAATAAATCTAAATCATTTATATGGTCAAAGAAACCACTTACGTGGCCTGCCTAAGCATTAGACAGCCAGGGAAAACCCTATATTCAGTTCAGACTGCTACAGTGGCCGGCTATCTATTATGGTGTCTGGGTGGAATGTAACATTTTCAGGTTATGCTTGACTATTGGCTGACATTGCTCTCTGTTTTTGCCAAATTGTAGTAGGGCTTTGTGTGCTAGCATAACGGAGGCGTTATACCTCCACTTTGTAGCTAGTATGCTAGTGACTTGGACATGACTGTCTTATTTTGTGCTATTGGCTACCGAACAGAGACATGTACATCTCCTTTCCTAGCTGGTGGGCTTGATGTTGTGCTGAGTGCTTTAATTTCGCAGGACTATCACTTGAACAAATGTAGGAAAATATGGGCAGTATTGCTTTGTAACAGTGCTATATATAGGTGAAAGTTTAATTCTAACTTGCCATCATTTTGATATCAATCATTTGATACACAGACAGATTTTTTTAAATTATGTTTACATTGTATATGTGTGTAGCTTGTTTTTTTAATGTTGAAATCGTTTTGTTGTGATGGTATTTATGTTGCTGTCCAAAGCAGTGGCTCTCAAACTTAAGGTTGTTGAAAACGTGTTTAAGTTCTACCTTAATTGTTTCCTTGCAACATAATGCAGATTTACCTATATGGCATTTGCTCTGTCACTGAACTCTTAATCTTCCACAAATAGTTTAGTTTATGTGACAAGATATTCACACAGCAATTAGGACTACGCTGATTTCACCTGTCACACTGCAGTTGACTCAATACATTTTTTTAACCTCCTTTCTAAAGGAATCATGTGTCATACAGCACATTACAGAAAATGTAAGTATTATTTGATTTCACTGATTAAAAGTCCTGGAATGTGAATATGGGACAGTTATTTTTCATGGCATTCATAGCTAGTTCTGACAATTTGACAGGGGGGAATTACCCTTAATTTCCTGCACATTTAGACACACCACCAGCTCATAAATGTACCCCACTAAAGTGTACTCATCTCTGTCCCCTTCACCAAGCCACATCTCTGTAATCCCAACAATGTCTTTACCAGACCGGCTCTGGTTGTTAGCCCCCATCGGGGTCCGCATTTGGCTGTCCACCCCAGTGGGAGGGGGGAGGATGAGCCGGCTCTAGTTCGCCGTGAAGCACATAAGGGTGTCTCCAGAACATGGGTGGGCGAATTCTGTCTCGAAGGAGGTGGTGTTCCCTGCCCTCTGAGAATCAGCTTGCCCCGTAGAGCGGCGGACTCATGTGGGGAGGGTAAATAGAAACAATATATAGGGTGTAATTAGCTACTAAATTGGGAGAAAAACTGGAAAAAATCTGAATCAAATGTAAAAAAATAAATACATGAAAACAGCAATTGAATCCCTTTTCAATCTCCTTTTACTAAGCTTAAATAAATTAAGCATCTTGGGTGTGTAACTTTTTACCTTACATACCAGGTACCAATGTAGTTGTCCTTAATTTACTTTTTAAAGAGTTTCTGTATATTTCTTGTTGAACTGCACACAGTACTATAAATGAGGTCTGACAAAGGCATTAAATAGCATGAATATAACTTGCTTTGATTTCTACTCAATATTATATATCCCAACATCCTATTGGCCTTTTTCACTGCTACAGCACAATGCTTAGATCCTGATAGACTTTGATCAACTACTACTCCAAAGTATTTTTCATCTTGGACACATTCTCAATTTTTCTCCTCTTGTCCATAAGATACTCCTGTGTTCAGTTTTTATTTCCCACATGCATGACTTTACATTTAGCAATATTGAATGTCATCTGCCAGTTTTCTGTCCACCTCTGGATTTCGTTTAAATCATCTTGGATAACTTTAGTAGATTCCAAACCTTTTGCTAAACCCCCAAGTTTTGTATCATCGGGAAATGTAACTATTTTGATACTAACATCTCTTTCAAGATCATTTAATTTATATAAATAAGGAAAAGCAGAGGTCCCAGAACCGATCTCTGTGGTACTCCCCTGCCCACAGGCCCTATGTCAGATATGACCCCACTTACCATTACTCTTTGTATTCTACCTTGCAACCAATTATGAACCAACTCTGAAAGTGCAAATATATAATGTCATAAGCCTGGTTCAGGTCAAAACACTTTGTAGCTTCCTCAAAGAAGTCCAGGAGGTTTTTCCCCTGAAAAAAACATGTTGGCTATCCCTTAAAATACTATTATTTCTCAGGAATAGTTCCAACTTAATAATAATATGTTCCAGTATTTTACATTAGATGAATGTTAAACTGACAGGCTCATAGTTCCCTGGGTTAGTATGGTCCCCCCCTTCTTATACCGGTATATTGGAATTATGCTACTACTTGCTTTCAGTCATCTGGTATTTCTCCATTGTTTAGGGATTGCATCAAAATATCTAGCATTATAAATATTCTCCTTGAGTTCCTTGAGTACTCTAGGATATATGCCATCTGGGCCTGCTGCCTTATTTGTCTTAAGTTTTTGTAGTTTTTGTAGTACTTCTACATCTCAATGTCCTCTATGACATTCTGTCCATTGGATGTGCTTTTAGGCATATTTATAACCTGTTCTCTGATAAAGCTCTCAATAAAGTAACTATTTAGGTCATCAACAATATCCTTATTTGTAATGCACTTAATCTCTTCCTTAAGTTTCCCTTTTCTACTGCAATATTTAAAATATTTTTTGAAAAATATTAACATCTTGGAAAATGTTAATTTCAAAGTGCCTTTTAGCTGCCCTTCTTTCTTTTTTAGCCTTAGCCCACATATTACAATACTTTACTGAGTTTCTCTCCATAATGTATTTTTTATATGTACAGTTCATCTGTAAATAGTTTCTTCATTTTGGGATTTACACTGCATCAACAATAAGTTTTCATTCACAGTTTTGCAATCTCTAAGTTTTACCAAATCTACTTCTCTCTCATCTTAACTTGCCAAAAAATGTTGAAAGTGACTGCATTATGGTCACTTGTCCCAAGTGTATCCACAACCTCCGAGCTGCAAATTTTGTCAGGATTGTGGTGGAAATCTCCCAGGAGTCCAAACAGAAGGAAGGATGCAACACTCTAGGCCAGCACAGGTTCAGAATCTTTTATTCCTGAGCATGTACCGGCATTACGGGACCCCAGAGACCATTGCTTGCAGAAGTCTCCCTAGTGATCTGTGGGTCCCCTTATAGTGTGTGAGTGTATGCAGTGTAAGTTAGGACAAAGTTTGAGTGCGAATGTGTTGATCATCAGTCATGTGTTTGGACTCTGATCCTCCTTGTGTTGTTTTCTTCTGTGGTTGATCTTGATTGATTATTGGGTTTTCTTGATGAGTGGCCTTTTTTTCCTTTTCCTGCCTGATATTTTTTGCTTCCTTTGCTCTGTCATGCCACATCAGGATTATTACACAAACCAGACCCAGAATTGATTTCCCTCTCATAGGCTGAGTAAAAGACTGTACCAAACTACATCTACATTGGTACTTTGCCCTTATATCAGCCATACATGCCAATGCCATAACACTACCTCCACCATGCTTCACAGATGAGGTGGTATGCTTCGGATCATAAGCATTTCCTTTCCTTCTCCATACTCTTCTCTTCCCATCATTCTGGTACAAGTTGATCTTTGTCTCATCTGTCCATAGGATGTTGTTCCAGAACTGTACAGGCTTTTTTAGATGTTTTTTTACAAACTGTAATCTGGTCTTCCTGTTTGAGGCTTACCAATGGTTTTAATCTTGTGGTAAACCCTCTGTATTTACTCTGATGAAGTCTTCTCTTGATTGTTGACTTTGACACAGATACACCTACCTCCTGGAGGGTGGTCTTGGTCTGACCAACTGTTGTGAAGGAGTTTTTCCTTCACCAGGGAAATAATTATTCTGTCATCCACCACAGTTGTTTTCTGTGGTCTTCCGGGCCTTTTGGTGTTCCTGAGTTCACCAGTTCTTTCTTTTTAAGAATGTACTAAATAGTTGATTTGGCCACACCTAATGATTTTGCTATCTCTCTGATGGGTTTGTTTTGATTTTACAGCCTAATGATGGCTTGCTTCACTGGCAGTGACAGCTCTTTGGACTTCATATTGAGAGTTAACAACAACAGATTCCAAATGCAAATGCCACACTTGAAATTAACTCTAATGAACTCTAGACCTTTTATCTGCTTACTTGTAAATGAAATAATGAGGGAATAACACACACCTGGCCATGGATCAGCTGAGCAGTTAATTGTCCAATTACTTTTGGTCCCTTAAAAAGGGGGGGACCACATATAAAAAAATCTTACAGTCTGCACTTTGAGCTCATTCATTATTTAATTTCAACTCCAATATGCTGTGGTAGACAGCTAAAATAACAATAACTTTGTCAATGTCCAAATATTTATGGACCTGACTGTATGTAGCTATGTTACTTATGCAGCAGTATGGATGCAAACGAGACAGAAATAATGATTCAAGCTATTGCATTCCAAAGCATCTTTAAAGGTCTGCAACAAATGAATCTTTCACGTCTGATTGTGCACTTGAAACGTTACATCGTCATTTAAATGTGAAAAAGAGTGTCACATTTTTGAATGACGTGCAAATTGCAATGTCAGGGAAATTCCGATCTGTGTGTTTAGATGACAGTCGCATTGGCAGATATCAGATTCCTATCGGATTTATTTCCATATGCATGGAATCGGATCTGAAAATATCCGATTCCATGTGCTTTTTTCTTGTTTACACGTTCATAATGCATATGTGATATGTGCCACATGTGAGAAAAAAATCTGAATTGGGTTACTTTTATCAGACGCTGTAAACGTAGCCTTAGTGCCCCATAAACTTGTACCCATCTTCCCAACACCAGGTTTGTAGCTACATGCTAAATCTCCATATAAATTTATCTTCGCTTTACTAGCATGTGGTGCTGGCAGAATTTCAGAGAAGACCACCTACTTCTGCACATTTGTCCTGCAGAACCTACCCTTGTGTCATTGGCTCCAACATGGATCACTGAATACAACCCCGCTCTGGCCAGGAACTTGTTTGCATGCACCATGAGGTATACTTCCTGGTGGTTGGCTCCACTGACTAAAGAATGGCAAGTTTTTATGTTTTATTAATAGTTCTAGTTTATAGTTACCTTACATATAGCCAATACTCTGATGTGGAAAAGCCCATTCCTGTGTATAGGTCTTTCATAGGAAGTGTTTTCAAGCCATTGTCTCTTCTGTTTTTACAATCTAATGGCAATAGGTGGCAGAGGTTCTGCCTACATACATTTTAATATGACTGACAGAGTTAAGAATGATCGGTCATTTTTTTGTAAATTGTTTAGCTGTGCACTTACAGTAGCTTGTTAAGAGTCACAGATGGGTTAGATAAAGGTGATTTTTATTTTGATTAATTAAGCATCCATGCACCTATCAAGCTAAAGAAGAGGTAACATTTCCATTAATTTCTGTCACCAATTTCTTGTTAGCTGGCAAAGAATGATATGGTAACATTTCTGCAGTTTGTCTCAAGATAACCAGGCCTGTAAATGCATCTGCTGCTGGCAGACCTGTAAATGAGAGCTTAGTTAGGCTCATGCAATACTCAGTCAGCTGATCTCCTAAAAATGTGACATTCTCTGTTCCCTCCATGGCACCAGGTGCCAGGCATCACCACCTGTCAGACTTTTACCAATCAAAGGGGGGAAGACAAGTCAAAGCATTAAGGGTGACATGAGGACCGCAGGGATGCTAACCTGCACCCATGTTAGCCTCTTTGGACCTGCTACAGATAAAGCTTTGGTCATATTTTATTTTAAAGTTCTGTTTAATTCCCAATTCTTTTCACGATTCATACATTTTCCCTGTGAAGTGTGTGCCTAGAATTCCAAATCGGGAGGATAATTCTCCCTTGCCAATATTTGGGCAGTTGCTTTTCCTGTGGTGTTGCATGCTACATTGATGTGGACCTCCTTGTCGAGGTGGGATCAATGCTTCTGATTTTATCAGGTTGATCCCTGGAGCTATGAGTTTTATGATGTGTCCAGTAAGCTATGGACACCCTAGCCCTCCATAAGCCCTCTATAATCCATGTTAAGGTGCTTTTATTTTGTGTTGTATACAGATTCAGATATTGTCCACTAACTAAAGAGCAGGTTGTTATACTCTTGTTGCTGATGACTGCATTTCAGGAGCCCATGTTCATTTCTGATACTTCTGAATTTAGTCTATAATAGCCCACAGGACATTGCTGTACCCTGTGCTCTTGTGTAAGAATGGCTGCCATTTGGTCTTTGTTGGCATGTACAAATAAATTAAACTATTAAGTTTGGTTGGTTGCTGGTGCTGCAGATAGGTTTGCTTTTAACTTGATAATGCATCTTTCTTTATTGTGCCATCCTTTAAGGTCTAGGGGGAACTGGATTCCCTTACAAGTGACTATTCAACGAATGTGCTATTTATAAGTTAAGGAATAGAAACTCTACTGTCATTAAATAGGCCCATAACCCATGGCCTTCCTTAGTGCACACACATTTGTGGGCCTCTACGAGGCAAGCTAATTCTCTGCTTCCTTCGAGACGGAAATCGCCCACCCATGTTCTAGAGACTCCCTTACGTGCTTCACGGCGGACCCGAGCTGGCTCACCCTCCCCCTGGGGTGGACAGCCAAATGCCACCACCAATTGGGGCTGACAACCAGGGCCGGTCTGGTAGAGACGAACCGCGTTCCTGATAGGCAGCACCCAGCCTTGGGTTTTAAGTGCCTAGTTAAGTTAATTATCTTATTTGTTCCTCTTGTACTCCAATAGTCATAGCCTGCTGATTTTATTTTGGTACCAATGCTTTAATGTGAACCTGTTTCCTTCCAGCTTCATGCACTGCCATTATTACACCCACTTTGTTTATCAGCCCTTTATTTTTTGTATCTCCTCCTGCATTATTAAACCATTTTTCTAAATCTTCTGGACTAGCTGTCAGATTGAGACCTTTTTCTTTTACTTACTTCTCCTGTTTCCCCACATGCTTTTGAGCTATTGGCAGTGCTTCCTGATTTAAACATAAATTCCCCCCAAGCCTCCAGCAGTCATCCCACATTGGATCTGATATAAACCTCCTTCAGCCATTGAGTGATCCAAAAATAAATGTCCATATAAAAATGGGAAAATAAATATAAAAAAGGGGTGCATCAATTTAGAATTTATTTATACAAAGGAGTTTTCGCCCGAAAAGGCTGTAATGTCAGGGACAATATCAGAAGCAAATTTTCACAATTGGATTTTCTTGTATTGGTAATTAACTATCTGTGCTGGTTTTGTAGTTTTCTGTGCAGATTCATTTTGCTGTTATACAGTATTTAGCTACAAGATAAATGTATAATTGACTGTAATGGAGTAATAAGGAGTAAATATACTTTCTACTGAATGTGTTTGTGCAGTGTGCTACATGAAATTAGCTCTCACATGCTGACTAAACATTTTTGATGAATCTTTAACCCATATAGTTGGGTTAGATGACACAATAAACAAATGAGGAGAAATTGAAGGAACACTATTTTACCACATCAACCAAATGACTACATTTGTGTTTCCAATTTTTTGTTCACTACTTGTAGGTAGGCACATGTACAAGAAAGTACAAACATTTATAGTTTAAAGAAACATTAATTTTTTATTTTTTACTTAGAATATTTCTGAGGGCAGCTGAAATGTGATATGATATTGTCCTGCTGTATGGCAACTTCTCACCAAGTGCTCTGGGCAATTCCCATTAAGGTGAGAAGTGCCTGTTTTTACACCAAGTAATCGCTCACCTGGGTTGGATAGCCAACAAAGGTGACATGACCACTAACCATCCTAATATCTGTTCTCATTTGCTGTTCATGATTCCTTTGCAAAAATATTTTGTCATTGGTTGCTATAGCAATAAGAGCGGTTTGCATGGTTTTCCTTGAGATTCACTTCAGGGGTAGAAATTGATCTGCATGAAAGAGTTGGATATTGGCAGCTTTATATGCAATGCTTAACGATTCATCATGTCAAGTGGCTTTCAAGAAAAGACTTATACTGAATAAAAAGTCTATTAATCCAGATGGATATAAACAATGCAACTATGCTATATGGCCAAAAGTCAGTGGACACCCCTACTAATTATTGAGTTCAGGTGTTTCAGCCACACCCATTGCCAACAGGTGCATAAAATCCAGCACATAGGCATGCAATCTCCACAGACAAACATTTAGAATTCAGAATGGTTTGTGAAGAGCTCAGTGACTTTAAACGTGGCACTGTCATAGGATGCCACCTTTGCCAAAAGTCAGTTCGTGAAATTTCTGCCCTACTAGATGTGCCCCGGTCAACTGTAAGTGCTATTATTGTGAAGTGGAAGCACCTAGGAGCAACAACAGCTCGGCCACAAAGTGGTAGACCACGCAAACTCTAGGCTTTCCCCGACTAAAATAAATCTTGGTCGACCAAGAAAAAAATAAAATAATTCAGAGCCTCTTGATGCTGCCCTTGCAGATTCTGCCGTTGCGCTTGTGAAGTTGCGGTATGGCCACATAATAGGCTGATGCTTTTATTTGACCACAACCATAACACATTCTAAAGGCTATGTTTTATTTAATTAACCAGGTTGGTCTCATCGGGATTTAAAATCTCTTTTGCAAAAAAATAGGCTAACAAACGAATGATCACACATAGCCTAATGTATTAAATTGTAGCCTAAAGCGGAACATAAAGTGGCTATAGCCTATCGAAAATAACTTACTTGAGTCGGAGACCATCCGATTACCTACTTCCCCAGTCGTTTCATGTTATGGCACAGGAACACTAGCTTGTCCACATGTTTTGGCAAAAGGCTGCTCCTCGTTTTATTAATGATAAAACGAGCTTGCAAAGTTTACATTCCATTTTTTTGGGGATTGTCCGCGACTACAACAAAATTCTGCCATACTCATGATTTTTTCTTTGACATTATGTTCTTAGGTTATATTGAATTTAATCATTAAAGTATTCCTATATCACTAATCTTAACTGTAGGCAAATCTTAGGCTACAATTAAAATGCACATTCGCGTGCCTAAAACAAGGATACAATATAGGCTACATGAAAGGGGGTGTTACACATGTTAGTTATAAATATATAAACCATACAATTGGCAAAACACATTTATTATAAAATGTTACTTTTATTAGTTTTGCAGAATTATTCACAACATTACTATTACCTTAACTGCCTAATACACTGCCTGGCCCAAAAAAAGTCACCACCTGGATTTAACTAAGCAAATAGGTAAAAGCCTTCCATTGGATAATTACTGCAGTGATTAATATGTTTTAGCTGGCAACAAGTTATTTAACCCTAACTGATGCAGTGAGTAGCTTCTCATTTCTTAAACAACCATGTCGGAAGACATATCCTGTGGTCGTGGAAAAGATGTTAATCTGTTTCAGAAGTGTCAAATTATTGGCCTGCATCAAGCAAAGAAAACAACTAAGGAGATTGCTGAAACTACTAAACAATGCGAAGGGAACTCAAGGGATTGGGACTAAACAGCTGTGTAGCCTTAAGAAAACCACTTGTCAGGGAGGCTAAGCGGTAAAAAAGACTTCAATTTGCTAGGGAGCATAAAGATTGGACTCTGGAGCAATGGAAGAAGGTCATGTGGTCTGATGAGTCCAGATTTACCCTGTTCCAGAGTGATGGGCGCATCAGGGTAAGAAGAGAGGCGGATGAAGTGATGCACCCATCATGCCTAGTGCCTACCGTACAAGCCTGTGGGGGCAGTGTTATGATCTGGGGTTGCTGCTGTTGGTCAGGTCTAGGTTCAGCAACGTTATGTGCCCAAAGAATGAGGTCAGCTGACTACCTGAATATACTGAATGACCACGTTTTTCCATCAATGGATTTTTTCTTCCTTGATGGCACGGGCATATTCCAAGATGACAATGCCACGATTCATCGGCCTCAAATTGTGAAAGAGTGGTTCAGGGAGCATGAGACCTCATTTTCACACATGGATTGGCCAGACCTTAACCCCATTGAGAATCTTTGGGATGTGCTGGAGAAGACTGCGCAGCGGTCCGACTCTCCCATCATCAATACAAGATCTTGGCGAAAAATGAATGCAACTCTGGACGGAAATAAATGTTGTGACATTGCAGAAGCTTATCGAAATGATGTCACGGCGAATGCGTGATGTAATCAAAGCTAAAGGCGGTCCAACAAAATATTAGTGTGTGACTTTTTTTTTGGACGGGCAGTGTATAATTAAAGAGAACATGTATAGGCCTAGCTATGTTAAGAGTGAAGGACTGTCACTGCCAAACCCCAGCATCCAGAATGGATTATTCTACTGACAAGTGCGCCAAACTGTGGCGCGAATCTAGGTGTCTCAGGCTACGTGGAGAATAAATTAAAGAGCGGGGCCGACGAGTGCTGAAGCGCATAGCGCGTAAAAATCGCCTATCATCTGCTGTATCACTCACTACAGAGTACCAAACTGCCTCTGGAAGCACCATCAGCACAAGAACTGTGCGTCGGGGGCTTCATGGAATGGGTTTCCATGGCTGAGCAGCTGCACACAAGCCTCGCATCACCATGCGCAATGCCAAGCGTCGGGGCTAGAGTGGTGTAAAGCACGCCGCAACTGGACTCTGGAGCAGTGGAAATGTGTTCTTTGGAGTGATGAATCACGCTTCACTATCTGGCAGTCTGATGGACGAATCTGGGTTTGGTGGATGCCAGGAGAACGCTACCTTTCGGAATGCATAGTGTCTACTGTAAAGTTTGGTGGAGGAGGGATAATGGTCTGGGGCTGTTTCTCAGGGTTTGGGATAGGCCCCTTAGTTCCAGTGAAGGGTATTCTTAATGCTACAGGATACAAAGACATCTTAGCCAATTGGGCGCTTCCAACTTTGTGGCAACAGTTTGGGGAAGGCCCTTTGCTGTTCCAGCATGACTGTTCCCCTGTGCACAAAGCAGGGTCCATAAAGACGTGGTTAGGCGAGTTTGGTGTGGAGGAACTCAGAACTTGGCCTGCACAGAGCCCTGACCTCAACCCCATTGAACACCTTTGGGAGGAATTAGAACGCCGATTACGAGCCAGCCTTCTCGTCCAACATCAGTGCCTGACCTTCACAGATGCTCTTTTGGCTGAATGGGCACAAATTCCCACAGACACACTCCAAAATCTTGTGGAAAGCCTTCCCAGAAGAGTGGCAGCTGTTATAGCCGCAAAGGGGGGTCCAACTCCATATTAATGCCCATGGTTTTAGAATGGGATGTCCAACAAGCTCATATAGGTGTGATGGTCAGGTGTCCACTGACCTTTGGCCATATAATGTATGTTGTTAAGTACTTTAGAAAGGTTACATTGATTTTATATTATGCAACAATTTGGCCTCCTGAGATAATGGATTTTTGCAGACAAACTGATTTTCTTAAAAACAAAACATTTTTATCAGATTTTTCCCTGTTTTTATCCCAGTTTGATGGCCAATTGTACCCTCTATTGATTCAATTTCTCTCCCCCAATTGAGCCCACCGCCTACAACTACAGTACCATGCAGTACCCTGGGACTGGCAGTGACAATGGCGATGAACCAGAGACAGAACCTGCCTTGCTGTCGCCTGTGATTCCGATACACACCCATAGGGAAGCTTTCTGTGGATGCGGCGAGTTTGTGCCAGAGGGCCGCTTGACAAACCTTTTAAAAGGTGTCTCACACTAAATTTATCTGCTGATTTTGTCTCCATTACTCACTCCTATACATGCATTATTGCAAGCTCCGTAGCATAGTAATGCTCCAACTTTACCATGTGATTCTAATCACACTTTATACTAGCTAGTATTGCTTTTGGTACAGTGTAACTTGAGCTTAATGTAAGTCAACCTTTGATGAAACCCCAACTGAGAAGTATTTTCTCAGTTCCAAAATAATAAAACATCTGATATTTATTGACAGTATTTGAACAAAATTATGGGATTATTTATAGGATGGGAGAGAGTGTAGCTTGTATAGGCATATTGGGGTTACCTGATTGACCAGAGGGGGGTTGCTGGTGCCCAATGACACATGGACCTCCTGCCGACTGAGATTCCTCCCTCCCCAGGTGATGCCAATTATGCCATCAATTGCACAGTAAAAAAATTATCACGTTTTGGGGGATTTGTGCCAGTTTCTGTAATGTATTGCCAGTAAATTGTTATGGTTTACAGTAATCAGTGATGAGAGTTCTGCGGATACACAGATTTCCTCTTTTCTCGAATCAGAAAGCATCAACCACGAGATTTGTGTAGATCTGATGTTTTAGCTTTTTCTGATGTTGTCTTAATGACCCATGATAAGCCTCATTAGTTTTCATTTGTTGTGAATCACCATACTTAATGATATACCAATAAGGTTGACAGCAGTACAAGCATAGTCACTGTCAGTCACTGTCACTGTAAGTCATGGGCATGCTAGCTAGCTAAAGCCTCTAGAAACAGCGACCACAAAGGAAGAATGGTAAAAATGTTTGAGAAAAACGATAGTTTGAGGTTAAAATAAATTGAAAGCGGAGTAAAAAACTGTTTCCGTTGGGACTGGCTGGAAGTGCCCACCGAATTGACAGTGGGTGAATGTTGTAAAAACTTTGATATTCCTGGCAAAATACTCGGCACGTATTGTTCAGATATTGTCAGTTATGGCTCCAGAGGATTTAAGGCTTTGGAAGATCACATCCGTAGCAAAAAACACAACGACAACGAGGTAGGATAACAAATAGAATAAAGAATTTAAGGCTTGTGGTTACCCAGCTATAGCCACGATTAATATTTTGCCTTTTTCAAACTTACTTAAATGATACATGATTCAGTTTTGTTGATAACATTTTAACTGGCTAGCACTAGCATGGTTTACTAGCAGTCATCATGAAACCTTATGCCTTGCACCTGTCTCGCTAGCTTATCATTGGTTCCGTTCCAAACCCGACCGGCACACTGCCGATTTGTACTGCTTGGGCGTGGTGTCCACTACATTTAAATCCAGCACACAAAACGGCATGTGCCGCTTGTGCCGACCTGAACAGACGGTTTGTGCGCCAAGTAAACAAAGGACTACGTGTAGCCTACCAAGAGCATGGTAATGAACCCTATCAATGAACATTGCAGCGGTAAGCCGGGCGTGCAGATTCTTCCTGTATAACATCAGGAGAATCCGTCCCTTCCTTACCACGTACTCTACCCAGCTCCTGGTCCAAGCAATGGTACTGTCCCGCTTGGACTACTGCAACTCGCTCCTGGCTGGCCTTCCCGCATCTGCCATCAGACCCCTGCAACTCATCCAGAAGGCTGCAGCCCGTCTGATCTACAACCTTCCTAGACACTACCATGTCACCCCCCTGCTCACTACCCTCCACTGGCTGCCTGTTATAGCTCGCATCAAATTCAAGACATTGGTCCTAGCATACCAGGCAGTCAAGGGATCAACTCCAACATACCTCCTCAAGATCTTGAAACCCTACACACCTGCCAGACCACTCCGTTCTGCTACCCCAAGACGCCTAGCACCTCCCCCCCTCCGCACCTGCGCTTTCCGGTCACATCTCCTGTCGGTTCTGGCTCCACAATGGTGGAATGACCTTTCAGAACAGCTGAGACCCTGGCCACCTTCAAGCGACGACTGAAGACTCACCTCTTCAGGGTGCACCTCTCCCCGTAGTCCGTTTTTTGTTAACTTAGGGACATAGTTGCTTAGTTTTACACATGTCTACTTGTTTATGTATTGTATTAAGCTTAGGCATTATTTTCTGCATTGATTGCTTTATTGCTACCTTTGAATTGTGGCTACAGATTTACCTACAGGGTCCTAGTTTAACTATGTGGTTGCTCCTAGCACCCAGGAACTGTACTTCCCACTAGGGTGGCTTTCAGCTAAACTGTTTTTGACTACGGTTAACACTTTGTTGTACGTCGCTCTGGATAAGAGCGTCTGCCAAATGCCTGTAATGTAATGTAATGTAAATGTAATGTAAATGTAATGTAATGGTAAACAATGGAGACCGCTAAACACATGTTTAACATGACTTGGCATGGCTAAATCCAAATAGGAAAGTTAGTGTGTTGTCTTTGCCAATACTTGCAAGTTGTCCAAAGATGAATTTAAAGTTTGACTTGAATGATGGTTGCATAGAGACAAACACAGTGACTTAACATGTTTATTATGTTGTCCTACCTTTTTTACATTTTTCTAGTAGACTTTAATTCACTTATCCTTACCAAGCAGTTACCACAGCTTTAGTCCACACTACCTGCCACTGTTTCATTATCAGCTGATAGATTGTGTCATACTTCCCGCCCTTGCCATTACGCAATATGGAGCATGCCAACGTAACAAAATAGGCCTATTTATTAAAGTAAGCTCGATTAATAAAGTAAGACTTATTCAAATAAATAAAGGAAGACTTTATTTTGATAAAAACAAATTTTTATACTTCCAGGGCCTGCTTCTTGGATTAATTAATTAATTAATTTTTGTCTGTAAAACCCCACTGAAAACACAGCCAACACGTCATGACATTTTTCAGCTTTTTTTTCAGCCTGACCACTCATCACTGAGTAATGGAAAAATGTAAACTTGTTCTTCTGGGATGCTCTCACTCAGCACACAAACACCCACATTATCACACATTGATGAATATGTTCACAGAAAGACTTGTCATTATGGGCCCTAATTTGGTGAATCAGAACGGTGTTGGTAACTCCGACGCAAAGTGAGGACGGTGGTGTTTTAGGGCGTGTCTAATGCAATTTAGGTAATTTTGTGACTTAGGACGATAGCGCACCTCCGGCGCAGTTGTAAAAGAGGTTGATTAACTACACATGGGTCTGGTGGGGGTTTGGTTTCATAATGGCCAATCAAAACACCTATTTTCTATCCCTTTGAATACCAGTGCACCAACGCTATAGCAAATTGGCAATTTCCTGACATGGATGACAGTTTTGCATGGCTGCGCCAGGAGCCCTTCTCAAAAGAGGAGAACGATTTTCTTGTGCGGAAAAGTGGCGTGCGAATCAGAGGGAGAAAACAAGGCACACATTAATTTGTTATTTTCATGATTTGAGGTTATATTTTGAGACCTACATTGTTAAAAGAACATTGTTTTATTTTACCATCTCTTTTTTTCCTTATTTGTAGGCTTTCCAACTTAATGTAATTGTTAAATGGAAAGCAATAAATAACAAACTCACAACTGCAACTAGGCCTGTTTCATTTATATTTGTCATGCAGTAGGCCTACTCACTAGGGAACCAGCTCCGCAGCCAACTGGTCCCTGATCTCCCGTGCACCCTGAGCCCCTCTAACCCCTTCAATCGCCACATGCAGCTCTGCCTCTCTCCGTCTTAAGTCCTGTAATGCGTCCTCTGTGAGGTCAATGTGACATCCATGGTGCAGGGCAATGTTGTGTAGGACACAACATGCCACAAAGAACGCACTGACTTTCTGAGGGCTGTATTGTAATGTACCACCCGACCTGTCCAAACATCAAAGCATTTTTAACAGTCCAAATGTTCTCTCGATCACTGATCTGGCCCTAGAAAAAAGACGGTTAAAAGCATGTTGTGTAGGTGTTGTGGGCACAATGTATGGCGTAATCAGCCATGGTTTTAATGGATAGCCCCTAGTAGCCACCCATCCAGGGGGGCATCCCCCTGAAAGGCTGTAGGAATGGCCAAGATAAGAGTCATGAGTAGACCCAGGATAATTGGCAAACACATGCGTCACCCTGGAGTGTGCATCACAAACCACCTGGATATTAATGGAGTGGACCCCCTTCCGATTCACATAAATGATACCTGATCAGATGGTGCACGCAACTGCACATGTGTGCAGTCAATGGCACACAAGACCCCAGGGAATCCACATTGCATATAAAAATCCTGTTTAGTTCTCTGCTGGCTGTCGGATGTAGGAAAAGTAATAAACTCATTTGCATGTTGGACAAGACTGGAAGAAACTGCATTTACAGCCAAACTGATAGCCGTCTGGCCAACACCGGCTACCAAACCCAGGGTGTGTTGGAAGGAGCCGGTGGCAAAGAAGGCAAGGGCTGCTGTCACTTTAACAGCGACAGGGAGCACACAGGGACCAGGTGGATTTCCCTCGATGTCCGGAGCCATGAGCCGGCAGATCCGAGCGACAACCTGTCGGGAGAGGTGCAGCTTCTGCCTGCACTCCTCCTCAGACAGGTTGATAAATGATACCCGTTGGCGGTATATGCGCTCAGAGTATCACCTTCGGGGTTTTTTCCACGGGGTCCAATTATGTACTCCATTTCTGTAGTGCAAATGGAAAGAATAAAACCCTTTCACATAAGAAAAACTATGTACATACAAACATATATTTATTTAACAGGTGTATCTTACTGAATGGTAGCCATGGATGGCCTGCTGGCTTCAGTCTTTCATGTCCATGCATTGAATAACCACAAGCTGTGGTTAAATAGTTTTAGCTTAATTGATTACAACTTGCAAGTTACCCATGAATTGGACGATTTGCCACAACGTGGGGGGAAATTAACAATATTCACAAAACATTCTCATGTGATTTCAGATAACCCTATGTTCATATGTGTGCATCAATAAAGTCACCAAATTGCACAGAGCGCCAGCGTTTGAGTTAAGAGGTGGTCTAGTTGGACGTTAACGCAAACTCATTATTTGACACCAAACTTGCATAGCACCGACTGTTTTCATTGTCACACCCCCTATTGCGCTGCCCAATCCATAGTCACACAAATGCCTTCATTGCGCACCACGAAATTGCCAAACTCGGCGGAGGCGGGAAATATTCAGTTTGTGACAGACAAAACTGGCAGCGCTAGGTCATAACGCCGCTTACCGCCGGCACGAAAATAGGGCCCCATGTCTCCCCCACACCCACCCTGCCTATGTTTGTTTTCAAAAGTACAAAAGAGCAGCGTAGAACTGCTGTACAGGGACATTAAATATTCAATCTAGACATGTGGTTCTAGCCACATAATGGACTAAAGGATTTCAAGGTTCTGCTGACTAGTTTTGGTTTGAGACAAGAATTAAAAGAAGCAAATTTCAAAAGATTATTTTTGTTGGTCCAACCAGCTGTGTCTTTTGAATGGCTTTTCAGAAGTGGAATAATGCATACAGTACATTTTGCATTATTATACATTTTTATCTGCACTTAATAGCTACTCAAAAGTGTGAGCCAATTTCTGTGTTGTTGTCAACTAAAGGAGCCAAAAGGCCCTAAATGACTCTTCTAACTTCATCCCCCAGACGTTGCAGAATGTGTCTCCGCGTTTGGTGGCAGTCAGTAAGACAAAACCACCAGAGATGGTGGTGGAGGCATACCAACAGGGACAACGCAACTTTGGGGAAAACTACGTGAGTACTCTGCTCAACCACATGTAGACCACTACTATATACCCTGCAGTAGCACAGCAACTCAGTTTTTCAGTATTATTGGATCTAAAAACAGTGGATCAGAAAGATAGTATTTTAGGGTACATATTCACATTACAAACACATATATTTCCTTTGGTCAGCCTTTTTGGATTTTACCTTTTGATTTGATTGAGACACAATCTGCTTTTATTCAGTTTTATTCAGTTTGTAACTTTGAGCAAGAATATGATGAAGTAAAAGTCAACAATCATATCACAGCACTTTTGATTGAGTCATTTATGCAGTTCAGCCATGTATAAATCATGTTAAGGCATATCCAACTATTCAGACATGTTAGGGAGTATTATGCAATATAAGTATAAGGAGTATTTACCAAAACAAAATGGCTGTAGAAACTGGATCAGGCCTACTAGCTCTAGCTCCTTCCTAACTTTGTTTTCTTTTTTTGATTAATGTGGAAGACTGCAATCATTATAGGCTAATTGCATGTCAATAGATGGTGAATTAGCACAGTATATTTTATCTAGGCTAAGGGTTATTTAAACATATACTGTTCATTCATTTGAAACAGTCATAAACAGTGTATACTTGCATTGTTGTATGCTAATTCAACTTCCCCACAAATAAATAGTTAGCAAAAGAAGCCAGATAGCCGGTCACTTAAAAGGAGATGTATCATTTGGAAACCCCACCTAGAAAAAAAACTATGAATGTTCCATTGTGATCCCGATTACCCCTGGTTTGATTATTAAGTAAACTAAGGTTTAGATTGGAAAATTAGAGTAAAAATTAAATAGGGCAACACACATACAAGTAATTATTCCAATCAATAAACACTTAAAATGCTTTAAATTGGTATACAGTGCATTCGGAAAGTATTCAGATCCCCTCACTTTTTTCACATTTTGTTATGTTACAGCCTTATTCTAAAATTGATTGAATTCATTTTTTCCTCATCAATCTACACACAATACCCCATAATGACAAAAACAGGTTTTTATAAATTTTTGCTAATTTATTAAAAATAAAAAACTGAAATATCACATTTACATAAGTATTCAGACCCTTTGTAATGACACTTAAAATTGAGCTAAGCTGCATCCTGTTCCCTTTGATCATTCTTGAGATGTCTCTAGAACCTTATTGTAGTCCACCTGTGGCAAATTCAATTGATTGTACATGCTTTAGAAAGGCACACACCTGTCTATATAATGTCCCACAGTTCACAGTGCATGTCAGAGCAAAAATCAAGCCATGAAGTCCAAGGAACTCTCCATAGACCTCTGAGATAGAATTGTGTTGAGGCATAGATCTGGGAAAGGGTATAAAAACATTGCTAAAGCATTGAAAGTCCCCAGGAACTGTAGTAATGCTAATCATTATGTGCTTTCAAGGCTAGCAAAGTGTATCATGATACACATTGCATAGCTTATTTACAGATTAGCTATCTAGGTTTAAGCATTACATGCTAGCTTTGCAAGCATGTAAATCTAGAGCTAGATGGCTGATCTGTAAATAAGAAAATCAATAAAATGACACTCAGGGTTGCTAGCTTAGGTTAGCTGACTCTATTGTTGTTGCTACCAAAATTCATTCCGTAGGACAATATGTACATCCAATAAGAGGGTCATCATGTGATGTATATCACGATACAATTCGCATTGCAACACAGTGCATATCTTTGCTACGCGTATCTCACAGTGCTAAATATATGCAATACATATCACTAACTATATTATTGAAATCTACTTAAAAGTACAAAAATAAGGACATGAAGTACAATTTATTAAAACATCAAACCACTGAGAATTAGGCATTTGTACTGGTTGGTGACCAATGAATACAAATATGGGATTCAATAATAAAAAACAAATAATAGAAGCAAGGAGCATGATAAAAATGGAAATTACTTTACAGGTACAATGAACACAACAATGAAAAATGTGAAAAGAACGTTCAAATCACAATTAGAATTGACCAAAATGTTACACACTATTAAAATATTATTAATATAAAATAAAATATTAAAAATATGCAGATAACATTTCAAAGGGTTTTAAATGAAGACCGACATAGCTGTTCTGATCTCTTCTGGGAGACTGTTCTAGTCTACTCAGATAACAAACATACATCAGGCCAGACAAGCATACATCAGGCCAAAACACATCTAACATTAGCAAATGATGTTGAGCCAGTCATTTATTGCATAAATAATTTTAGGAGATTTCATAGTTATAATAGTTTGCTAAAAGGAATAGGGATTACTTATGATTGACTAGTTAACCATGGAGCTTAGTAAACATAGAAACAAACACATGGTAATCCTTAATAATATTTTATTAGCATTACCAATGGATACATTAAGCTATATATTATAATCCTGCATATCCAACCCCTGCACATCCGGAACACTGGAGTATCTGTTTAGAGTTTATAGATTATGTTATATGAGAGAGGGATTTACCACTCTTCTCTCCCCTCAAATATCAAAGGAAATTCCGTAGGTCATTTTGGCCCTTGCTGTAAAAACGTGTTCTGGGTCCACTGTTGCAAGGTTTTTTTTCTCCTCTGAAGGAACACCAGAGCACCTAAGAATTTGGATGATTTGGGCCCAACATGGCTCAAAGGGGGGCTAACATATTAACCGTTTGGAGTTCTCCAATGTTTGAATTCCCTTTGTGACAACCAATTGAGAATATAAATTGAGCATCTTAATTCCCATGTCCATTGCCTAGAACTGGAGATTTCACTACTGGTTGAACTTAACAATTATTATTTACTAAAATCACCTCTTGTTTAAAGCAGGAGTACATTTCCTATTTTTGTTAGAGGTATTCAGTAGCTAAGCTGAATTATCTTGTAACATTCGTTTTTGGTCTCCTTCAAAAGCTACTTAAATTACAAACATAATATAATATATTATATTTGATAATAATATCATGATGCTTAGCCCTGCGTCCGACAACCTAGTTACTTTTTAGAAAAAGTAACTTTATCAGACCTTAGATAAGCCATTCCTTGCCATAAATTAACTCAACCCCCTCAGTGCACCAAGTTGGCATCACCAAATCAAGGTCAGCATGTTCAGTCCCTGCTGGTTGAAGTATTTATATGACTGCCAAGGAGAGGAGTGTTGAATTGAAGTTGGAGAAGTTTAAAGGAGAAGCGTTTTGTTTTGTTTTGTGGTGGTTCCTTTGTTGTGCATTGTTCCATCTTTTTTTTTTTTTTTTTTTTTTTTTTTTAAAGCTGGAAGTTTAATAAAATTTCACTTCTGCAATGTCACTTACATTACATTTAGGCACTTAAAAAATATAATTTAATTTAATTACATTTTTTTATAGACAGTCTTCAACATAGATACATATTACAAAATGCAGGAATAAACATGTAAGCACTGGTGATGACAATTAGTAAAATGTAGAGTCAGTGGTAGTGGAGTCTGAAGAGGTGGGTTTTGAGTCTCTTGCGGAAGATGGCCAATGGTTCCGTGGTCCTGACCAAGTGCGGAAGATCGTTCCACCACCAAGAGGTCAGGACAGAGGGACAGCGAGATCGCTCGGAGCGGTTGCCGGATGCTCGGAGGGATGGGACAGTCAGTTTGCCAGAGGAGGCAGAGCGGAGGGGTCTGGCTGGGGTGTAGGGTGTGATCAGTGTCTGGAGGTAGGAGGGAGCAATTCCTCTAGAAATTTGGTAAGCCAGCACCAGTGATTCAGCACCACTTCTTTAAAGAGAAGAAAAACTACTCTTACTCATCTCAATTTATCTCTCACTCAAAAGCCCTATCAGACATGGCAAGCCATAAAAAAGTCAAACCCTCCACTCTGAGGCTTAACAGTGATTTTCTGCTAATTGTACAGCATACGCATAAAAGTTGTGAAGGAGCTTTAGAACGTGAAGATGACAGTTCCCTGTGGTAAATCTTGGATTTAATGCTTACCCCCACAACCATGCCAGACAGCTTGGACAGAGACCAGAAAAATTAAATGTCAAGCTGACTCTGATTCTAACATCATTTTCCTGTTTCAAATTGTGCCAGGTGAATGAACTTCTGGACAAATCTTCAAATCCTCAGGTTGGTTCTTTTCTTTTTTGCTGTTTCTTTTTTTCCCCATTTTTTGTTTGTTGCCTGCTGATCGTTTTTAATTTTTAATTTCAGATTTTGTCATTGTGTCCAGAAATCAAATGGCATTTTATTGGGCACCTTCAGAAGAATAACGTCAACAAACTCTTGGGTAAGTCCTGCACCTACCTTTTCATATGTTCCTTTCATCTCATTTTTGTTCAAAGCAATACAAGTTTTGTTCCTCATTTGTGCAAGAGTCAAAGGTAAAGAGGTGTAAAGCGAACAATACGTCTTAATTTCATTGACCCGACATCTTGGGCTTCTCTTGCGCACTGTTCTGGCTCTTCTACAAATATTGTAGATTTTTCCTAATTGTATTCTGTAGTAATCCTGCTAAGACATGCCCGTTTTTGGATCAGACATTCATATTGATAAAACATAATTATGTATGCGACTTCTGGGTTCATACCATGAGCAGTCAACTTCTGAGGTTCGTATCAGTGGTTTTACTGTATTTTTTATTATTTGGCACCAATCTATGGTTTCTGACCCATACTCTTGAGGTGCACATTTTTACAGTGTTACATTTTACATTGCCTAAACTTACAAGTGAGTGTCCTTTAAATCATATTAAAGGCCAATACCCCTTTTTATGTTCATTTGAATCTCCAAAATCAAGAGGTTATGAATATAATAAAAACAAATCTGATGCAGGCCATGAGGAAAGTTCTCCTCTTGTAAAAGAGGTAATTTCTTCAATTATTGAGCCGCTCACTTATGTATTTAAGATATCCATGGAAACTAATTGCTAAGGTTATTCCATGATTTATATCAGGTGAACTTACCTCTTATACTAATTATCATCCAATCTCTATTTTGCCATGCTTCTTGAAGGTTCTTGGTAGTGCAAGCACGTAAAAGTTAGATTATTGTAGAATTTTAAAGGACTTGAATGTTAATAATATTTTATATGAGCATCAGTATGGATTCTGAAATAATTACTCTAGTTACAGTGCCCTCCAGAATTATTGGCACTTTTGTAAAGATGAGAAAAAGAGGCTATGACATTTTTTATTTTTTGTCCATCGGCTTGATCTTACACTCAAAATATGAGAGAAATCTATCCTTTAGTTGAAGTAAAATTATTAAAAGAAAAAGAGAATCCTTATAAAAAAATAAACATTTTTCTCAAAAACATGTGTGTCACAATTATTGACACCCTTATAAATTCTTATGAACAAAATCTAAATGAAGTAAATTCCTATTTATATTTTATTTTCATGCAGAAAGGAACCTATTCCGCACTTTGAAGTGTGGTGGTGGTTCTGTGATGTTATGGGGCTGTCTTACTTCCAGAGGCCCTGGGACCCTTGTTAGGATACATGCATCATGGGGTCCATGAAGTATCAGGAGATTTTAGATCAAAATCTGGCTTAAACTGGGTCATGGTTGGATCTTCCAGCAGGACAATGATCCGAAGCATACCTCCAAAAATGGTTCACTGACCACAGAATCAAGCTTTTGCAATGGCCATCCCAGTCCCCTGACCTAAACCACATTGAAAACCTGTGGAGTGAACTGAAGAAGAGAGTCCACAAGGGAGGACCAAGGACTGAATGATCTGGAGAGGCTCTGTATGGAGGAATGGTCTCTGATCCCTTGCTATGTGTTCTCCCACCTCATCAAATATTATAGGAGAAGACTCAGTGCTGTTATCTTGGCATGGGGAGGGTGCACAAAGTACTAAATGCAGGGGTGCCAATAATTGTGACATGTTTTTGAGAATTTTTTTATTTTTTGATAGGGATTTTATTTTTTATTTTAATAATTTTACTTCAATTAAAGGTTAAATTTATCTCATATTTTGAGTGTAAGATCAAGCTGATGAACAACAAAGACATTTTTTCATAGCCTTTTTTGCTAATCTTCACCAAGGGTGCCAATAATTCTGGAGGGTTCTATGTTAATGAAAAGTTAAACTAAATGCAGTGTTTTCAAATTCATCTTTGTCTTGCCTGTGCATATTCCTGGTGCAAGATAGATGGCTAACTAGCTACATAAAAAAATCAACAGAAGGTTGCTGCTGAGGCCAAATTTCCATGCCTTTGAATGTAAAAGGTGATATAATAAAGCAAGCTAGCTACAATATACTAGTTGCAGAGCAAAACGTTTTTTGTTCATTTTATGAATATTTTCAGTAGATGGTGGTATAGTGGAGGAATAGAGGTCTCTAAATTATTCATTATTGAGACGTCTTGATTGAATTCCTTAGTTGTAGGTAGGGCTAGTGTTGGTGTGGAAGGGAGAATTAATCCCAAAGTTTTACAAATGGAAGGAGCCATTATTGAGCCATTATTCAGTTCAAGGTGAGTCATTCCCCTTTTGTCCTAGGACCTGAAAATGAATGTGTCACTGCTTATCCGTTGGAGTTGTGCAAGATAGGAGATAAGGTGCATGGGGTTATTTTGGGCCTTGGTTAGTTTGTTAGCTTTCCACCAGGCCTCAATCACTGAGGAGATGCATGCATTTTTTTAGGAGGTTAGTGATTCAATGTTTTCGCAAATGAAAAGTAAAAAATCACTCAGGGAGAGCATAGTGCATGTGGCTTGTTCATCTGAGATCCAGGTAGGGGTGTTACTATTTTCTTTGGTTAACCTGTCTGTGATGAAGCTTAAATGATATGCAATATTCTTGGAAGTTTGGCGAGCAAAGACCAGTATGTTGTTCATGTTGTTGCGTCTGAAGTTTAATATGTGGGGTTTTGTCTTTCCAGTAAGAAATGTTAATTTCCATATGATTTCTATGAATTTGTACCAATGAAGTTTGGGAACAGAGGGATCATGGAAAACCCATTTAACCTATTTTGGGGAGGATTCATATTCTGGATAATATTGATGGCTGAAATGCATCCCATTAATGAAAGAGCTAGATTTTTCCAACGAGTGAGGCCAGTTGTGACAGTATGGTGGTTTAAGGTAGTTTAAACTTGAAAAAATTAGCTTATCTAGTTTGTATGGAATGTGTATGCCAAGCTAGCTAATGGATGAGGTTGTCCATTTGAAAGGAAAGTCCTGAGTCATAGCATCCCATTTGATTTTGTTATGGGGTAGTAACATTACAGATTTTGTCCAGTTGGTTTTATAACAAGACAACTTTCCCAGAGTTTGTTATCTGTGAAAGGATTTATGGAAAGCATGAGTGGATGTTTAACACAGATCATGTTTTGAACATATTATCTGCATAAAGACTGACCTTATGAAGTCAAGTGTTATGCCAAGAATCCTGTCATTTTGGTATATTGGGCAGGCCGAGTGGCTATATAAATATTGCAAATAATGGAGGTGGCATTGGGCACCCCTGCCTAGTACGAGCCAGTATAAGGGGTTTGGATATTGTTTTATTTGTGATCACGGAAGCTTTGGGTGAGGAGTAATGTATTATCCATTTTATGAAGTTATTGACAAATCCAATCCATCTTTTAAATTATCGTGCCATTGTGTTCCAACATTTGTATGGATTTGCTGTGACATCATAGTAAAAATACTGATGAAATAATGTGCAACAATGTATTTAATATAATTTAAATAATACTATATATAATATATGCCATTTAGCAGACGCTTTTATCCAAAGCGACTTACAGTAGTGAATACATACATACATGATGGAACTTAAACACACATTTTCAAGAGCTAATGGTGCAGAAATCAAGTCGGGAGGTCGTATACTTTCCAAAGTTGACACTTGAAAATAAGGGAGATTGTCTCTTTAATGCGGGAGGTCAGTTTATACTCCCCTGTGACTTCTGAGACTTAAAATAACTATCTGAGGCTATAACAAATTACATCTCCTTTAAGATTTTTAACTTTGTTGCACTGCAAATGTAGTATACAGTAGTATACTCCGTTTTTATTCACACCGTTGATAAAGATGAACAAAAGAGATCATATAAAATAAACTATAAGTAATGAGCTTTTTTTATGATCACAAAATACTTTATAAAAATAAAAGTATGCTTAAAAATTATATTCTTTAATAATAACACATTGGCACAAACCACAATCGAACGGTTCACAAATCATATATTTTTTCCCCCAGAAAAGTAAAGAATCACAAGTATTCACACCCTTGTTATCAGAACTTTGTGGTTCTTCCCTTGGCCATTATAACCGCAAGTAGTCACCTTCTGTAGTGTCGTACAAGGTTATGGAACTTCTTGGGAGGGGATCCATGCAGAATTGTTCTAGTTCCTTCAGATTCTTGGGTTGATGTTTGTGGACCGCTTGTTTGAGTTCAAATGTTCAATTGGATTCAGGTCTGGAAACTGAGATGGCCACGTCAGGACATTTATCTTGTGCTCTGCCAACCATTTCTTAGTTGCTTTGGATGTATGTTTGGGATCATGGTCTTGTTGGAAGGCCAAGGTGTAGCTTCCTGGCAGAGGGAACAAGGATTTTGGACAAAATGTCTTGGTACATGCTGGGGTTCATGGTTCCATCTATTTTAATAAGGATGAAAAACAACCCCAAAGCATTAAAGATCCACCACCATGTTTCACTGTAGGCATGAGGTGCTTTTCAACATTACTTGCATTCTTTGGACGTCAAACATAACGCTGATGTGCATGTCCAAAAAGCTAGATTTTTGGTTCAGATGTAGTTTGTTGAATTCAAGACGCATTTTTCAGTGAATCATCTTCAAAGGAGGCTTCCTTCTTGCAACTCTGCCATAAAGGCCATTGTCATGTAGGCGTCGTCAAATGATAACTTTAGACACCTTGTAACCCCAAGATGCCAGTTTGTTTTGGAGATCTTGAACTGTGCCCCTTGGACTTCTTTTTGCCTCTCAAACCATCCGTCTCACTAAACGTGGAGGCAAGATAGACTTGCGTCCTCTACCTGGCAGGTTAGCCACTGTTCCAGTGGCCTTAAACTTCCTAATAATTGACAACAGTGGAAAGCGGTATCTTTAACTTTTTAGTGATTTAGTTTTTGTAGTCATCTCCTGATCTGTAGAGGTCAATAACCTTTTGTCTGATGCTTTCAGGGAGTTATTTGCCTTTCACCATGATGATGGCTGACTACAGGATTTCAAATATGTATTCCCTCCTTTTTATACCCTAGGGAAACAGGAAACCATTGTAGGCCACTGTATAGTTCCATAACCTTCCAGTGAACTTTGTATATTTATGAAGATTTGTTTTTGTTGAATTAAATTGAAAAGAGTAGTTAGGGGTGTGAATAATTGTGATCCAGATGTTTTCTGGAAAAAAATATTAATAAAACAAAATATGTTTTTCTGAACAATTGTATTAATATTGTAGGTTTGGAATTTTCTGCATTGTTTGAGCATAAAATATACCTCAGTACTTGTATCCTTTATTTTAAACAATCTCTTTTGTTCATCTTTATCAAGGGTGTGAATAAAAATGTGAGTCTACTGTGTGTGTACATTTGTTTGTAGTTATCAACCAGTATAGTATAGAAAGTAGAAAACTTACAGAAACAGTCGGGTGATACTATGCTTGTAGTTGAAAACTTGAAAAGGGTTTTCTAACTAGCTAGATACTGATGTGTGTTACTTAGCTGGTGCTAGCTTTCACTGTGTTTTCACTCGCTTGAGTTTTGTGGCCTTGATGGGTTTTTAACAGTGAAGGGAAAATGTGACATTTATTTAATGCTTTCACCATCATGACTAGATAAAAATATGGGAGAAATTAGTGCCCAGGACACATCTGGGAGATGGCCGTGAAAATGGGACTGTACAGGCATAAATGGGAGGTTTGGCAAGTACTATGGGTGGTGATAGTGATGAAGAAGAAGGTTCGCAACGGTCAGTGGCAAAGAAAGAATGAATCATCAGGTTTTAATCTTGTCTGTCTGCACTGTTGCCCGTCGCTTGAAAGAATGAAGTTATTTATTATAGCACAAGGTTGAGGCGAATTGCTTGCTAGCTAATGTAGGCATGTATGCTTGTTATTATCGACCTGGGTAAAAAATGTCAGTTGCTCATTGCAGCCTAAAGGCGGAGCCGTAGGTGTGTTGAAATCCGATCTCCGTACTGTTTGTCAATGGACATTAGGTTAGTGCAGGCTCTGCATAGACACCTTTGGTCGTTCAGGGGAAATCATCACTGTCGCACATTTGCCACCAACAGATTTTTTTGGTTGCACAGCGAGTTTTTGGTCACAGCCTGGAGCCCTGAAATTTTCAACTCCGCTCTATTTGACTGTAAAATTAAGTAAAATGACTTGGTGTAGTTCTCACATATTATATATATTTAATACAAATGGGTAAATCAGCACTGAACTGGAAGGTTAATTAACTGTTGCTTAATTACCATTAGGAACCATTACAGCAGCATAATCTTGCTCATCATTTCAGTGCTAGCTAGCTAATAGTGCCAGTATTCTGGTTCGTTGGGAGATTAAGTGTTGGTGTCAAGGTTGCTATTGAGCTCTGTATTTGTCTTTGCAAAATTGCCTTATCAGGTCTTCATTAATTATAGCACTAATATCTTGTATTGCAATGTTTGTTGTCAATATTTTTTTCCTCCTGGAAAATGTTGTCATTTGTTCAGTATACATTTAATAATTCCATTGTTTCTATCAGCAGTTTACACTAACTCTGGAGAATGCGACAGACTGCTTCCTGTATCCAGAGTGAGAACATTCTACAGTTAGGGAATTCCAGGGAGGTCCATCAGTGCATAGTTATGGTAGTAACCATTTTGAATGTTTTTACTGATTGCATTAGTTGTGGCATATACAGTTAACTCCAAAATGTTTCACACAATTGATAAAGATGAGCAAAAATGGCTGTAATAAACAATATAGGTAAGGAGCTATATTATATGCTCAAAATGTGAAAATTATATTATTTTTTACTAATGCAAATGCTCTGATAAAAAGATTTTGTGATTTCCCCCCCCCAAAAAAAAAGTCACAATTAGTCATACCCCTAATAATTATTTTAAAGAAACTCCAACAAAAATATGGAATTAACATGTTGTCTCCTATACTGTTTCATGAGATTGGTGAACATATTGGGGGTTTATCTTTCAACATTCTTCAGATAATTCAGTCTGCACTTGTGGGTTACCCTCTTCAATTAAAACCACAAACTTTCAATTGGGTTCAAGTCTGGAGACTGAGATGGCTATTTAAAAACAAATTTTGTGGTCAGTTAACCATTTCTTGGTTTATTTGGAGTTATGCTTGGGATCATTGTCTTGCTAAAAGATCCCTTTGCAGCCAAGCTTAGCTTCCTGGCAGAGGGAACCAGGTTTTTGACCAAAATGTCTTTCTACTTGCTGGAGTTCATGATTCCATCGACCTTAACAAGAGGTCAAAAAAAGACCCCCCAAAAAAAACAAAAACCTCAACGATCCATGACTGTATTTCACCGTAGGTATAGGTATTTCTTAATAAACACCCATCCTCCGATGCAAAAACCTACCGCAGGTATGCATGCATGTGCATTCCGATTGGAACCAAGTGTTCTGGTTCTGAGCTTTTTGGCCATCCACACCAAGCTGAAACTTGGCCGCAAATGGATCTTGAATCCATGACCGAATGGGCTGTCATGTACTGTTCAAAAAACTGCATGGACAACTAAATTAGTGGCATCTGACATTTGCTACATTCCAGCCACTTGTGTATTTTTAACCTGTTACTGATGATACATATTTTCTTATTTCTATATGAGCTTAATGGGTAGACTGTAAATGTGTTTCCTTATATAATCTTCATTAAATCTGTTTTCTCAGAAAAAAGATGTCCAGACTTAACAGCCAGTCTCAACAGAAAGACCAATTTTAGTTCACTACAATGTGTTTAGAAATTGTTATGTGCTTTTATTTCCAAGTATATATGTCAAGTCCTTGATTTCCTGCATCTTCCTCTGTGATTGGGCTGCCCTCATCTCACTCATGAGTGGTGTTTTCACTGGCGTGGCGTGTATTGATGCTTCCTTACTGCATGATCCCATTCTCTGCTAATGTAGCTAATGAACATAATAATATCATCACTCCATTTTTGCCTCGTGCACATTTTAGCAAGATTAACAGGTTCTACAAACGTATTAGCGGTCTAATACTAGCTGAACACATTGTTTAAACATATTGTGGGGGTGCTGCCCACCAAATAGAGTTTTTCCCAATACTGTAGAAGGCGAAAACAAATTGAGCGAGGGGAATTGGCTCAACTGTCCGCTACCAGTGAGCCTGCATCATGGGCTGGCTTCACAGCAAGGGGACGAATGTATTGCCCATAACTCTTTGCGTTATATGCTGGGAAAGCTGAAACTGTGTAACTTCTGGAACAAAACTGAATTTCGAAGCCATTCATTTTCAATGGGACACAAACTTTTCTTTTATAAACAAAAATATATTGAAGGATGATTGCCTGATTGCTCTTGTCTGATCAGTTGCTCTGCGCTACTCTGTACTGAGTCAAACTCGTTCATGTTTGTACAGAGGTTTGTTGTTAGATTTGCACTTAATGTTCTGACTTTTGTTGCCGTTAGGAGACGGCAAATTTGCCGTATTACATTGTACTGATGAGATGTTTAATTTGTGTTTTTTCACCTTCTCAGGAGCAAATCTAAATATTAGCTAGCTAGCTAGTTTGCCTTTTACTGACCAAAAGGGAATATTAGTGTATGAGAGAACCTGATTCAGTTAGCTGATACAAGCTCCCTTGCTACAAACAACCGATACCTAGCTAAGTTAGTTATATGGAGGTGTTTCTTGTCATTCCTGGTGTCTGCTCCTGACTGTTTGGAAGCACCTCGGTGTGATTTTTATTGAGTTGTCTCAGCAGTAATTTAAATCCGACAAAGGGCAAGTTGGGTTTATATAGTTATGGGATAAAATGAGGCGAATGCAGTGCGATGCGAGTGTTGCAGAAAGACTTCCAGGAGGCTTTAGTCTCCGACTGCTGTTGGCTTGTAGAGCATCTCAAGAGCAAAGTTCCTGATCTCAAACCACAACTTGCAAGACTTGAATGCCCTGCAGAATTTGTAGAGATCCAGGAACTGATTAGTATGCCCTTTAGAAAGTTTGCTCTGAAGCCGAGGTGGGGGGAATCTCCAGAGCAGGTATGGAGAGCAAATTGGGTGATGGTAGGGCCTAACCATAGAAAAGGGCACACATATGCAGGACATTTGTTGGACATTTGTTGGACATTCTGAGAGTGGGAGGACTGATGAGCCCAAGGGCACCCTGGCAGCTACATCCCCCAAGAAGAGGAAGTTAATAGTATTAGGGGACTCAATTATTAGAGGTGTGGACAGTATAGTCTGTTTGCGGGAAAAGGAGTCTCGGATTTAGTATGAAGAATAGGGAGGCACAGACTGCCCGGATGGAAGATATGAGGGCAAAGCATAAATAAATAAATAAAGACCTTTTCGAGCATAATGTTATTAGAGGTGGTTTGGCACAGTCAGGTATGTGATGGGGAGAGAATGTGTATTGTGTACGAGTAATACTTTGGAGTTCCTTTGTTTAATTCATAAAGCATAAACAAAATATTATTTGGAAGTGGAGGCTGTCATGTTCAATGAGGGTTTTGACATTGTTGGGATTACTGAGACATGGTTTGGTGCAGTGGACGGGGATGAATATAATGTGGAGTGGTACAAATGGTTTAGGACTGTGTACATACATCTACTGATGCCTCTGGACACCTCATCAGTGATGTTCCTGGAATCATTGGGCGTTTCGGGTCTTTCAACATCATACGCCCTCCTCCAGGTGACCCAGCCGGGGCTGATCAGACCCCAGTTTGTGTCCAGATGGCTAGCTAGCTACCATGACTCCATGGATCTCCTCTTTTGAGCCACAGCCATCTTGAGGCCCTTTCTGCCGCATCGGTGGTACTGCGGATGGCTCTCCTCTTCCTCTCTCCATCGATGCCCAAACTACTGAAGGCTCTGGCCAAGGAACGGGCTGCAAATCCTCTGCATCCAACCTCCACAGGGAAACACCTTGCTCTCCAACCAGCTTGCTGACAGTCGCTGACCAGCCCTGCGTACTTGGAGAGCTTCCTCTCAAAGGCTTCTTCCAAGCGATCTTCCCACGGGACTGTCAACTCCAGCAGCACTGCTTGCTTGGTGGACTCAGACACAAGGACACTGTCTGGTCGCAGGGTGGTGGCTGCAATATGGCTGGGGAACTTCAGCTGATGTTCAAGGTCCACCAACAACTGCCAGTCTCTTGCAGACGTCAGGATGCCTGCAGATGTTCTTCTGGCAGGAGTTGGCTTGTCCCCAGCTGTGACAAAGGCGATGGTTTTCTTGGAGGGTCGGAACTGTTTTGCCCATGCCAGTCCTGCGCTGATAGCTTCAGCGATGGTCTTAAGGACTTGGTCATGCCTCCACCTGTACCGTCCATCTCCAAGTGCCCTTGTACAGCAACTGAGGATGTGTTCCAGAGTTCCTCGCTTGGAACACAGTGGGCATGCTGGTGTCTCTGCTATGCCCCATGTGTGCAGATTTGACGGGCGTGGGAGCACATCATACACTGCCTGGATGAGGAATTTGATGCGTTGAGGCTCGGCTTTCCAAAGCTCAGCCCAGGTCACTTTCCTCTCAACCGCATTCTCCCATCTCGTCCAAGCTCCCTGTTGCTTCATTCCCACTGCCTTTCAGGTTCTAGTCTCCTCCACTGCTGCTCTCACCTCGTCCTGAACAAGACGTCGCCCCTTCCTTCCCCCTGGTGTTCATTTGGGGAGTTGGAAAGGATCCCAGCCCAGCTCCTCGTGTGACCACTCCCACTAGGCTCCTGTGACGCAGCCTTGCATCTGCCTCTTGAACCGCTTCCTCTGGCCTCCATTTCCTGCCAGTCCTCACTTGGATCCCTGCTTTAGCCACCTTCGGATCACTTGAGTCCCTGTACTGAACCACTTCTCTGGCTCTAGTTACCTTGAATTCCTCCTCCAAGGATTTGAAGGGCAGTTGCAGTTTGTTGCTGTTCCCATAGAGTGCGATGCTGCTCAGGCTCTTTGGTAGTCCAAGCCATCTCCGGAGGTGGTTGCTGACCCTCCTCTCTAAGGTCTCAACTGTCGAGATAGGGACCGAGTAGACGAGGAGGGGCCACAGGATCCTGGGAAGAATGCCATGTTGGTAGACCCAGGCTTTAAATTTCCCAGGTAGGCCTGACTTGTCCACAGATTTCAGCCAGCCATCCAACTCCGTGCATGTCAACTGGATAGATGTTGTATCTCTCAGAGAGCAGTCAAAAACCTTGCCCAAGCTCTTGACTGGCTTCTCTGTGATAGTTTGGATGGCTGTGCCTGTGATGTTAAACCGGAACTTGTCCTCCACCTTCCCTTTCCTCAGCACCATTGATCTGGATTTGGCGGGTTTGAAATGCATCCGGGCCCACTCCACCAGCTTTTCAAGTCCCTTCAGAATCCACCGGCAGCCTGGGACTGATTCTGTCGTGACTGTGAGGTCATCCATGAATGCCCTGATGGGTGGTTGCCGTTGTCCGGAATTCGTGCGGGGCCCTCTGCACTCTGGCTCAGCAGATTTAGTGAGCATGTTCATGGCTAGTGAGAACAGTGTCACAGAGATAGTACACCCTGTGATGATACCGATCTCCACCTTGTGCCAACTGGATGTTATTGCTCCTGAAGAGACCCTCATCCTGAAATTGCTGTAATAATCAGCGATGAGGTCTCTACACCTGCTGGGTACATGATGTTTCATCAAAGTGAGCTGAACGAGCTTGTGTGGAATGGAGCCGAGTTCTAGGAAAGATAGAACTAATAAAAGAGGAGGGGGAGTGGCCCTTTATCTGAAAGACAGCCTTAATGTGCAGGAAATTCCAGGAATGAACTCATTAATTCCTTGTGAGGACATCTCGATTAGATTACTGGGAGATCGTGAGAAGGGCCCTAATACAGGAGTATGCTATAGATCACCAGCTTCTGACAGCAACATAAATACTATGCTCTATGGTAACATAAAACAAGCCTGTGCGGAAGGATAGACGTTAATAATGGACGACTTCAATTACCCCTCTATTAATTGGGAAGTAGTGTCAGGTCAGTGTAAATGTGAAGAGGAGTTTTTAGATGTGGTTAATGACTGCTTTTTGGTAGTCTGTTACTCAGCCTACAATAGGGAAATCAATACTGGATCTGGTTTTGTGTAATAGTCCTGGCAGAATTAGCAGCTCAGGGGTAGTGGAACCACTAGGGACAAGTGATCAGAGTGATGTTACTTTTTATCCTTTTTGGCAAATTTAGACCACCTCCTCTAACTCTAGAATTATTTTTCTTCAAATTAGCTTTAATAAAATGAGAGATAATTTAAGTAATATAGATTGACTTCTAGATTGCAAAAGAATGAAAAATTGACTACATTTAAAAGGGTTATTTTTGATGCACAGTGCACATTCATGCTAATATGAAAAAAAGATTTTAAAAACTCCACAGTGGATGAATAAATCTTTCTGGGAGATTTTGAGACAAAAGAAGAGACTGTACACAGTATATAAAAAAGACAATTTGGAGAGAAATATGGTAGATTGTAATAAGGCTAAAGAGGAAATAAGAGCAGATAAAAGGCACTTTGAAATGAAAATATCCCAAGATGCAAAACATAATAGTGCAATTTATATGCTGCCTGGTATGAAAGGTAAATGTTACGAGGACACACTTAAGACGCTTCATACACTACCGGTCAAAAGTTTTAGAACACCCCGATTTTCCAGTATTTACTGAAATTTAAGCAGTTCAAGTCCAGTGAATAACCTGAAATGGTACAAAGGTAAGCGGCAAACTGCCAGAGGTAAAAAAATAAAAAGGTTTAGGTTACCAAAAACTGAAAAATGATGTAAATTTTTTGGCAGTGAGTAGTTTCCTACACCATCAAAAGGCACTTGGAAACTGGAGGAAACTCTGACAGGAAGAGGTCTGGCAGACCCAAAGCCACAACAAAATCAGAAGACAAGTTTCTGAGAGTCAACAGCATGCGTGATAGGCGGCTCACAGGACAACAGCTTCAAGCACAGCTTAACACTGGTCGAAGTAAGGAAGTCTCAGTTTCAACTGTGAAGAGAAGACTTCGAGCTGCAGGTTTGACAGGTCGAGTGGCAGTAAGAAAGCCATTGCTAAGATGGCAAAATAAGAAAAAGAGGCTTGCCTGGGCCATGAAGCACCGCCAGTGCACTACTGAAGACTGGAAGAAGGTCTTATGGACCGATTAATCCAAACTTTAAATCTTGAAATTTTGAAAGGTTTTTGTAGGCCGTCGAGTAGGCGAAAGGATGGTTCCTCAGTGTTTGACACCAACTGTCAAATATGGAGGAGGAAGCTTGATGGTCTGGGGATCTTTTGCTGGATCCAGAGTTGGCGACTTGCACAGAGTGACTGTTAACCCACTTGTTCCCTGAAAAGGGGCTTTTTTATAACTCTGAAATCTACATTATTTTTCAGTTTTTGGTAACCTAAACTTTTATTTTATTTTTTTATTTTTTTACCTCTGGCAGTTTACCACTTAACTTTGCACCATTTCAGGTTATTCGCTGGACTTGAACTGCTTAAATTTCAGTAAAAACTGGAAAATGGGGGTGTTCTAAAACTTTTGACCAGTAGTGTATATTCAAGCTTAGCAAAAGGAGACAAAGGGGGGGATTTGATTGAGTTTTTTAATTCATAAAATGGGATTAACCAAGTTAACTACCAAAGATGAGTTTGATTAGCAAAACAAGAGGACACAGGTAGAAATGAGTTAAAGCCAAATTCTGCACAGATATCAGGAAGTATTTTCATATATTTTTACATGTATATATATATATACGTAAGACAGAGTTGTCAGTATATGGAACAACTTACCAGGTCAGGTAGTTGTGGCAGAAACATTTGGGGTATTCAAGTCCTCGCTTGATGCAGTACGCTTCTTTAGACTAGGAAATGACGAGCCTAGATGGGCAGAATGGCCGGTTCTCATCATTATGTATTCTTAGGTTCTTATTAAGAAAGTAACAATTACAATGCTGGAAATAATGATTGGAGGCTGTTCTTTGAATTATTTGCTGTTAATCAACCCCTTTCATTAAGAAATTGAGCGATCACTGTAAAAGTTAAATAAATTAATATTGAACTATAACTCCCATGAGAGAGCAAGGTTTAATAGTGACTGGTGGGAGCTGCAGTTGTAGATTCATTTTGTACTTTTTACATTCATTGCCTGATTCCTGAATAAAAGAGTTAACTTATCAGCAAATAAATCAAGGAGCATCCCCCAGACAAAATGTTTTTTCAATATTTTCCTCAATATGATAAAGGAAAGTTTGTGCTTCATTAGAAATTAATGGCTTCCAGAACGGTGCTTAGTCCCGGAAATTCCAGTTATTAGGGCTGTTGACAAAGTGTCACACAAAGCTGTGTAACTGAATAACAATGTGAGAACTTGATTGCTCTAAATATCCTTTCTGAGTCTTGTCCTCAGAGGCGGGAAACAGAAATGTATATTCTTATATTGGAGTGTATTGCATTTGCTCACCAATCCAGCCTTAATCATGCCAAATGAAATTAAATACACAGTCCATTCATGGCCCACAAATTTGTGTCCAGATGAAGTTTGGCTGACTTTCACAATCCTAATATGGACACCATATGTGGGCAGGTTAATCATGAGTCAACCACGCCTCTCAACCTGCCCCAGGCCTTTTGATTGGTCTGTGTATTTTATTTCATTTTGCTATGATTAACTCGGGGTTAGTGAGGAAATGGCTGAGGAGAGAAGTTGCACATAAGCACTGACACAGGACCCGATAACTACCCAAATCCTAAGCACAATGTCGGATTAGTAAGGTTTGAATAATAAGTAGCCTTAACATTCAAATGCCCTTGTTCAGCACTCCCATTGCATGTCAAAACCCCTCACTTTTCCTACATGTATATATAGGCAGAGCAATCTGGTGAATCAGCCTCCATCAAAAATATACAATTCACAATTCAATTAAAATTAAGAATTGGTTTATTAGTTTACAACACTAAGACAAAGACAAAATATTCAAAGCACAGACATAGATTTAACTACCTTAACAAATACTAAATACTAGACATAAAAATGACATGTAACAATCACGAAAGAGATAGATTGGAAGAAAATGATAGCAAACCAAGTTGTCTCTCCAAATGCAAACACACACAACCACAACAAACCACAACACTGAAAAAAATAAGTGACTCTAAACTGCCACCAACAATGACTACTTGAAAATAATGGAAACGCCCAATTAAAAATCTATTTATTTGAAGTAACTAAATTGCGATTATAAAGGAGTCTACACATGTTTCATATTAATGTCAATATTAATGACCAATATGTTTCTGCTATGGGCGGCACGGTGGTGCAGTGGATAGCACTGTCGCCTCACAGCAAGAAGGTCTCGGGTTCGAATCCAGGCCGGGGGCCTTTCTGTGTGGAGTTTGCATGTTCTCCCCGTGTCCGCGTGGGTTTCCTCCGGGTACTCCGGTTTCTTCCCACAGTCCAAAGACATGCACATTAGGCTAATTGGAGAGTCTAAATTGCCCGTAGGTATGAGTGTGTGAGTGAATGGTGCATGTAGTGCCCTGTGATGGATTGGCGACCTGTCCAGGGTGTATTCCTGCCTCTCGCCCCAATGCATGCTGGGATAGGCTCCAGCCCCCCCGTGACCCTAACTAGGAATAAGCGGCTGAAGATGAGATGAGAGATGAGATGTTTCTGCTATAAAAGACTGTTGCACACCATACATCGAAACCAGGAGAAGAACATAACAGCATGATTATTATTAAGGGATTATTTACTCCTTCTCCTGCAGAGAGCGAGACAGGGAGGGAGAAAGAGAGCATTTACAGCAACGAACTGATCTTCAGCCACCCCCCTCACGTGTTCCAGGCAAAAACAATAAACAAAAATGATAAACTTGTTTGTTTTCAACTGTTAAACATGGTGGTGGATCTGTTATAGTATGGGCATCCATCTCGCTGGAGTGGTTTCATGAACACTAGGATGAAGTCAAACACCCTCCATGGCCTCCCCAATCACCAGATCTAAACACCATTATATCTTTATGGGAAGTTTTTGGACATCTCCCAAGGAACAGGAGGCTTTTCTTCTTGATGAATGGTCCAATATCCTACTAGAAACAGTTAAAAACTTATAACAGCATTCCAAGAAGGATTGTAGCTGTTATGAAGGCAAAGGGCAGCCCAACTCCTTATTAGGTAATACACCTTCATATTGTTTGGCGTTCCCATTATTTTGTCTACCCCATGTAAGTGTAAGGGAATATTAATTATGAACTTCTTAAATGATATGGTTTGATGTAATGGACGTCCTCCATCTCTCCCCCTCTGCCGCTGTCTTTAACTACAGGTGTACCTAACTTGTTTATGGTGGAGACGGTAGACTCGGTTAAGCTGGCAGACAAGGTGAATATCTCCTGGCAAAGGCTGCGGGCAGCCAACACCCAGAGGTTAAAGATCATGGTGCAGATCAACACCAGTGGAGAGGACAGTAAGTATCAAAATACATCTTGTGGCTTTGTAATGTCATGTCAGTGACACTCAAATTCACTTGTTTAATGCTTAATGTTTACCTTTAACCTTCTGAGGTCGACTGGATCACCGACGATCCTAGCAGCAATAAAAGTATATTACTATTTCTAACTTCGCAATATTTTATCATACACACGCGGCAAAAACATTGACAGAAACCTTAGAATCGCGACTTTCCGTTTTGAGAACTGGCAAATAATATGATTTTTTTTAAATTAGGTTAATTAGACCAAAAGTAAACCTTGCCTTTTACTGGCTGTTTTACCTGGAAGTACCGTCCCCCTTCTATTGACATGGTAACTAGGTGCTAGTTTTGGGGAGGGGCGTGGGGCCATGTGTGAAATCGCCAGTGTAAACAACAAATAAAATGTCCCGACAATTTGAAGCACATTTTATTCAAGATGGCAAGATTTTCTGCGCTGTTTGAGAGCATTGATGGAAAGCGATGAGGACAACAACTCATCATGTCCCGATACTGAAGAAGATTCAGATGAAGAGAGACAGAATTTTGAATTTAGAATTGATCCAGCTGAGGACCTAACTGACGAAGAGTAAGTAACTATATTTTATTTGTCATGTTATCAAATACTCGTGAAAATATATGAATTCCGCGTCTTGTGACGCTAAACATATTGCGTTTGTTGTAATGTTACAAATTGCAATAGGCACTCAAGATCTATGTAAAAATACTTTTCAAGCAGCCTAAAATGTTATAAAAAAGCTATTCACTTTAATGCTCTGATGTATTGTGTGTCCTTACAACCTTTTGCTTTTTATGTTTACAGTGACAACGATGTCGAAGACAAAGCACCTACTCCTCCACCAAAAAAGTTGTGCCTGTCTGTTCTACCATCCATGCAGCCTTCGCTGGGGACATAACAAAGCGGAGGGTGAAGCAAGATGGTGTTCTGCAGTTGACCAGAAACTGTTTTGAGAAGTGGCACCAAAGACTGTGAAAGAACAGATGTTTTAATGTTTCACCATGTTTTAATTTTGAATTTGTTGTATATAGTTTGTGTGATGTTTTCAATAAATCTTCCAAAATGAAAAAAGCACTCTGGAGTTGCCCCTGGTGGGAGGCGCCGAGCAGGGGTGGGAATACTTATTGTCCCCTGGCTCGGTGCCTGTACTTTGGGGTTCACCCCGGTAGACGAGAGGGTAGCCTCCCTCCGCCTTCGGGCGGGGGGACGGGTCCTGACTGTTGTTTGTGCTTATGCTCCAAACAGCAGCTCAGAATACCCACCCTTTTTGGAGTCCTTGGAGGGGGTGTTTGAGAGCACTCCTTCTGGGGACTCCCTTGTTTTGCTGGGGGACTTCAATGCTCACGTGGGCAACGATAGTGAGACCTGGAGGGGCGTGATTGGGAGGAACGCCCCCGATCTGAACCAGAGTGGTGCTTTGTTGTTGGACTTCTGTGCTTGTCACGGATTGTCCATAACAAACACCATGTTCAGGCATAAGGGTGTCCATATGTGCACTTGGAATGGATTTGACGAGCACAATTTATTTCAATGTTACTCAGTGTAAGTATCAATATAAGCAAATGATAGACCTGCCAACATGTATGCATTCTGTGTACCAGGCACGCATTTAGATACATGGGTATCACTTTAAACTGTAAAGAAATGAGGCTTCAGTTACAATGTAGTTATGAGACATAACTCATTGTATTTGGAACGGAGTCAAAGACAAGAAGCTAGCACTTCTCACGCATTTCAACAAAAGCAAGGTGACTTTTACAGGAAATATTGAAGGTCTTTAAATGAACGACCGACAGGAACCCCCAGACACCCCCGCTCAACAACTTGTACCTCATGTGTTAGTGGTATAATTTCCCAGGTCTGAAATAGTAAAAGGTGTGAAAGCCTGCCTGGTAGCATCTATCTAGGGTTATCTACATTTCAAAATACAGTCATTTCAGATTAAGGTAGGATTTATAGTCACATTTTTCCTGTCTTCAGAACAAAAACATTATGGATGCCATGCTGTGCCCATTATAATGGTTAGGTTAGGGTAAAATATTTGACTTTGGTATGCAGTGTGTTAAATGGGGCTTACTTCGATATTTATCAATATCAATATGTTCAAATGGGCAAATTGTATTTTTCAACTGTGGAAACATGTTCTGTGTGTACTTTACGTGGGGGGGGTGAAGGACCGGCGATATTGTGGTATTATTAGATACTAAATATGATGGAATCATCTAAAATGATTACTTGATGGTGTGGGAATGAGCTCCCTGCACCTCTACACCACATCTGTCAGCTATCTTCTGCACTCTGCTTCGAGTCCCTCAGTTAGTCAGCCACCTTTGTACAGTCACTCTGGAGGCAGCCATACCCCCAAACACTTCCAATTGTATAATAAAAGATAATTAATCATGACCATACGCTACCTTATTAGCTGACGCTTCTCTCCAATCCAAACCATTACCATATAGGAACATCTATAGGTTTTAGAACACATATTATGATCGATGGATAGTTATGAGCCTGACAAGTGTGGCTACATCATTTATCGAAGCACCATCAGATTACTTTCCGGCTTTCAATTGCAGTCACCAACATCTAATTTAAAGGTCCATCTCAAAACAAAAGTGTTAGTTCATCTGACTTAATCATAACCTCCATGAGCTGCATGATGAGTGGAATGTAAACCTGCTTTGTCCTTTTAACGTATATATTGATACGTATATAATGATGACAGTGAATTTGAAAAAACATTTAAGCTAGATTCTGCCAGAGGAGATACTCCCCTAATCTAATTGACACCACTTATCAAAGAGTACAGCATTCTAAATACACTGATTTATTGTGGAAAAGACGACATGCCACTAAATGTACACTCTGATCCAAATCAGTTTTGTTACACGCTACAGTCACCAAGTACAATCCATGAAAAATATTGAATCCAACTGGAAAATTATCAATAGCGATCCAGTTATGAAACAGGCTTTCCCAGATCCACCTAAAATATAAACAGTTATATCTCCAGTTATAAACATAGGGGGACCATGGAAGTGTGATAGTCCATTGGTTGTCTTAAAATGAATAATGGTCAGGAATAGTGAAACATTTAACAATTTATTACACGAAAAAAGACAATAACTTAAACGTTGGCAGCTCAGGGATCTAGGGAACTTTTCAAAAGCCTAGCCCAGATCAAGTTATAGATAAGCCCAAAGAGGCAAACAGACCATAGAAATAACTTGAGGGCAGGCACCGAGAGCCTCTATATGGTCCTTTATGGCAAAAAATGTGTGTATCACCAGGGGGTCAGAGGCGCCTTAAACAGAACCCTGCTCTAACACACATTTCTTCCTACACCTGACCACACAAGACGTTTTTCTAGTACTTCTCCATCACTTATTTCAATGTCCTCTAAAACATTCTGTAAATTGAATGTACTTTTAGGCATATTTATAACCTCTGGTAAGCTCTCAAAAGTAACTGTTTAGGGTATCTGCAATATCCTTATTATTATAAAGCAAAGCTTCTTAATGTACTCAACCTCTTAACTTTCTTTATTCTACTACAATATTGAAAAAACTGTTTAGGATTACTTTTTGCATTTTGGAAAATTGTCTCTTCTTTAGTCTCAAAAATTCTAGAGTTAGAGGAGACTGTCTTAACTTGCAAAACAATATTGAAAATGACTATTATGGTCACTTATCCCAAGCGGTTCCACTACCTAATATATTCCATTTCATATATTCCATTTAGCAGACGCTTTTATCCAAAGCGACTTACAGTAGTGAATGCATACAATTTTTCAGTATATGTGGCCCCAGTGGGGATTGAACCCACAACCTAAGCGTTGCTAACGCCGTGCTCTACCAACTGAGCCACAGAGAACCTCTGAGCTGCAAATTCTGGCAATATTATTACACAACACCAGATCCATAATTGATATCCCTCTCGTAGGCTAAGAAACAAACTCTACCAAAAAGCAGTCATTAACCACATCTAAAAACTCTTCACATTTACCCTGACCAGACACTACTCCCCAGTTAATAGAGGGGTAATTGAAGTCACCCATTAGTAATGTCTCTCCTTCCACACAGGCTTGTTTTATGTTACCATAGAGCATAGTATTTATGTTTATTTCCAAAGCTGGTGGCAGATATTTTGATTTAAAAAAAACATTTTATTAAGCATTAATAATTACAAAAGATATTTTGATAAATAAAAAAATTATAATTTAAGATTCATCATTAATAATTAAGGCCCTTCAGGAAATCATGATCTCCCAGTAGCCATTTTAACACAGATGTCCTCCCAAGGAATGAGAGGGTTAATTCCTGGAATTTCCTGCACAATGGTGTTTTCTTTCACATGAAGGGATGCACCTTCACCTGTTTTATTTGATCTATCCTTCCTGAACAATTTGTACCACTCTACATTATATTCATCCACTGCACTGAGCCATGTCTCTGTAATCCCAACAATGTCATAACCCCTATTAAGCTCGACAGCCTCTAATTCCCCAAACTTTCTGAGCTTCTAACTTACATGTAAGTATCAAACACTAAATATTTATAAGTACAGTAAATCCTTGGAGATATGCATCAGGAATGGAGGTAATTTGGAACTTAAATGTTCAGAACATTGACACCCAAAGTGGTGTCAAAATGGTGTGCCTCGGGTGTGTAACGGTCAAAGCATTCCCCTAGAATGCAAGTTGCCCACTGCAGCCGTGGTTCGAAACCCAGTTGTGCCAGCCCGGGAGCCCTAATATGTGTGTAAAAGTACAGGGACAAGTACTTTTACATTTACAGTGAGTTATGTCTTGGAGGAGGCGGATCAGTGCGCAAATTGAAATTAGAAGGTAAATACTGATACCAGGAAGTTTTTTAAAGTTCTCAATGCATGGACCTGCTTGTCAGTTCATGTAGTAGAGGCAGAGACCATTAGCAACATAAGTACTACGCTCTGTAGTAACACAAAACAAGCCTGTGTGGAAGCAGAAATTAATAATGGGTGACTTCAATTACCCCTCTATAATTGCTTTTTGATACAGCCTGTTACTCAGCCTACGAGAGAAAAATCAATACTGGATCTGGTTTTGTTTAATAATCCTGACAGAATTTGCAACTCACAGGTAAATATTGATAAATGTAAAGTGCATATATCTTTTGGCAAGTTAAGACAGCCTCATCTAACTAGAATTTTTAACTTCAGATGAGGTGACTTTAATAAAAAGAGAGAATTTAAGCAATATAGATTGGGTAAAATGTCTAGATTGCAGAACTGTGAATGAAAAACTGACTACATTTAAAGGGGTTATTGTTGATGCACAGTGTAAATTCATCCCAAAGGTAAGGAAAAATAAGATGTAAAAACAGTATCCACAGTGAATGAATACATCTAAAGAGCAGCTAAAAGTCCATTTGAAATGAAAATTTCCCAAGATGCAAAAAGTAATGATAAGCGGTTTTTTCAATATTGTCATAGAAAAAGGAAAGCTAATGATGAGGTTAAGTGTATTAAGAATCAGGAAGGAACTTTGCTTTATAATAATACGGATATTGCTAACCCTAAACATTCACTTTGTTGAGAGCTTTTTATAAATATGCCTAAAAGTATAGCCAATGTACAGAATATTTTGGAGGACTTTGAGATAAGGGATGTAGAAGAAGGCAGCAGGCCCCAATGTTATATATCCTAGAGTACTCAAAGAACTGGGGAAATTATATATAAACCATTGACAGAACCAGGCTTCCGTTTTGAACCAGGTTTATGATACTATATATTTGGACTTTCAAAAACCATTTTACAAGGTACCGCATGAGAGGCTCATTATTAAAATGAATTCAGTATGAATTACACAAGTTGTTTCAGAGTGGGTTCATAATTGGCTGCAATGGTGAATACAAAGAGTAACAGTAGGTGAGGTCGTATCTGACCTAGGTGCTGTGGGCAGTGGAGTCCTGCAGGGATCTGTGTTGGGACCTCTGCTTAAATTTTGCAGATGATACAAGAGTTGGAGGTTTAGCAAACAGTTTGGAATCGACTAAGGTAGTCTAAGATTATTTTAACAAGATCCAAGAATGGACAGAAACATGGTAGATGACATTCAGTATTGCTAAATGTAAAGTTATGCATGTGGGAAATAAAAATATAAGACAGGAGTATTTTATGCAAGGAGAAAAATTTGTAGGTGTTCAATTTGAAAAAGACTTAGGAATTGTAATTGATCAAAGTCTATCTGCATCTAAGCAGTGCGCTACAGCAGTGAAAAAGGCCAACAGGATTCTGGCATACATAGCAAAAAGTATTGAGTATAAATCAAAGGTTATATTAATGTTATATAATGCTTTGTCAGACCTCACTTAGAATGCTGTGTGCAGTTCTGGGCACCAGACTACAAGAAATGTATAGAAGCTTTTGAAAAACTTAAAAGAAGGGCAACTAAATTGGTACCTGGTATGAAAGGTAAAAGTTATGAGGATAGACTTCAGGTGGTCAATCTATTCAAGCTTCGCAAACGCAGACTTAGGGGGAATTTGATTGAGGTTTTTAAATTCCTAAAAGGGATTAACAAAGTGAACTAGCAAAGATTTTTTAAGATAAGTTTGGTGAGCAGAACAAGGGTACACAGGTGGAAATTGGTTAAAGGCAAATTTCGCACGCATATTAGGATGTTTAAAAAAAAAAAATATATATATTAATATACACACAGTTTTCAATGCCTGGAACAGCTTGTCAGGTAGTTGAGGCAGAAACACTTGGGCTAATCAAGTGCAGGCTAGATGCAGTATTGGATACTCTTTAGATTAGGACATGACGAGCCTAGATGAGCTGAACAGCCCATTCCCGTCATTATGTACCCTTATGTTCAAAATGCAGGCTTGCAGTCCTGGATACTCTTTAGCCTGTAGTTAAATGACAAGTCTACAGTTTTCTTCATCACGTATTCTTCTGTTTTTATTTTCTTATGTTGTGAATGAGTTTAGAGCTGTTTTTTAATCCAACTCACCTCTGTCTCTCTCAGGTAAGCATGGATTGCCTCCAGAGGAGACTGTTAACACAGTCAAATACATCATCTCCCATTGCCCTGCCCTACACTTTGTGGGACTTATGACCATTGGTCGTTATGGCTATGACCTCAGCGACGGCCCCAACCCAGACTTCCAGGTACAGTAAATACCTATACACAGTGCTTTTCACCAAAAAAGTGCAACTAATAGTGTAATGGAACAATGTATTAGGCTACATTCTCCCATTCTTGTTAATTCAAATACAAGTCTGTGGTGTAGATGCTGTTGAGCCATCGTCGGAAGCTGTGCGACAGCCTGCAGCTTCTGCTTGAGGAGGTGGAGCTCAGTATGGGAATGTCCACTGATTTTGAGCATGCGGTGAGTCTCTTCAAAGTCCCGATCATAAAGAAAAAGAATACTGATCAGCGAATGAGGTAACATGACAACAAAAATAGGTGGAGCTATCATATGCTACCAGTTACTCGCTGATTTGAACCAATCATTCTGGATTTGTTGTGATAGTTAGTGATTGACAGCTCATTGAAGTACCAAAGATTTTTAAAGATAAGTGGGGTTAGCAGAACAAGAGGCCACAGGTGGAAATTAGTTAAAGGCAAATTCCGCACAGATATTAGGACGTTTTTCTTTACACAGAGAGTTGTCAATGCCTGAAACAGCCTGCCAGGTCGGATAGTAGAGGCAGAAACACTTGGGCTGTTCAGGCTAGATGTAGTACTAGATACTCTTTAGGTTAGGACATGACGAGCCTAGATGGGCCGAACGGCCCGTTCTCGTCATTATGTATTCTTATGTTCTTATTGTAGTTGATCAATTGATCAATCAAAATCTCATACTCAACCATTATTCATCTCAAGACATACTATTTTCATTTTCAAGCACAGAACTGCTCACCTGAAGTCCCTTATGCAGTCAAAATACTTTTTATACAAAAAATACAATAAAAATTGTTTTTATTACAAATGTTTTTATTTTTATTTTCCCCCCCCAGTTCTCAAGACTTTTGCCTTTATTTTGTCTTTTTTCTCTCACACACACACACACACACACACACACACAGAAGCAGAGGTTGCTTCCAATTGATGTTAATGCAGTCACTACATTTTCAGGATTATATTGATGCTCATAATTTTCCTTTAATATTCTTTATTTCTCCAAATCAGATTGAAGTTGGCTCCACCAATGTGCGTGTCGGCAGCACCATCTTCGGGGAACGTGAATATCCAAACACACACAGTCCAGAAAAAAAGTCAAAGGTCATGACTGAGGAGGCAGCTGGAAAAATGGAACACCTTACTGTGACAGAACAGTGAACCTTATTCTCCCCTTTAAAAAAACTAAATACATATATGCCATCTGAATCATTTGAAAATGAACTAGAATTACCACAATTTGTTAACTCATAATTTTCTGATTTGATGATTATGTAATGTGCTCTGCACACATTTCCTATTACACACATCATTTTTCAGTTTCTCCATCCGTTTCTTCTGATAATTTTCAAAGGTCTTTCCAAAATGTACCTTTTCGTTCCTTCTGTTTCTTTCTCTTATATGTGTAACTAAACACTGGCAATACAACCACATTGTTTCCTCAGCGCGCTCTGCTTGGGTTGTTTTTTGTTTTGTTTTTGTCTGATTTCTGTTAACGAGTATTTTTGAATGATGTTAGCAAACATTGAAATGTAATGACCCCAATATAAACTTTATATTATTTCATGTGCTGTTTCACTAGTGTGGAATGCTGGTGTACGTTCATTTTTGGTCTAAACTTTTACAAACTTTGGACAAATTATTTCCCTCAACTGGAAAAACCATGGATTACAGGGGAATTCTTTCTACTCTTGCAAATGTCATATTTGTGACTGAATATCTGATTGTGTGAAGTGAATCATTTGATGTAATTTGAAATGCTAATCTGAATATTTATTTGTGTACAAGTAGCTAAACTGGAGAGATAGAGAACGCGTTCATCGGAGGTGCTGTTTGGAACATAATTCAAACTCAACTGCTCACAACAGTGAAATTGTTATGAAATATGATATGAAATGTCATACACACACCTGACTATCATCATGTGTTACATTATCATGTTGGGTTTGACAGGAGTTGGGTTGCTGTCTCTGTATGCTCCCAAAACTTCTCAGTGTGGAATTTCAGGGTACCATCAATTTAATTGAATTTAGCTAAGCTAAAGCTAGGAAACTGTAGTGACCCCAAATTATCCATAGCATGTATTAATTCTAATATAACATTTCAAATCCGGGGCCTCAGGTGGCGTAACGCTAAAAGCATTTGCCCGGAATGCAGGTTGCCCACTGCGGTCGGGGTTTGATCCCCAGCTCTGGTTGGGAGCCCCGTTCAGGGCAGCGAATGGCTGTCCGCCTCGGGGAGGGGGTTAGGAGAGCCGGCACAAGCTTGCCGAGAAGCACAGAAGGTCGTCCCTGTAATACAGGTTGGCGAGTTCCATCTCGGAGGCGGATCATTGCTGGCCTCAGGGTATTTGCTTGTCCTGTAGAAACAGGCGGTGGGCTCGTGGGTGAGGCTGAATTGAAGAAATAGAGGGTACAATCGGCCACCAAATTGGGAGAAAAATAACTAAAATCCACTTCCAAATGGAATTTATTTTACATGCTTGTTATATGAAAGTTTAGGTGCAAAACTTCAGGCAATGATTGTGTTTCAACAGTCCACCTGTCTCAGTCCCATGACTACAAATGCACGTGTCCACGTTCAGAACACACTGATTAATCCAAGCTTTCATCATGCAAAAATATGTATACATGTCTGCTTCAGTTGTGTGCAAGTGCAACCTTTTTTACAAAATATGTGATTTACTGTTGTGTGTATGTGCACATTTATCAACACCTGTATATCTCTATCAGCTGAGTGTACTATCTGTACAGTATATGGTTGAGTTTGAAGCATGTCCTAAATGACAGGTCATATTTTCCTTTAATTGCACATTGCACTTCATGTCAACTGTGTGATTTCCAAAAGATTCTTGCACATTACATTAAGTTAATTTAGGGCTGAATGTTTACAGACTAGTGGGCTAAACTATTTTTTAACAGGGAAAACAGTAGATTTCTACCACTCACCCATTTGACATCACATCAAGGTATTTTAATAAAATGAATTGGAAATTCGCACATTTCTCAGAGAGATGAAAGTATTTTTCAAATGTATATTTTGCAGGCCATTCTTTTTGTTTTTTAAATGTGGAGGAGAATTCATAGAAAAAGGTACTCGGAAAACACTTCATGCAATTGTCAAAATATGTAGTCCTTACACATGAGAAATTTTGATGGGGACTTGATTACTGTTAGAGGTGATAGGCCATGCCTGTAGTGTTTTTGGAACCACTTGAGACAGTATTGTCATTTACTGTTTTTACTTAAAATCTGAATTTAGGGTTTAATCTCTACAATATGTACTATTTGTGTCTGACAATCATGTTGCAAGCTGTTCAAAGTGTTCATGTTAATTGGGTAACTAAAGAAATCATATTTGTTTCTTACTCCATTTTTCCAATTTTAAGTATGTAATAAAGTAGTAGAAACTTCAGTTGAATTCTCTACCTTGAAGATCATGGAGGCATGTTTGATTTAAAATTAATAGAATCTGCTTAAGGGAATTGATTAAATAATAGCTTGCATGATATGGGTGTGTGTATGAATTACACATTGTTTGTTTACCAACAAGGGTAGATCTATATTCTGTTTTAGTAGATTGTTCAGGATATTTACCCCATGATGCAACCCCAGATAACCAACTAGAAATTGGCAATACATCATTAGGGATGCATCAAGATTTTTATTTATTGCTGAAATCAATATCCAATATTTGCTCCACCATATCTGCTGTTGCCAATTATTTCTGCAAGTTTGTTTTTATGCATGTATCGCGAATATTTACATTATTATGTACAGTATTTATATTTCCTCATAATTTGATGTCTATTCCAACACTACAGTTGGCTAAATTATATAAGTAAAATTTGAACTACCGTAACATTAAACATGCCAGCCATCAAGCATTAATGGTCCATCCGGCCTAAATGTGTGTTAACTGAAAATGTTATAAAGTAATGTGACTTACAAAGATATTTGCCATAAAGACTTGCCCGTATAAATTAGAGAAGTTTCATGTAATTGAAAATGGATTTGCAGGATTTATGACTTTCAGCTACACTTGCAAAATGATTGGCTGTAGCAGCTATATATTTTACCAGCAAACTTCAAGAACTTCATAAAAGGCTGCTCAATGGCGGCCAAAGTTCAAGCATCCTGGTGCAATTTATACGTTTGACGTTTTTTCATTTATTTTTTATGACCCACATTTTGGCATCAATTTCCTATTTTTTAGATTTTCATGGATTCAACTTTTTGTAATATGTGGTCTCCAGTATATATCACATATGGTACCAATTGACAGAACAGTGAAGGAATTACACATTTCTATAACGTGCAAATCGGTCTATGTCTGATTTTTCTAGTCCATAGATCATGTTTCTGTTTCAAGTTTTCCGTGAATTGGGCAAATAGTGGATGTCGTCATTTAATTAATACAACGTTTTCAAAATGTTGGAAAATCCAGTTGGATCATATCAAATGGAAGAATATTTAATATGACCAGGAGAATATGTCTGCAACATCTCAGGCCTGTGGTCAACATAGATTAACCATGTTACCCAATGATGAAACTGATGCTGCCTATTGCCCTCTACAACATTAAAACATCTACAAAATGTTAAATATAGGTTCAAGCAGCAACGACTGTGGACCAAGCACAAAATTGCTGCCAAGAGTCATGACATAAATGTGAGCAAAATGTATTGAAACTCACAATTTAAATTAAATGAGTGTAGCTCATTTTACCAAATATATTTTACTAACAAAGAAAAGTCAATAACTTATGTTATATATAATAACTACCAAAGTTGGTGTGGCAACACCCACCATAGACCCGTATAAGCATTTCAAATTCAAGCTGTTAACCAACTGGTTAACTGATATTCAGAAGTGTAACACCTGATTTAGTTTACACTAGTATTTGGTTTGTACTCCCTTCAGGAGTCTGTTGCAAACTACATAAGCAAACTGCTCCACTTCGCAGGAAAACATATTTTTATTTTTTTCCTTCTTTGCTATAGTTTCTTGGGTGATTCTATTCTTTTTCATCTGCTTTGTTTTAGCTTCTTAGCTATTGGCTAGCAAGCTGGCTTTTCATATAGTGGTATAGTTGCCTTCTTTCGATGGAGCTTGATCTCAACCTGTCAGATGATCTGTTCTGGGATTCCTGAAGACACCTCTCTGTTCCTTGCATTGCTACCTGCTGGTCCCTCCACCACTGGATCCTCCAGTCTGTATACTCTGACCAGCTACTCACCTTCCCAGTCTCCTGCTGTTCCTGAAATCGAGTGTTCTGTTGTTCCTTCTAAGTGGGGTCTCCATTCAAAAAGCACTCCGTTAAACTCAACTTTGTTATGTGTTGCCTGACCCTATATGTTCCTGTGTCTGTGACTGCCTGCTACTTCTGATGCACTGTTTATTTTTTGTCTTTCGCAGGCTGTTCCTGGTTTTTCAGCAGTTTCTGGCTTTCCACTGTCCTCTCACTGCCTCTATTTGCCAATTGATAATGTCCTTTACAAACCTCTTGACCACCAGTCTGGCCATTGGCACTTTGCACATTCTTCAAGTGTCATTCCTCATATTCTGTTGTGTCCGTTGTCATTTGCTGCTTTGCTCCTCACAAATTAAAAATTCTTACTGGATCTTGCTCGTTGGGTTCGGTGGCATTTCTCACCATGCATATCACCACCAGCTCTCCACCTGGGCTGTAGCTTACCTGCAGCAGTGGAACCTGGAAGTGAACTATCCTGCTGGATAGTTTTTTGCAGGAGCGATTGGTACTCTCCTAAGAGATGTGTGGTGGTTGCACAGTCCACCTTGCCTCTGCATATACTCCTTTCAAACACCGTATCGTGCATCTGCCACGTCCTCACTCTCCTGGCCACCTTGGTTCCTCCTTGCGGCCTCCCGGTAAGGGCAGCCCTCACTCTGTTCTTGGGGCTAGATAATATGTAATAATTTCAATGATCGTAGGTGAAACCTACCTTACTGCAAACTGTTTTCCCACAGTTTTCTACTGTGCAGGCTTTGCTAACGTTACAGTGCATTGTATTCACCCCATTCCAATTATGTTACGATTTTGTTGAATTACACCTGAAGTATACACATTCACAAATTCAGAATTACATTTAGCTGACGTAAGGTTTTTTGCCCTCTCATGATAAAATCCAAGAGCAGAACTAACTAGCTTCTGTTTAACATAAGATTAAGAGATAACGGTTTCGGTTGGCTGCTGCTAACCGGACTTAACGTTTGTTAGTTAGCTATAATTAAGTTAAGTTTTGGCAGTAATTTGTTCAGTTGGAGGGAGAGTCAGGTTAATATTCTTAGGGGTTAATATGTGGCCATCGGCAACATGTTGTAGAATGATTGCATTTTTGGAGAGAGACTTGCTGGAGGCTTTCTTCTGTGACCGTTGTCAGCTTGTGAAGCATCTTGAGAGCAAGATTCTTGATCTCAAAGCCAAACTTGCTAGTCTCAACTGACTGGAAGAATTTGTACAGTTCAAGAAACGTATTAGTACGCTCTTTACAAAGTTAGCATGCACACCAAAGCTGAGTAAGGGGGAGCCTCTAGAGTAGGTAGGGAGAGAAAGTTGGGTGACGGTAGGGCATAAGCGTAGAAAAGGGCACGCATATGCAGTGGCGGCATCTCCAGAGTTTGTGGTGCTCAACCGATTCCAGCCGGAGAAGGATCTGGCCCAGCCCTCTAAGTGGGAGGACTGATGAGCCCCAGCGGCCACACCACCCAGGAAAATGGAGTTAGTGGGGGACTCAATTATTAGAGGTGTAGACAGTATAGTCTGTTTGCAGAAAAGGAGTCTTGAATGGTATGTTGCCTGCCTGGTGCCCAGGTTGTAGACCTCTTGGAACAGGCAGACAAGCTCCTGGCCAGAGCAGGGGTGGATCCAGTGGTCATGGTCCATATAGGAGCCAATAACATGGGTAAGGTTCTGCAGGACAAATTTATAGAATTAGGATCAAAGTTAAGGAGCAGCACCTCTACAGTGGTCTTCTTGGGAATTTGTGCTAGTAAAGGGAAGCAGAATTTTATATGAAGATGTAACACGTGGCAACAAACCTGGTGTAGGAAAGAGTGGTATCCGTTTATGGGGAACTGGGACTCCTTTTTGAACAGGGGTGACCTGTACAAGTGGGACAGGCTACACCTGAACCAGAGGGGTACAGCTGCATTGGGCCAGCATATGCTTAGGGTAGTGGAGGAATATTTAAACTATGGACTGGGGGGGCAGAGAGGGAAATTAGTAGCAGTATTAAGGATAGGGAGGTACAGACTGCCCAGATGGAAGATACCAGGGCGGAGTATAATAATAACTGGGAGGATATCATTAATAAACATCTTTTAGATTATAATGTGAATAGAGGTGGTTAGGCACAGTTATGTGTGGAGTGGAAGGACAACATAAGTGTGAGTAAGGCTCTGAAGTTCCTGTGTCTGAATGCTAGAAGCATAAAAAATTAAAAAAATTTGGAACTGGAGTCATGTTGAATGGGGGTTATGACATTGTTGGGATGGGCCTTAATATAGGAGTATGCTATAGACCTCCAGTTTTAGACAGCAACATAAATACTATGCTCTATGGTAACATAAAACAGGCCTGTGTGGAAGGAGATGTTAATAATGGGCGACTCCAATTACCCCTCTATTAATTGGGAAGTAGTGCCAGGTCAGGATAAATGTGAAGAGGAGTTTTTAGACCTGGTTAATGACAGCTTTTTAGTACAGTCTGTTACTCAGCCTACAAGAGGGAAATCAATACTGGATCTGGTTTTGTGTAATAATCCTGATAAAATTTGCAGCACAGAGGTAGTAGAAACACTAGTGATCATAGTGCAGTTACCTTTTATATACAGTGGGGAAAATAAGTATTTCACCCCCTGCTGATTTTGTGAGTTTGCCCCCTTACAAAGAAAGGAACGGTCTATAATTTTCATGGTAGGTTCATCTTAACAGTGAGAGACAGAATATAAAACAAATCCCAGAAAATCACATTATATGAATTTTAAACATTTATTTGTGTTTTATTGAGGAAAATAAGTATTTCACCCCCTAGCAAAACATGACTCAGTACTTGGTGGAGAAACCCTTGTTGGCAAGCACAGCGGTCAGACGTTTCTTGTAGTTGGTCACCAAGTTTGCGCAGATCCCAGGAGGGATTTTGGCCCACTCCTCTTTGCAGATCCTCTCCAAATCCTTAGGGTTTGTAGGTTGTCACTTGACAACTCGAAGCTTCAGCTCCCTCCACAGATTCTCTATAGGATTAAGGTCCGGAGACTGACTAGGCCACTCCATGACCTTAATGTGCTTCTTCTTGAGCCACTCGTTTGTTGCCTTAGCCGTATGCTTTGGGTCATTGTCATGCTGGAACACCCATCCACGACCCATTTTCAGTGTCCTGGCTGAGGGAAGGAGGTTCTCACCCAAGATTTCCCGGTACATGGCCCCATTCATCCTCCCTCGATCCGGTGAAGTCGTCCTGTCCCCTTAGCAGAGAAACAGCCCCAAAGCATAATGTTTCCACCGCCATGCTTGACGGTGGGGATGGTGTTCTTGGGGTCCAAGGCAGCTTTTTTCTTCCTCCAAACACGGCGAGTCGAGTTGATGCCAAAGAGCTCGATTTTAGTCTCATCTGACCACAGCACTTTCTCCCAAGCCTCCTCTGAATCATCCAGGTGCTCATTGGCAAACTTCAGACGGGCCTGTACATGTGCCTTCTTGAGCAGGGGGACCTTGCGGGCACTACAGGATTTCAATCCATTACGGCGTAGTGTGTTACCAATGGTCATCTTGGTGACTGTGGTCCCAGCTGCCTTGAGATCATCAACAAGCTCCAGCCGTGTAGTTCTGGGTTGTTCCCTCACCTTTCTCATGATCAGGTTCACTCCACGAGGTGAGATCTTGCGTGGAGCCCCAGACCGAGGGAGATTGATGGTCAATTGGTGTTTCTTCCATTTTCTAATTATTGCACCAACAGTTGACTCCTTCTCACCAAGCTGCTTGCCAATGGTCTTGTAGCCCATTCCAGTCTTGTGCAGGTCTACAATTTTGTCCCTGATGTCCTTAGACAATTCTTTGGTCTTGCCCATTGTGGAGAGGTTGGAATCTGATTCATTGATTGATTCTGTGGACAGGTGTCTTTTATACAGGTAACGAGTACTTAATTAGGAGTACTAATTAAGTAAGAGGACTAATCTGTGTGCCTCCTGGTCACATAACCGGTCTGTGGGAGCCAGAATTCTTGCTGGTTGGTAGGGGGTGAAATACTTATTTTCCTCAATAAAACACAAATAAATGTGTAAAATTCATATAATGTGATTTTCTGGGATTTTTTTAAATATTCTGTCTCTCACTGTTAAGATGAACCTACCATGGAAATTATAGACCGTTCCTTTCTTTGTAAGGGGGCAAACTCACAAAATCAGCAGGGGGTGAAATACTTATTTTCCCCACTGTATATATATATATATTTTTTTAATGTATTTCAGATTTTTTCCCCCGTATTTCTCCCAATTTTGGTAGCCAATTATACCCTCTATTTTATTTTCAATTCCCCACCCTCACGAGTCTGCCGCCCGTCCTCCGGGAACGAGATTCGTATTCCTGGACCTATTTCCCGCCTTCTTCGAGACGGAGATCTTCCACGGACTCCATTAACCTTCTCCTTGGCGGACTCGTGCTCTCCCTCCCCCCTCCCCCGGAGGCGGACAGCCAAATGCCGCCTCCGATCGGGCTGACGACCAGGGCCGGTCTGGTAGAAACGCGGGTTTCGATCCGCGTCTCTGACGGGCAGCGCACACTGCTCCAAAGCGCGGTGCACTAGACCGATGGGCCTTTTATATTTTTTGTCAAGTTAAGATGGCCTCCTCAAACTCAAACTAGAATTTTTAACTTCAGATGAGCCAACTTTAATAAAATGAGAGAATTTAAGCAATATAGATTGGGTAAAACTTCTAGATTGCAGAATGGTGAATGAAAAATTGACTAAATTTAAAAGGGTTATTGTAGATGTACTGTAGGATGAAAAAGACTGTCTCCACTGTGGATGACTAAATCTTTATAGGAGATGGAGGCAAAAGAAGCAACTGTACAGAGTATATAAAAAGAACAACTCAGAGAAACAAGTTAGATTATTGTAATATGCAGACTAAGGCGAAAAAGGAAATAAGAGCAGCTAAAAGGCAGTTTGAAATGAACATTTCCCAAGATGCAAGTAATCCGAAGCAGTTTTTTCAATATTGCAGTAGAAAAAGGAAAGTGAATGAGGTTAAGTACATTAAGAATAAGGATATACCAACACTAGAATAGAAACACCCACCATACACTACCATATTTTACACTTCCTAACATTCGAACACCCCCCCAATATAAATCTCAATTTTTTTAAATGATTATTGCTTCTATTACATCTGACTCTGTGCAACATCCTATCCTCCATCTGCTCTGTAGGTTTGTTAGTCTGGATTTATGTCAGTCTATTTGTTTATCTGTCCGTCTGTCTGGTTACTTAGATAACATGTATAGCGGTATTGGGGTGGGAGAGGGGTGGTGGTAGGATCAAGAGGGGTGGGGGGAAGGAGAGGGGAGGGGTAGGCTCCTGAGGGGGCGGGGGGCAGACATCACATTTGTATCTAGAACTGCACAATCTGTACATACACTTAAAATGTATATGCACGTATATACAGCTCTGGAAAAAATGAAGAGACCACTGCAAAATGATCAGTTTCTCTGGTTTTACTATTTATAGGTATGTGTTTGAGTAAAAATGAACATTTTTGTTTTATTCTATAAACTACTGACAACATTTCTCCCAATTCCAAATAAAAATATTGTCATTTAGAGCATTTATTTGCAGAAAATGACAACTGGTCAAAAGAACAAAAAATATGGTGTTTTCAGACCTTTAATAATGCAAAAACCTCAGCCTGGCTCTTCTTTGCTTCTCATTGATGAAGGGCTTTTTTCTAGCTTTGCACGACCTTCAGCCCTGCTCCTAGGAGCCTGTTTCGAACCGTCCTCGCCGTGCACTTCACCCCAGCTGCCGTTAGCCATTCTTTTTGTAAGTCACTTGATGTCATCCTACGGTTGTTGAGTGAAATTCAAATGATTTGGCGGTCATCCCGGTCAGTAGAGTCGTTTTCACCCTCTGCCGGTCTGTAGCTTTGTTGTCCCCAATGTCTGCTGCTTGACCTTGTTCTTATGAACCGCCATCTTTGACATTTGAAGGATAGAAGCAACCTTACGCTCACTGTATCCCTCTGCCAGTAAAGCCAGAATTGAACCCTTCTTTTCCTCACTCAAAACTTTTCCTTTCAACTCTTTCGGCATGGTCAATAGTTATTTTTAGATTCCAATTACTTTTAAGGTACTACTAGCACTGTTTTTTGCCATCCAGCTGGTCCTATTGCAAGAGGATAGTGATGACCACAGCAGTGGTTTTTATACTTTTCCTCGTTAAATAAGATTTGGTTCAGGTGATCACCTAATCAGTACTTCATTAAGTAGAATGAGGTGTGCTTGTGTTGGAATTCAACAGACACTGGAATGGCTGCCATACATGTAGAGATGCTGATTTAAGAAAATCTCAGTGGTCTCAATTTTTTCCAGAGCTGTATGTATATGTGTGTGTATGTACATATATATGTATGGGGGGGGAAATAAAAAATTAAAAAAGGAAAGAACTTTGCTCTATAATAAGGATATTGCTAACACACTAAACAGTTACTTTGTTGAGAGTTTTACCAGAGAAGAGGTTATAAATATGCCTAAAAGTATAGCCAATGGAAAAAAGGACTTGGAAGAGCAGAGGTCATTAGCAGAGGACTAATGGCATATATCCTAGAGCAGCGGTTCTCAAACTATGGGTCGCGACCCCACTTGGGGTCGCCAAAGGGTCATGGTGGGGTCGCCAAAAAAAAGAAATTATTATTTTTTTTTTTAACCATAAGCATTTCTTTACATTTTTTTAATGAAAAAACATTTTTTTAATGAAAAAACATTTTTTTAATGAAAAAACTTTTTTTTTCATGAAAAATAGCAATTTTTTTCGTTAAATCTGGCTTTTCTGACCGATTATTTTTAATCTACCGACATGCATGAGTTTAATCCAACGCATGCGTTTAACGTTACTGCACTACCCCATTGCATGTGTAGCGTGCCAATATAGCAGTCATGAAAATGGACAAGTTTGTTGTCAGGAGTGGTGCTGGAGGTGAGTCAAATTCTAGCAAAAGACCAGCAGAAAATTACAAAAATACAAATAAAACAAAAAGGAATAAAAGAAGTTATGACCTGAAATTCCTCACCTATGGCTTTACATGGACAGGACATGAGGAGGACCCAAGACCACAATGTGTCGTGTGTGGGGAAATTCTAGCTAACGAGAGCTTTAAGCCATGTAAAATGCAACGCCACTTGCAAACTAAATAATAATAATAATAATAATAAGCTTTATTTATATAGCACCTTTCATGCATTGAGATGCAGCGCAAAGTGCTTCACAGACAAAGTAAAACAAGATATAAAACAAGTTGTTAAGAGTAAGCAGAAGATAAAACAATAAAACATCAATGACCAATAAAACATCAGTGAATTAATTAAAACAGTAAAACAATAAAATATTTAAGAGCATAAAATGTCATTTGAAAACAGCATATGGGACTCATATCATAAGATGTGGTGCTAGAAAAAGGCTAGGTTAAAGAGATATGTTTTTAAGTGCCGTTTAAAGATGTCAACAGAGCCTGCCTCTCTAATATCTTTGGGTAGACTGTTCCACAATTTGGGAGCATAGCTGAAGAAGGCTGCATCTCCGATTTTCTTTTGGGTGGGGTTTAAAGTATCTAAAAACCAGCAGTAGAGGATCTAAGGGCTCGCGAAGGAGCATAGAGTGACAGAGACTCTGTGATATAGGCCGGTCCTAAGCCATTTAGAGCTTTGAAAACGAGTAGAAGGACTTTAAAATCAATTCTGGTAGATACAGGGAGCCAGTGCAGTGTAACTAGGACTGGAGTGATGTGTTCTCTCTTCTTTGTTTTAGTTAGTAGTCTGGCAGCGGAGTTCTGGATAAGCTGCAGCCTCTCAATGGACTTTTTAGGAAGACCAGTAAAGAGTGCATTGCAATAGTCTAATCTACTTGAGATAAACGCATGAATTAATTTTTCAGCATCTTGCTGGGTCAGGAATGGCCGTACCTTGGCAATGTTTCTGAGATGAAAGAATGCCACCTTGGTCACCTTGCTTATATGGGCGTAAAACTTAGATCAGAGTCTAAAATAACACCCAGACTTGTTACTTCTGGTTTGATCCAGGGAGTCAGATTGCCAAGTCTTTTAAGCAGCTCATCCCTTTTGGATTTGGGGCCAACCAATAGGATTTCTGTCTTATCCTCATTAAGTTTTAGAAAGTTATTGTTCATCCATTTATTTATTGCTGACATACAGGTAGTAAGGGAGCTTAAGGCATCTACATTACTTGGTTCAACGGATATGTACAATTGTGTATCATCAGCGTAGCTATGGAAACTAACATCATGTTCCCTGATGATATCACCTAGAGGAAGCATGTATAGTGAAAACAGCAGAGGGGCAAGGCAGCTCCCTTGTGCGACACCACAGGTTATGTCGTGTTTCTCTGATACATGGTCCCCCAGACTAACATAAAATGTTCTTCCTGTAATGTAAGTTCGGAGCCAGTTTAAAACACATTCAGAGAGACCAACCCAGTTTTCAAGGCGATTTAAGAGAATTTCATGGTCAACTGTGTCGAACGCTGCACTTAAATCTAGGAGAACCAGAACCGAAATCTTATTGGCATCAGCATTAAGTCTCAGATCGCTGACTATCTTTGTGAGAGCAGTTTCTGTGCTATGATTTGTTCTGAACCCTGATTGAAATTTCTCTAGAATGTTGTTTTCATTTAGAAAGTTGTTTAACTGGTGGAAAACAACCTTTTCCAGTATCTTGCTTAAAAATGGGAGCGCATTACAAGCAAAGCCGCTAGATTTCTTTCAGAGGAAACAAAAAGTTTTACAAGGACAGAAAACTGTGCTTAAAACTGCAACAGCAGTAAATGAACAGGCTTCATTTGTCGTCGCACATTGGACCGCGAAGACCGGTAAAGCCCACACAATTTTATTTGTGGATGCATTTGCTACTATTTTGGAAATAGACCACCAATATATGTTTCTGGACTAAAGTTTTTCTGCGTTGTAATTGCACTATCATTTATGTATGAGTAAAAAAGTTTGAGAAACCCTGTCCTAGAGTACTTAAAGAACTTGGGGAGAGTATATATAAAATATTGACAGATATTTTTAAGAAATCCCTAAACATTGGAGAAATACCAGATGACTGGAAGCAGGGTAGTATAATTCCAATATATAAGAAGGGGGACCGTACTGACCCAGGGAACTATATATCTGTCCGTTTAACTTGCATTTCATGCAACATGGTATTTTTATTTATCCCCCCCTTTTATCCCAATTTAGTAGCTAATTATACACTGTTTTTAATGTCAAATATGCCCTCCCTCATGTTGAAAGCTTGCTGCCATAGTCCTGAATCCAGCAGTGGCATGGGTGGAGCACCGCCTCCTCCCTCTCCACTCTATGTCACCCCTCTGCTCTCCTCTCTGCACTGGCTCCCCATCACAGCACGCAACAGATTCAAATCACTGGTGCTTGCTTTTCAAGCGGCTAGAGGAACTGCTCCCCCTCCAGACACTCTTCACAACCTACACCCCAGCCAGACCCCTCCACCCGCCTTGTCTGGCAAACTGACTGTCCCATCCCTCCGGTCGCCCGGAGAATGACCTTCCGCACTCGGTCAGGACCACGGAATCACTTGCGATCTTCCGCAAGAGACTCAAACCCACCTTTTCAGACTCCACTACCACTGAATTCTGTACATCTAGCCAATTGTCATCACCACTGCCTACTTGCACAATACTTCTTGTATATGTATCCCTGCTTACTCCTCATAAAAATAAAAATAAATTACCAATTCCCAGTGTTACAGGTATGGTATGCGGTTGCCTACAAAGATGTCTATCGCTGTATTACTGGACTGATCTCTTGCACGAACTATGATTGTTCCTACCATGTATTAAATTAACATCTTGTAAGTCGCTCTGGATAAGATGCCTTCCGAGCCGGAACCCGCTAAGTCATCACCGTAACTCCGGTATGCACACAGGCCACTCCTATATGCAGCAAACTTGTATCAGCTTCCCTCCCCCCACCGTGGGGCAGACAGCCAATTGCCGCCCCCTAGTACACTCCCGGCCAGAGCCCAAACTGCCACGACCTGGTGGAATTGAACCCCCAGTTGCATTTGGCAGCATCGGACGTTCTACCTACCGCTACACCACACGGGAGACCCAACATGGTTTTCTTAAGGGGAGGTCATGCCTAACAAACCTTCTGGACTTTTTTGAGGAGTCTACAAAGTGGTTTGACTTGAACCAGGCTTACATTTTATTTTTGGACTTTCAAAAAGCATTTTACAAGGTACCACATGAGAGTTACTGCTGTGGACAGTGGAGTCCCGCAAGGATTGGTGCTGGGACCTCTGCTCTTCCTTATTTACATAAATTATCTTGATAGGGATGAAAGGGGCACAACACATCACCTCAATCCACCAAGACTAATACCCCAGGGCTTATGTTCATTTAGTTTGTGGTTTTAATTTATTGTTTTTGCCAGAAAGCTTTGCAGCAAGTACAGTGAAGACATCAAAATGTGCCCTTGCCAGCGATCCAAGGTGTGGCAAGGCCCCAAGTGAGGACTGTTGCGGCACATCAGAGCAAAAGCCCATCAGTGGCAGAAGATTATCACAAAGGGGAAGAAAACACAAAGAAGATCAGAGGCCAAACACATGACTGATGAACAACACATTTTTACTCAAATTTTGTACTAACCAGTGATTCGATTCTGCATACACTCACGTACTAAAAGGAGAACCACAGACAAGATTTCCGCAGGCAAGGTCTCTGGGCCCCGTAATGCTGGTACAGCTCATGAATAAAGATCCTGAACCTGTGCTGGTATAGAATTTTGCATCCTTCCTTCTGTCTGGATTCCTGGGTAATTTACACTACAGTGCTAAGTTCAGTAAACAAGCAAAATTAATGCAATATGCAGTATCAAAGGCATTTAGAGATCAATAAATAAGGTGACACAATAATGGTTATTGTACAGAGCAGTGGTTCCCAACCTCAGTCCTGGAGTACCCAGGTGTATTCTGGGTTTCCTTACAACCAATCTCTTGATGAATCAAGGTTGTTGAAAACATGTTTAGGTTACATAATTGTATGCAAATCAACAATGCAAATTTGGATTACCATTTGCCTTGTCTTGAACTTGACTAAACAATTTTAGTCAGCATTTAGGACTTTTTCAGCTGTAGGCCAATCAGTAAATGAATTAAAAAGTTCACCTATTTTAACCTTGTAAGCACATTACAGAAAATGAAAGCATTATTATCTGAGAACTGATCACTCATTGAAACTCTTTAAATGAATATATAATATTCATTATGTTACAAAGAAACTGTTTCTGACAATGTGGCATTGAAGGTCATTTTAAATCCTCCGTCATTAGAAATGAAGTGTCTAATTAAAACAATTAACAGGTTGTTATACTTCAGGAATTGAAATTATGATTGGAACCAAAACCAGCATAGACAACTGGCATAGGGTTATGAACTAGTGAGGGATTTGTGTGGATATAGTATATAATGCAGAATGTTGCCACACGTCTGGTGGTCAATCAACCCAAGTTCACGCATGTCACCCCTCTACTCTCCTCTCTGTACTGGCTCCCCATTGCAGCATGCATTAAATTCAAATACCTGGTGCTAGCTTATCAAGCGGCTAGAGGACCTGCTCCCCCTCATCTCCAGACACTCATCACACCCTACACCCCAGCCAGACCCCTCTGCTCCATCTCCTCTGGCAAACTGACTGTCCCATCCCTCCGGGCGCCCGGCAGCCGCTGCTCGCAGTCTTCCCTTTTCTCTGTCCTGACCCATCGGTGGTGGAATGATCTTCCGCACTCGGTCAGGACCGCGGAATTACTTGCGATCTTCTGCAGGAGACTCAAGACCCACCTTTTCAGACTCCACTACCACTGAATTCTGTACACCTAGCCAATTGTCATGACCACTGTCTACATGTTTATTACTGCTTTTTGTATTTGTATATTTGTTTAAAACTAACTCTAAAAACATAATAATAATCAAATCTAACCTTGTCCTTCCTGGTGTTACAGGTATGGTATGCAGCTGCCAACAACGATGTCTATCGCTGTATTACTGCACTGATCTCTTGCGCTAACAATGATTGATCATACCATGTATTAATGCACATCTTGTAAGTCGTTCTAGATAAGAGCGTCTGCTGAATGCTTAAAATGTAAGCATGAAAAGGATAAAATGGCTTCAATTGGTTAAAAGAAAGCTAACAAAAATAATTATTTAAACAAGATGTAAAAGACAACACAGAGTCTGAGGCCCTAATATAGTCCAGAAGGCTGTTCCAGAGCACTGGTGCCCTGGCAGTGTAAGCCTCATCCCCTGTCCCCCTAGCATCTTTATTAGATGACCTCAGGGAGGGAGCTGGCATGTATGGGGAATGTACTCAGGGGCTAACCCATGCCTGGCCTGAAAAGTAATTAATACAATTTAATAGAATCAATTCTAAAAAGTGGAAGCCGGGGTAAAGATACTAAAACGGGTTATCTGAGGCCTCTTATTAGTATTAGTAAGGAGCCTCGGGGCAGAATTCTGCACTAACTGAAGGTGAGACAGGGCATTTTGACTCAAGCATGTATATAGACAATTAGTCAGAATGATATAAAAGCTTGTATGACCTCAGAACCACTGACAGACAGGACATGGTTGATTTGAGAAATACTTCTCAATTTTAAAAGCAACTCTGGAGTATTTATTTAATATGCATTTGAAAACTATGTTCTGGGTCAAAGGACCATGTTTGATTGAATTTGCTAGGTCAATGTTTTTTGGCCTAGGAGTAAAACTTCAGGCTTGTCTGTGTTTAGTTGTAAAACAATATGAGACATCGAATTATGAATATCAGAAGAATATTTGAAGGGCAGGCAGCATATTCATATCATTAGGATTAAAAGACAGATGCGTGTGTGTCATCAGCATAGAAATTAAAAGATATGGGTCTACAAATTACTTGGCTCAGAGGGAACATATAGATGGGGAATAAAATAGGCCCCAGGACCTAGCCTTGAGCAGGGTTCTCACTCAAATCAAATTTCCATTTTCCATGACAAACGTAAGGCTTTCAATTATTTTTCTCTTTGAGCAGCGACCTCGTAAGATATGAGGGAGTGGGATAATTGACAAATGAGGGTATAATTGGATACTAAAAATGGAGATAAAAACTAAGAGAAAGTAGAAAACATATATATAACATTACATGGAATCAGACATTTCCATTACATAGACATTTTTCATCAATTTCCATGACAGAATAACTTTAAATGATTTTCAAGGTTTTTCCATGATGCGTGGGAACCCTGCTTGAGGGCCCCCACAAGTAATTGGTGCAGTAGAGGACACTGAGTCACCAATGAAGTCTACAAACTGTCTACAAGAATAGTATGATTGAAAGCAATTTAAAGCAGTCCCAGAAACTCCAGCTACTAAGACAGTTGATTAAGATATTATTGTCAACAGTGTCAAAGGCTGCACTGAGGTCCAGAAGCACCAATACAGCAATCACTACCACCAGCATTTATAAGGTCATTCACCACTTTTAGAAGAGCAGATTCAGTTCAAATTTTAAATGCTATAAGCAGTGTTGACAACACTTTCTAATACTTTTGAAAGAAATTGGTTTTTAAATTGGCCTGTAGTTAAAGAATCAAGTTATTGCAGTTCTCATAAATCAATTGGAAAAATAATTAGCTCTAGCATCTTTAACAGCTTTGTTGAATGTGTTCATAAAGTCTCATGTAATTATAATTTAAAATACACTGCCTGGCCCAAAAAAAAGTCACCACCTGGATTTAACTAAGTAAATAGGTAAGAGCCTTCCATTGGATAATTACTGCAGTGATTAATATGTTTTAGCTGGCAACAAGTTATTTAACCCTAACTGATGCAGTGAGTAGCTTCTAATTTCTTAAACAACCATGTCAGAAGACATATCCTGTGGTCGTGGAAAAGATGTTAATCTGTTTCAGAAGGGTCAAATTATTGGCCTGCATCAAGCAAAGAAAACAACTAAGAAGATTACTGAAACTACTAAAATTGGGTTAAGAACTGTCCAACGCATTATTAAAACCTGGAAGGATAGTGGTGAACCATCATCTTCGAGGAAGAAATGTGGTTGGAAAAAAATCTTGAATGATCGTGATCGGCGATCACTTAAACGTTTGGTGAAATCATAACGTAAAAAATCAACAGTAGAACACAGCTATGTTTAATAGTGAAAGTAAGAGCATTTCCACACGCACAATGCGAAGGGAACTCAAGGGATTGGGACTAAACAGCTGTGTAGCCTTAAGAAAGCCACTTGTCAGTGAGGCTAATCGGGAAAAAAAGGCTTCAATTTGCTAGGGAGCATAAAGATTGGACTCTGGAGCAATGGAAGGTCAGGTGGTCTGATGAGTCCAGTTTTACGCTGTTCCAGAGTGATGGGCGTATCAGGGTAAGAAGAGAGGCGGATGAAGTGATGCACCCATCATGCCTAGTGCCTACCGTACAAGCCTGTGAGGGCAGTGTTATGATCTGGGGTTGCTGCAGTTGGTCAGGTCTAGGTTCAGCAACGTTATTTGCCCAAAGAATGAGGTCAGCTGACTACCTGAATATACTGAATGACCACGTTTTTCCATCAATGGATTTTTTCTTCCCTGATGGCACAGGCATATTCCAAGATGACAATGCCACGATTCATTGGGCTCAAATTGTGAAAGAGTGGTTCAGGGAGCATGAGACATCATTTTCACACATGGATTGGCCACCAGAGTCCAGACCTTAACCCCATTGAGAATCTTTGGGATGTGCTGGAGAAGACTTTGCACAGCGGTCCGACTCTCCCATCATCAATACACGATCTTGGCGAAAAATGTATGCAATTCTGGACGGAAATAAATGTTGTGACATTGCAGAAGCTTATCAAAACGATGCCACGGGAATGCGTGCCGTAATCAAAGCTAAAGGCGGTCCAACTAAATATTAGTGTGACTTTTTTTTGGGACGGGCAGTGTATATTGCACTTGTAGTTTTGTTGTTTTCCATCTTCGCTTGGCTTTTCTACATTCCCTCTTAATGTTGTATGTATGATCATGAAGCAAAGGTGTAGCCCTAGCGGCAATCTTTCTTTTAGTTTCAAATGGGGCTAAACCATAAGCATGGTATATTTCATTTTTCTATGTGGTGCAACAACACAATAAGATGTCAATAAGAGGAATTCTTAAGCATCCTTTATTTTTGAAAAATCTGACAAAATATCAAATACAAAAGAATGCTACTTACAGCCTCCTTATTCTGAGAACATTGAGGATCTACCTATATTGGCTCTCAGATTATGCCATTTATATTGCCAAGTAAAAAAATTGAGTCACCTTTTAACCAGAAAAGTACATGCTAAATATTTAGTGAGTGAAATGAAAATAAATATCAAACATACTCCAGTGCCTTTACTGATATTTCAACACAGTGCGCAAAGGTCCAGAATTGGTGCGATATAAGTATATTGCAGTGTAAGCACTACGTTGATGGATATATGGTATTCATCGATAGAGCGGTTGGCTTGACTTGGAATAATCCAGGGACACGTGAAACAAAACGTATCCATAGTATGCCAACTATCCCAAGAAATGTTTTTATAGAAAAATATCTTGTTACCATCTTCTACATGTACAACTTTGTTCAGTGGTGTTGAGCAGATGGCACATACTGAAATTGTAAGCCAGGACTTTCCATCCAGCGGAGGCTGTTACACAAACCCATGACGATGATCCATCTGTACTGTTCTTTACTGTCTGCAGCTATCATGGAAGGCCTCCAGCGTGCGGAAATCCCTCCAGGTTGGAGGCAGGCCATCTTGTAAGTACCTGCCACATCGCTGGCATGGGGTTTGGAACAGCTTGATGTAGCTTCTCAACCAGGTCTGTGAACCACAGAGGACAACATTTGAACATTTTGAAATGTTGGGACAGAGAACAGTCGAATTTACATAAACGGGTAAGGGGAAAATGTATGAAAGCAAAAATGGCAGAAAATAAAGTGGCAGAGTTTGCCATTTAATTTCTTTTTCATGACCGCATGTCGTGTCAAAATTAAATAAAAAATGTTGCATTTTTAATTCCTTTGTACATGGTGTGTGATAAATTGTCAATTAAAATGCAATCATTCATTTTGTTTATTTTTTCTTTGACATCTTCATACAACTCCATAAAGAAAAACAAAACGTTCATTAGATATACGAAAACAATCAAACTCACTAGATTGTTAGAAAAGTGATTGCAAATTATTATTTCAGGTGATTAAGAAGCTGAAAGTGTCCAAAGAGAAGGTACAATTAAGAAGTACAAAAGGTTTCCAAGGAGATGGTTCATGTTTTTGTGGGATACATTCTAGGTTTGATTTCTAGATGTTTTTCATACTGTATATCCTCCTATCTTTATACAGTGAATAGGTTAAAAATATTGCTTGTATCAACATACAAATATGTCCTTGTAATATAGAGGGGCACTGAAACTCACTCAAAGGGCACTTGAAAAATCCCCTTCACGTCATGGTGAGGCCACAACTGTCACATTTTTAAACATACATAGCACAGGTATATGTTATGCATTTGGTAAAGTTGGGTCTCCATTAAGATACTCACCATGAAGGACCTTACAACCACGTCTGGCATTTGGGGAAGCTGGTAGTGTAACAGAGCAGTAGTGGCATGATCTGTGACCTTAAAGAAGAGTGAAAAAATATTACATATTACATTTAAATATCTTAGGCATTGCATTTAACTAGCAAGATAGTTTCCTTTTTGTTGAGCTGGCTGGCTGTACAGAAAGAGAAAAATCTGCCTTGCCCATATCGCATCTGGATTACGGCTAATTGGGCATTCCATTCTTCAGCAAGATAACGACCCGAAACACACCTTGAAGTTGTGCAAGAACCATCTGGTGAAGGAGGAACGTGAAGGACAACTCAAACTAATGACTTGGGGCCGTATGTACAAATATCAGGTTTCCCCTGTCCATATCCTAACCATATCCATTATGACCTAAAAGGCTAAACTGATCCTAGATCGGCACTCCTACTCTTAAAATCTTTGTACATACGGCCCCTGGTCTGCCCAGTGGCCAGACCTCAATCCCATAGAACTTGTATGGGACGAACTGGACAGAAGAGTCAAAGCAAAGCAACCCACAAGTGTCTCTGGGAATTCTTCCAGGAGAGTTGGGAAGACATGTCGGGTGATTTCCTGCTGAAACTTAACCGAATGGCCCATGTTTGTGAGGCTGTTATCAAAGCAAAGGGTGGCTATTTTGAGGAATCCAAGATCACATTTTCAATTCAATTTTCTTGAAAATTGCTTTGATGTTCCTTTTGTTAATTGTAACATACATTTTCCGTAATTTTAAGTATTTACAGCAACTTATACGGTGTAAACCATTGTCAATTATGAGATTACATTCACATTTACATTTTAAGCATTTAGCAGACGGTCTTATCAGAGCGACTTACAAAATGTGCATTAATACATGGTATGATCAATCATTGTTTGCGCAAGAGATCAGTACAGTAATACAGCGTTAGACATAGTTGTTGGCAGCTGTATACCATACCTGTCACACCAGGAAGAAAAAGGTTATAAAAAAATAATAAAAAGTTTTTTTTTGAGGAAGTTTTAAACAAGTATACATATATACAATACAAAAAGCAGTAATAAACATGTAGGCAGTGGTGATGACAATTGGCTAGATGTACAGAATTCAGTGGTAGTGAAGTCTGAAAAGCTGTGTCTTGAGTCTCTTGCGGAGGATGGCAAGTGATTCCACGGTCCTGACCAACTGCGGAAGATCATTCCACCACCAAAGGGTCAGGACAGAGAAGAGGCGAGGCTGTGAGGAGCGGCTGCCGGGCGTCCAGAGGGATGGGACAGTCAGTTTGCCAGAGGAGGCAGAGCGGAGGGGTCTGGCTGGGGTGTAGGGTGTGATGAGTGTCTGGAGATAAGGGGGAGCAGTTCCTCTAGCGGCAGGCGGCACGGTGGTGCAGTGGATAGCGCTGTCGCCTCACAGCAAGAAGGTCTCGGGTTCGAATCCAGGCCGGGGGCCTTTCTGTGCGGAGTTTGCATGTTCTCCCGTGTCCGCGTGGGTTTCCTCCGGGTACTCCGGTTTCTTCCCACAGTCCAAAGACATGCACGTTAGGCTAATTGGAGAGTCTAAATTGCCCGTAGGTATGAGTGTGTGAGTGAATGGTGTGTGTGCCCTGCGATGGATTGGCGACCTGTCCAGGGTGTATTCCTGCCTCTCGCCGGAACGCATGCTGGGATAGGCTCCAGCCCCCCCGACCCTGACCAGGAATAAGCGGCTTAGATAATGAATGGATGGATGGATGGAGTTCCTCAGGGTATATACAGGAATCTTGAAGTTGATTTCAATACCTTTTTAATACCTTTTAAAGACCTTGTCAATATTTTTTAAGACCTCACCGCCACTTCGAGCTATAACCGTTTACATCACTGACACCTATCACTGAACAGTTTTAGTTTGTGATGGGCTATAGAACACTATCATACAAATTTCAAATAGGCTGGGAAAAGTTAGGTTTATTTATTATATATATAACATTGGTTTCAACCAATGAATTGATTGGACAAAGGTTGTTCTAGGGTTTGAACAATTGGTTGAACAATGTTCTAGGGTTTAAGTGGCTTAACTTATAACACTGATAGTGAGATATTTTCTACTACATCCGTCATCAATCCTCTGACTAAGCAACCAACCACAGATAACTGCACTTACAGTGTTCAAACAGGTTTGGATTTGGTCATGACATGCTCCACTCTAAAATAAAAATAAATTGGGAAACCCTGCCAAGTATTGAGTGTATAAATGAACAAACTAACAAACCGCTTTTTCAGACTATTCTAATTTTCTGAGCTGCACTTGTGTACACAGTATATATTAATCATGACATGTGCCTCAGCATGGAACATTGTGGAACAGGAAATGGAGTGCTCGAAGGAGCTTGTCCAGCTGCCACATAGTAAAGCCTGCCTTCACTGCATTGTGGAGGGTGTGAAGCCCACAACTTCCCACATTGACCAGATGAGCCCCATACAGCTCAGCATGCTCCTTCTGGAGGAGGTCTGCCAACTTCAAGTTGACATTTGGGCCGTCCATACTGAGAGAGAGAAGCTGTCTCATATTGAGTTTTGCAACACATTCCTGTTAATAAACACAGCAATAAATATATTAATGACAATATTCATTGAATGTTTATTCTTGAAATACACTGCCATTTAGACATTAAGATATTAACTATAGTCCAGTTAAGATATTAACTATTGCCCAAAAGGGTCTGACTGCAGCCTTCACTCAGACGAACTTTGACTGTCAGACGGCACCTCCACTGATGGTGGATGCTGCAGTCAGACCCTATTGCAATGTTCACTCATCATCATTATGTGTAAATTACTTCCAGTTCCAAGCCATTCAAGCAAAACCAAACTGCTAGCCTGGTAAGCCAACACAGCCAAGTCAAAGGACCCGCGTGCACACACACACACACACACACACACACACACACACACACGCATATATATACACACACACACACACAATCAAAATCACACATCCAACAGTAACCTTATTACACCACTGGCAGACAACCACACTCTCTCGTGCTCCCTCCTCTCCAATCCCAACAACCTGTGTCCAGTCACCCACATCCCAATCTCATCTATTAATCTAGACTTTAGCGACATGATTGTCCATTAGTATCAACAATTTAAATGTCAGTAGATAAACTTACTTTGATGTGAAGCAACAGGTCGACAGCTTTTCCGTGTCCCAAGAATTGAGAGCCAAGATACCTAGATTGGACACAGTCATCCTCCCAAAACCGAATGTGGACGTCGAGCTGTTTCGTCTTTGTTGAGTGGTTCAGAGACTCGTCAAACATCAACACAAACTGGCCAGCCTCGTTGATAATGTCAACAAGCTGCTGCTTAAAGTATGGTGCTAGCCCGAATCGTATGATGTATCCTGTTTTGTCCTTGCCACAGGAGAAAGTCTTGGCGATGTCCGAATCTGGAAACATTGCCTTGAAAACATCTGAAATATTTTCATTCGAGTTCAGGGAGTGGTGTTTCACCACTGTGTCGAGACACCAGATAACCTCCGCACGCAGCGTTGGTGTGCCGCCCAGAGCCACTCTGATGTCGGCAGAAGACGAGGCAGAGGTGGCTGTCCTAACGCTAGTAGTAGCCATGGTCATATCATTAGCTTCATTGGGTGCGGCTGGTGGCGGTGTAACGTCGGCAGTAACGTGACCTTCGTTAGGCAGTGGTGGTGCAACGTCGTTAACAGTAGCACAGAAACTTGCAATGGACAGCTGCCGCTCTCGGCGAGCAACAGTGGCCTTGTGGCTAGCGCTATGCATGTGAGACTTCACCGCGTTGACCCCCATCGATGCAACACTTATCGTCTTTTTACATAGTGTACAATATGCCTGCTTGATGTCATCAGCGACGGGCTGCAACCATGGCTTAAAGTCCGGCACATCCAACCACAACTGCGCAAATTTACACTTCCCCATGTTTTCTACCCTTAGCTAATTCAGAGAAATACGCTTTCCATGCGAGCACGTTCGCCATTCAGGCTTCTCTTTCACCTTTCGCGCTATGGGCGTAACCTTTTTTACTTTTATTTTTTTACTAAAACTAATACATTCACGAACTTTTACTGAACGTATTTAGGACAGATACTATTTGGACAGAATCTAATTCAGAAATACCTACAAAATTTAATACCTTTTAAGGGTCTTAATTTTCACTAAATTGATTTATCAACTTTTAATACTTTCCAAGCCTTTCAAGACCCCGCGGATACCCTGTTCCTCTAGCACCAGTGATTTGAATTGAACTCATTTATGAAATAAACCTAGTTTCCAGCTGGTGTACTCAGACTTTTGACTGGTACTGTATATAGCCAATTATCTAATTGAGCCAGGATAATTGGTGGAAACAAAAACCTGCATACACTCCAGCCCTCCAGGAACAGAATTGTCCACCCCTGGTCTATATCATGAAGAAATCTGGAATAACCACAGAACTGCAAAAACCCAGGACCTGGATTGGCATCAGATAAATAAAGGATCAGATCAATCAAAAGCAAATCAGGAATGCAGTTCTCACCTTCTGAAATACCTGGTGGGTGGATTTTGACCAGATATCCAGCTGGAAAAAGATTGGGCAAAAAGTTATTTTGATGTAGTATCAAATATGCACCATTGCATATGGACAGCTGCAAACAGCTGTGAACATTGAACACTACTGTGAATATTTTACATTACAACACATTCAAGTTACATCATTTATATAAAATAATACAGAGCGTGATAAGTCTGTCTTCCAAGAAAACCCTATTATTGTGTTCTGGAATTTCATCACTCACTGGAAACACTCACTATTAGGATCAATTATAGCAGTACCCTCAAAAAGCATTGGTACCTTGGTATTGGTCACCTCATATTTCAACAAAAAAAATTCATAAGATAGATGGCGCCATTAAGATGGCCGCAGAAATCGTGTGATTCAGTGTTAGGCTGTGCTGTTCTAGAGGGGATTGTTCTGTGAGGAAACTGAAGCCAAATACAATTTGTAATATTGATTACAAATTTACCTCCCCGTATTTATTTTTGAGCAACAGGAAGAGTGAACAAGCAAACTGGGCACACAGAACATAAGCTTAGCCCTCAGCTATACCGAGTTACCAAGCTATTATTTGACATATTAATTTAGAAAATACATATATTGAGCATTTAATACAAAAATAATGGAAACAGACAAGATGCACTCCATGGTTGTGCATTTATTTCAGATGATTTACAGTGATCATGGTCATGAGCTGTTCATATGGTATGTAATAGATGAGGCAGTATTTTGTTTGCTATATTTTTGAAAAGTCAATTGATTAATAACAACTGTGAAGGAAAAACACTCCAATGATTTGAATGTCTGCCATAGAAATACAAGGGAACTGGCCCCCAGTTGTATTGAGAAAGTCAAGAGAATACCTGACCAGAGCATTCATGTTCCAGATTTGACATTTATGCTTGATCATTAAAGTTATTTCACATACATTACTTCTGTAAAAGCCTATGTGCCAAGTGCATATAATGTGTACAACAATATACAAAACTCATATGCTAAGAAGTACTGGCAGGATTCAACATGAACATTTTTTCCCTAAATTTTTCCACTCACAGAAATTTAGTTTGGGTAAGTATATTTGTGGCCCTCTTGTCCAAACTACATTTTTACCTACCCTGATATGGTGTAGTTTAACTGTAACATAAAGCACATTAAAACTAAGTTTAACTCCTAGGACTCGTTTCACAAAAAATGTGACATGCAAGCTAATATCTTAGAGATGCAATCACTGTCTCACTCTTTTCAAAGTGATTCACAAAGTTGTTGCAATTTCGTTCCAGAAATGCATCTTGCAAAGTGCATGCATGAACAATTAGGCTACAAGCCACAAGCTCTTACTTTCTGTACAAGAAACAGCCTGTTGCGAAGGGAGGGTGGGCTTTGGGGTTTGTAACCCTTGTGGATTGCAGCCAACAAACTTTTGTGTTAACGCGTTGACAATAATTTACAGTGAAAATGGTCTCGTACCAGTGTGACAGGAATTGTAGGGCCTTCAATGCTCACAAAGAGGAGCTTTTATAGAATGTCAACTGAAAAGTTACTCCTCCAGAAAACTGAAATTCCTCCCAGCGACCCTAGTGTTCTGCTCTGATACAGTGTATTAACTATTGATCAGAGACTTACCGTTCTATGACTGGTCATAGGACCAAACATGACCCGTCTCATTAGACTTTTCAGCTTTGTTCCTCAGTGCACAGCTAATTTTATTACCTACATCATTTGTCACACACACATGCATGCACTTTGTGACATGAATCGTCCCTTGCCTGATTGTGCAAATCACTGGCTGGCTTTACTTGGTTGACAAATGTTTGTACTTAACCATTGCTCCAGGCAATGGTTAAGGTTGAGTCTTGACTGGTCTGTTCTTACCCCAGCTCCCCAACCCCTCACAGAAACCACCTACCTTACCATCTTCAGCATATAAGTTCTCATTGAATGCCCTCACAATAGTACGATCAATAAATAGGCTTCGCATCACCACAATAGCTTTTAGTACTTTCCCCAAAGTCACCTGAAAGAGAGATGGGAAGGAGAGCATTAGTTAGTGAAATTTGTATAGCTCACCAGGCAGAAACGGCTGCAAGACTGTATAATTCAATTTCTAGTTGCCTGGCTTAGGGTGTCAAATATATTGTTTCAGACACACTTGCTTTCAATATATTAAAAACCCATTCTGTCAAAAATAAGTATTTAAGGAAAACGTTACCTATTTTTAGGTTTTGTAAGGAATAAACACAGTCATCTCGCTACCACTACCGAGCATACTAGAATACCCAACTTGTGCTCTTCAAGGTAGTAGCAAACATTTTCCCCCCAACTGGAAATACAATTATGGCTAATATTCAAATTCAAGACCACTAAGAATACATATTAAAACAACATATCTGTGCCAATTGCACTGAATAATAATGCACACATAGTAATACATATAAAAATGTCCTAGTTTATACCACAAATATAATATCCATGTATTTTGCATGATGTTTTGTTTTGGCTCATTAAAACAACCCCCCACCCCCACTAGCATAGCCGGGGGCAGGGGTTGGGGGATTTGGGGTTTAACACCCCCGAAATGTTTAATGACATTTCCAAACGACTTATTCACAGACATAAGTTTCACAGACAGCTCATCCCAGTGATCATCTATATCAAATAATGCTGGTTCAGTGCAATCGTAAATAATCGCAAATGACTTTTCCTTCCGCTTGAACAACAGTATTTAAAAAATCCAGGCCAAAGCTCGTTTGAACTGATACCAGCTGGAATGCTGTGTGAACAGCTTATCCACTAGGTCCTCTTCACCTGCCACAGCAGAAGAGGTACCACCAAAGCACCTCTTCATTTCACAGTCCTCAGTGGTCAACTGACCAATGTTATCTGACATGTTAGGCCATTCTGTCTGACTGCTTGAGGAAGTCTGGCCATGAATACATTTTTCATTCTTCAGGAAGGCATTCGCTGTGACAGCCAATCAGGCTGGATTCATAGAGGAAATAAATGAAGGTAGAACCTGCACACTGTGTGCAGAAAAGGGAATGTCCCAAACGAGGCAAAGGCTCAACGTTCAGTTCAAGAGTTCAATGACCATCATCAGTATCATTTGACCGAAACGTCTGTCCTTTTGTCTTTTAATCCTTTTTGTTTCACTGGATATTTTTTCATGCACCTTTTTATGGATTAAAAGACTCTTGAACTGAACGTTGAGCCTTCGCCTCGTTTGGGAGATTCCCTTTTCTGCACACAGTGTGCAGGTTCTACCTTCATTTATTTATAGTGGCTATTGCAGCTTTTGAACCTATGCACATGTGGTTACAACTATCTGGTAGACGCGGCTTCACCTCTTTACAATGATTTTGGATTCATAGAGGAGCATTCATACATCCATTGTAAGACATTGGATGCCTTTCTGATAATGGTAATCCTGCTGGACACAAACATCTGGAATCTGAAAATGTTTTGTTTCAGATGCATTTCAAACATAATATGCTGTGACACTGCTGTTGGTCCAAAAAACAGAGTCTTCAAGAGATAACTATTGCAGACCAATTTAGTCAGTCGGAATCCTCCCTTTGCCCACAGTGTAGTGAGGTCCTGGATGAGTGCCAAAGCTTGCTCGTTGGTGGAGACCAATTTAAGATGTAGGGTACCAGTGAAAATGACAAAATCCTAGAATAAATCTAACTTACCAGAAGTACTGCTGATGTCCCATTGGGTCTAAAGAGTTCTATTGTCATATCAGGAAACATTCTGCCAATCCTTGATATAACATCATCCACATACCTGGAGGACACAAAGAGAACATGCACATTTATCACAGCTGATATTTCAGTTTCTAATAAAGTGTGTTAGGTAGGTCACAACCAGTGGTTGAATGCATGGATCCATTTTGATAGGCTATCTTAAAATAAACTTTGAAAAAATTTGAAATGCTCAAATAGTCAGCTCTTTAACTATCCACTGTGCTGCAGAAAATCTCTGCAAAGGAACAGTACATTTTCAATATTTTTTATATATGGAGCTCTATAGCACCACCATGTGTTTTGATTGGGCCAATGATTTATGGCTGGAATCAGAAAGTGTTTCTGTGAGAGAAATTCAACACTCCTGACCGTGTTTATGACCTCCAATACCACAATATAAATTTGTTGTGTCAGTCTGAATTCTTATTTATTTAATGTTTATTTGAGCAGGGACAGATACAGAAAGCATACACATTGCATTAACAACACACTTATATAAGTCAAGGGTGCACTTCAGTCATGACAAATATGCCTATTAAAATCAAACCTTTCGTCCAACAATTTTTTTAAATTAGTTTTTACTATGTGTGAGCAACTGCAACTATCGAACTTCGATAATAAATTACTATTTTAGTTTATTTCCAGAGCTGAGGAACTATATAAATCATGGCGGGTAACTAAATTGACAAGTTTTATTGCATATCTGGTCAACTCAACAGCAAAGAATGATCAGGATCAGACTAATTTTACCTGGACCCCTGGCATAACCTCATCCAAGGTACAGTGCCATCTCAATTCTCATTTGCATCCTTTCAAATGATTTCAAATGGCGTAAAATCCAATCAGTATGGGTCTTGGAAGGACATATCTACAGTGAAAGTTAATATACAGGTAACTGCCAAAATGAAGAATACACCAACATAAAGTGTCTTAATAGGGCTTTGGGCCACCATGAGTGACCCAATGTGCCTTGGCATAGATTCTGCAAGTGTCTAGAACCCTATTGGAGGGATGCAACACCATTCTTCCATGAGAAATTCCATCACTTGGTGTTCTGTTGATGGTGGTAGAACATGTTGTCTCCACTGAGAAGAGGAAATGTGAAGAGGAGTTTTTAGATGTGGTTAATGGCTGCTTTTTGGTGCAGTCTGTTACTCGGCCTAATAGAGGAAAATCGATTCCGGATCTGGATTGTGTAATAATCCTGACAGAATTTGCAGCTCAGAGGTAGTGGAACAACTAGGGACAAGTGCAGTCACTTTTGATATTTTTTGGCAAGTTAAGACCACCTCCTCTGACCTCCTAACTCCTCTGATCAGTAGCATGATCACCCGTCCATAATCTAGCATAGCCGGTTCTTTATTTAATGTCTCGTACGTAACTCAACGGAATCCTTTGAAATCTGTACACACAATCTAAATACTTTCTCTTTCTACTGAAATAAACAATTATATTTACCTCAAGATAACAGAAAGAAAAAAATCACCTTTTCCCATAAAAAGCAACTAATTATGCATGTAACATGTAACAGCCCAAGCTAATGGCCTTATGATTTACCATCCACGTTAATTTAACATCATAAATTTGAATATTCCCAAACGAATGTTTCAAACAAATGTCTTGTTATCAGAAAGTACATTTTGCCCTACCGAAATCACAGCAACCTATTGGGATTGTACTGGGATATTGTTGTGTAGCCGTTTTTAAGCAGAAAAACACACAATATTTAACTTTTAACAAGACAAACGATTTCTGCCATTTCTGCCGTGCTCAAAAAGCATAACAAAGGATAAACGAGCAGGCCAGGCTTCAAGAACCACTCAAGACCGACCACAACATCTCAAATTACAATATTTCGTGAAATTGTATTGATATGGTGATGTAACATCAAAATACATTCAAAGAGAAAGAATAAGACATTGCTGTAAAGTTTGTTTTAACCCCATTTGTGACACCAAATTAAGGGGTGATTGTGCTACTGATCTCTAGAATTTTTTACTTCCGATAAGCAGACATTAATGAAGAATCTAAGTAATATAGAAACTTTGAAATAAAACTTTTTCAAGGTGCAAAAAGTAAACCTAAGCAGTTTGTTCAACATTGCAGTAGGAGGAGGAAAAAGTTAAGCGGTTAAGTGCTTTAAGAATAAAGAAGGAGCTTTGCTTTATAATAAGGATATCGGTGATACTATATTAAACAGTTAGAGCTTTACCAGAGAACAGGTTATAAACATGCCTAAAAGTCCAGCCAATGTACAGAAAGTTTCAGAGGACACTGAGATAAGGGATGTACTCAAGGAACTTGGGGAGATTATTCATAAACCATTGACAGATATTTTTATGCAATCCCTAAACACTAGAGAAATACCACATGACTGGAAGCAAGGTAGTATAATTCCAAACTTATAAGGTGGACCGTAGTGACCCAGGGAACTACAGGCCTGTCAGTTTAACTTGCATCTCATGTAAAATATTGGAATGCATTATTACAGACACGGACTTATTCTTGAAAAATAATAATTTTTCTACAGAGTTGTCAATGCGTGGGACAGCTTACCATGTCATGTAGTGGGGGCAGAACTACTTGTATTCAAGTCAAATCATTCTCCAATTATTAAGGGCATGTGTTTTTCACCACCTTCAAGAAGCTGCAGTTCCTTCCTTATTGGGTGTCGCTGTAGGCACTCCATTTTGAGTAATTAGTGGCAATTACTCAAAAGACCATGAACAATTATACAATTAAGTGCCAATCTGGGTGTTGGTGCAAAGTCTATAAATTGACATTGTTTCAGAGGGGAGTTTCCTCTTATGGACAAGTTTTTACTATTTTTTTAAATAGGAAACAACAAATTATCTGACAATAATTAAATTCAACACCAGAATATAAAATATTGTGCTCCCTTAACTGAATTTGAAAAATCAAGGCATCCGATCAATAGCAATTTTGTCCTTTATATTTTTATTTTGCATTTAGCCTGTCAAAAAACATTTTCCTTTTGCTTTCAATTGTTTTCATAAGTTTGTGCGGTTTAAAACCATCCGCCCACTCATTTCAACATATCAGTTTCTTTGTTCCAGGACAGGCATGATATGTCCTACAGAAGTGTCAACAGACATATTTTCACAATTGAAAGCAGTAGCCTACTTAAAATCAATCAGTACGATTACATGTGGGTGCGTGCAGCGCCAACTGCTGACAAGTCTACTACACTGCAATACGCACCTCATTTGTGGTAATTGAATGATTACTTGACAAGTAGCTTCAGAAAGTCCTCCATCGACCTCTTGGTGTTGGAGGACGGAACTGCAGGTGGTGAAAAATGCATGCCCTTACCAATTATGACCCTGATTAGTTGCATCAGGTGTTTTGGTGCAGGGCTAGAACAAAAACCTGCACCCACCTGCGCCCTTTTCGGATAAGATTGGACACCCCTGCTCAGGGCTCAACACTAACATTTTACACTGGTGGCACAGTTGCCACTAAGTTTTTCTGTTAGTGGCAGTGGGCAGATTTTCAGTGGCAAATGCCACCAAATTGGTGGCAGTTTCGAGCCCTGTTATATATATAATAGAGCTGCATGTTGTACTAATTTTTGCTAATTAGCATATTATGTTCACATTATTTAGGCTACGCCTACATACATACCTTGTGCATTGGCATGTTTCACCTCAACATGGCCTATCAAGATGTTGATGGGTCTTCCATTGGCCATGATACGTGCATACACGATTTCGCATTCCTTTGTTGAGATGTCTGTGTCCCCGTCTATCATGAATGAGAGATATGGGACTGCTGCTATTTTCTCCATGGTGCTCTTTTTCAGTGTGTCTGCAATAACTCCAATAAATAGCGCACAGGACTTGTCGTTGCTATACGTTGGGTTTACATTCAAACCATTCTTCTTTTGGAGCAGTATCTGTGACCTAAATTTAGTGAACGGCATTTCCTCCTTTGCAATGTTGTATGCGGTGTTGAACTTAACGATCATCTCTGCCTCTTGTTGTGATCGGGCCGCTGCTTCTGGCCGTTGGAGCGCTGCGGGGAGAGGGGTAGCAGCGCTCGCGATGCACCTGTCGCGGCACTGTATGTGCTTGTGGCTTTTGCCGTGGATAGCGAGGGGGTCGCGTTTAAAACGGGTTGCTGCAGACGCAAGTTTGCTACTGCCTGCAACAGTCGGCCCGCATTGTTTGCAGTACACACAGTACATATATTTTCCTGTTTTTCGTACCTTAGCCATGTGAACTTTAAGCCACTCAGGCGAAATCTCGAGTTAGGGCTACATCTTGGCTTTTTAGCGGAGGGTGGCTGCTCGGTTACCTCGGATTCCTGTTCTGCCGGCTGTGACTGCTCATCGGATTCTGAATCTATTTCTGCGTCTGGTCTAACCTCAGGTGGTGGTGGTGGGGCATTTTTCTTCACGAAAAACGTATCGATGCGCTTCATTATTCTTCATAGGCTATGGTTTTGTGATCGGCAATGATGACCTAGCTTGCTCTAACGTTGTGTCTGACTCTTGCTACTTTGCGCGGGACTCGGGAAAACTTGAAAGAAATGCCGCCCGAACGGACGGGCTCCGCCCAGACCTCATGTAGCCGAAATAGTCGCCAAGACAACAGACATAAACACAACTTAACCGACATAACAAGATCAATGTGAGATCAAATAATCAAACAAAATCGTCCAACTGTTTGACCAAAATATTACTATAGGATAAAAAAAAAAAAAAAAAACATTCTAGTGGCAACATTGCCACTGGTTATTTTTTTTAGTGGCACTGGGCAGATTTTCAGTGGCAAATGCCACCAAATTGGTGGCAGTTTCGAGCCCTGCCCCTGCTAAAGACAGCTAAAGGAAGGCACTGGAATGTTGGGAGGTTGAACTCACTGTGGCGGCAGCACCAGGGTGCTGGGCTGGACTTTGGGTCTTCTCTTGGCAGAGGCACCCATCTGGTTCGCTGAACGCTTAAGTGATTGTTGGTTGAGAAGACTGGAAGCCAGACCAGCATGGTACTGCAACTAGAAGATGCATAAATAAAGATATTAGGGGAGAAATGACAGAAGTGAGTACAAAATATATAAACAATTACCACCTGTTCTCATATCTGGCCTGTTCTCGTCAGTATGTATTCTCAAGTTCGTAAACATCCCAAATTCAATGTGTACCCTGTAACATGTGTAGCATCCAGTTGCATCTCATTACAGGGGTAGACAAATCATAATTCCATGTGGTAGTCTTCTAGGCTACCAACCAGCCAAATATAGTAGCCCAGCCCAATTTTTGATAGCCCAGATATATGGCACTGGTATATATACAATAGAATCTCCTAGATATAAACCGCAGAGTTAGACTGAGCGGTGAATTGAACACGGTATGAACCTGGACATTGCATCCACAATTACTTCTTATCAACACCTAGCCCTTTATTATCACTGGCATGTCCACTGTTTAAGATATTTACTATAACTTGACCTTCAATTTGTGGGAATGTCACATTTTACTGAATATGGCCAGTTGTAGGCTAGCTAAACAAGAGATTGGCGTACCATGCCAAAGCTCACATTGACTAATACTGAACCCCACAAGTTCCATTTTGTTTGCCTACTTTTATTTTTTTGGTACTAGTGTTTATCCAGTGAAAAGCATGCCCACATGCTTCAGGAGAATCAATGTTATAGGATGGAGAAGGGGCTATGAATACAGTTGGGCATTCCAAATTTGGAGGGAAAAATGTATGGAAGTCAAGATATAATCAATTGAGAAATACTTTGGGGTACAATGTCAAAAGGATCTGGCAACACTGCTTGTTTCCCCTTCACTCACTTCTTCAGGTCAGATGATGCTTTTCTTTTTAAATAATTTTATTTTCTTCCCCTATTTGCAAAGCCGAAAAGTAATTGCAGACCCATACATCGCTACGTCAATCCATCAATTTGCAAGGGCGCACACTAGAATGCGGATGGAGCCATCCACTGCTTATTTCCACAATGCAATTCACCAGCTGAGCTAACAGTAATTTCACTAGTAAATGCAGATTGCAGGCAGACCACAAGCACCTGTTTTAATTAGAATAGTCACTATTGTGATGATGATGTGGGGAATACCCCTGTAAATATAAAATTGGATACAAATTAATTGGAGGATAAAAAACACAAAATGCCTAATTACAGTAACATTCACAATTGACCCTTCGCTAAACCACGCCCCCCTTAGTTATTGTTGCTATGTACGTCAAGCTTTCGGAGCCAGCATGGCGCTCCCACTGTCACTAACTGCACTCCCTGGAGAAATATTGTCCAATTTTTGGAAAATAGAAAAAGCGATTTCAGATAGAAGCAGACAGAAGGGTATACAATATGCATTTGAAGGTTATATTCAAGATATCACACTGACTCAGCAACAAAATGACGTAAAAAAAATTATGATAGAAGCGAAAGCCTACAGATCAGAGTAAAAGGGAACCACCGCATCACCGGGCGATTAAGACAGAGTACAACGACATTAAGTTACACTGTTCCTGTAAAGCTGGGTAGGTCTCTATTCACTATTACAATCATTAAAAAGCCAAAGCAGTAGGCCTATATAACGTTACATTCAGTAGTAAGTTAGCTAGCATTAGCTAACTAACGTAACATTAGTCGCCTATAGTGTGCTGTAACGACATTACTCTGTTTAACTTGTACCTTATCCTCTAGCTAGCTAGCCAACCAGATCTCTCATGAACTTACTAAATCAGCTTGCTTGCTAGCTCGCTGGTTAACTATTTTGCCCAGCCCAACTACCTAACTAGCAAGCTATTTAGTGCTAGCTAGTAATGAGCCTAGCTCACTTGACAATGGCCTGATCTTAAACACGGTAGCTAGCTAGCTAGCCAACGTGAAGCAGATATCTCAAGTTTAGCGTACGGTGATGTCACCGACATATAAATTCGCTATTGACCAGTATAACGTAATACTGTTTACTAACGCGATGTGGAAGTCGGTATTAACGAGGCATAGCTTGGCATCTGCCGCGGCGAGACTTCACAAAGCCTCAAACTTGCAGTAAAATATTTGCGCTGTCGTAATTATTATATATATAGGCTATGATTAAAAAACAATTCGCGCTGACGAATGGAGATTCGCCAGGTGTTTCGGGCATTTCAGTTACGAAAGGATTGGAATTAGGCAAGTTTAGGACCGTTTCGTGTATACGCGAGCAATTCAGCTTACACTTTTCAGGGTTTTATTTAGGTTTTATAAAGGGAAAAACGTATATCTCCTTCAAACCTGTCTGGGTAGCAGTGTCACTGTTACACTTGCCCCAGGCACAACGTTTAACCATAATTTGCTAAAAATCCGCAAAAACCAGCTCGAAAATGAAGAAAATGTCAAATTTTTGCGTGTAATTCAATGGAAGGCAGGAAAACAATGTCGGAGGAACTGTAGGAGTATGTAAAACACGCCGCTGTGATTGGCCAGTTTGCGTTTTGGGGCGTGGTTTAGCGAAGGGTCAATTAGGCTAGCATTTATACAAGACTCCAAAGTGTGTTTTCTCCCTCCATCATCATTGACATGATGCTTAAAATCTGAACAAACTTTCCTGCAATCTGGTTTAATTTCGCACTCGCATTCTGGTTCCATAAAAAATATTTTCTATTAGATTTTTTTTTCTTTCAATGCATTGATAGATTAATGATTAAAGTTGTGTGCTGTTAACACAATTTTTTACCATACAAAACAAATACTACTCTGAAAAGGTGATGCATGATATTTGGCTTACCTTATTTGACCACTTGTATGCCTGCAGTAGCTGACTATATAGTGGGGTCTTGTCCTGAACTGGATCCAAACTCAGCAAACCACTGTTGTGAAGGGGATGACTTTCAGAGGGCCGACCAACCAGGTTACTGAGTCGTTCCAACTCACTGTGAAACAACATAATTAGTAATTGGCCAACAAGAAAGCTAACAAGGCTTTATAATTCAGGATGAATATAGTAAGAAGCATATCCCCAAATCCCAGATATGCTTTCCCCACAACTACATTCTACATAGTTTGTGTTGCCTTCAGTTCAATCTGTATCTAGATAAAATCAATGTACTTGTGTAATTACATTGAGTAACAATCAATGGTGAATAAAATTTTCAAACCAAATAAATTCACACCATTATGAAATGGCACAATAGGATATTAAGATGCTACAAAGCTCCTTTATATAAAGCTCCGTTACTATGCCGTTTAATATCATAATGATTATATTTTTTATAAAACCTTGTTTACAGCTCATCTAATGAGGATGTAGCAGCCAAACCTTGCCGCATGCCATGGGCTGAATGCCATCTTGATAGAGAAATTCTGTTTCTGTTCAAAATAGTTTTTGAACCTCTTCTCACGCTGGCACAAGGTGTGGAGCTGTGCCAAAAGAGATAGGCGACATACTTGTACTGTTTCTTAGGACTGTTTTTGCAGAGAGCTAGCAGTCGAGGTCAGAGCAGTGTGCCTTTCCAAAAGATACGAAGTTCTCCCAGAGATGGAAAAATACAGTCTTGTGACGGCTGTGTGGGCGAGGCTAAAGCATTTGTCTAAATTATTGTGTATAAAGAAGTGTTCTCCCCGGAAATGATTTGTTCATTACCTGGCAGGGAGGCGGTGAACCCCGAATGCATTTGGTTAAATAAACTCTGTTGAAAATTGGTTGTATGTTCTGTTTTCTCATTTGGTGCAAGTGTTCTCTATTCACTTTGTAGGTCTTCTGAATTTCGTGAACCTAACAATCTGACTTGCAATAAACCAAACCAGTACTAGTCCTCCTTCCAGCTGCCACTCCTCTGAATGGACACAAACTCTCTGAACATGCCTTGCCTTTATTGGCATTGCCTTGTTTTATTTTGTTTGTGAATCAAAGTTATCAAAGTGGCTATATTTCCTACAACTTAAAGAAAACAGAGATCCTAGTCTTAGGAACAAAGGCCAAAATATCAGAAATCTGTCTAGCTTGATTCTCTATCCCTTAGAAGCGAGAATCAAGTAAAAAAAAAAAAACGTAGATGTAATTTTAACTCTGGGTATCAAATTGAAGATGAATCTCTCATATAAACACCCCTGGCAGATTTATAAATATATATTAAACTACTTTTTTTTTTTTTTAACTGCAACTGTGAAAAGTAGAGACTGGGCTTATAAGGTACATGTGTACCATATAAGCCCATAAGATTATATAGACATTTTATTTGATTAAATACTTGATATTTTACTGATTTTAAAATGCAGACTTAATATTAATATTAAATGCAATGTAGATCTAAACCTTCAAAATATTATATTATAGGCAGAAATGTCTCCAGCATTGATGAACATAGTAGCTATAGGCAGGGGTGCACATAAGTGGTATGCGTTAACCGTATTTTCAGCCGAGTTCACTCGCGTAAACAGCGAATGCACTCCTACCACAACTGTTTTTACCCCACAAACATGTACAAACATGTATGCATTTTGTATCTTCTGTGTATAAAGCACATTGAGTCGTATTAAATGTGCTCTATAAATACAATTTGATTGAGCACAAAAATAATTCTTCCGAAATGCTAACGTTTTTCACTCGTCTTTTTATGAACAGATTTGTATTTGTGTTGGGAAGGCAAGTAGGAGACAGGTGATTTGAGGATTTTAAATGTAAAACTTTGCAACCATTACCTAAACAATGCGCGACCACTCAGTGTTTAATAAAGAAACCCATTGTGGTGTTTGGTGGAACGTTGACATAAAAATAAATTGACGAACCTGGTCTTTCCATCTCCTAGTCTTGCTGTGACGCTGTGTGTCAGTTAGAAAGTGAGTGAGATCCCCGCTCATATTCACATTATCTATGCCGAGAATTAAGTCAATTTTGTCTGATGAAGCCACTTACGGTAACTTCACTATACATTTTTGAAAAACTGTGATGGTGTTGGTGAGCATTCATTGTCACAATACTACCAGCACTAACAGTGGCGTGCGTGACTTGGATTTCTCTACTTTTACGTTTTTGTCAATTCTGACTGGAAAAGTAACTTGTGGAACACGATCTAAGATTTAACAAGGGATGAAAATGAGTTCCGAATTCAACGTGACTGCTAAAAAAAAAAAACCTACAATGAGGAATTAAACTATTAAGTTATTGTACGCTGGTTCACTTTTCCCTTCATTTCACAGCCCTCAAAACTACAAACAGAGAGCTTTGGAAGTGCAAATACATATTTCTAATGTGTGCACGAATGCACACTGAGTTAATCAGTCATTAATGTGTATTGTACAAGCAAACGGTCACTCACTTAAGGTCCCGGTTCACAGCCTGTAGGTTGTCCTGAAAATCAGTGATGAAAACCTTTTCCCGCCCTTCTAGGGTTTCTTTATTTTTCATTCCATCTTTCAAAGAGTCGAAAACCCGAGTTACACTTGAACGAAGCGCCTGAATTGCAGTTATTGCCTGCGAAAATGCTTCTAAATTTACTCCAACATTCATTACGTCCGCCATTTTAATGACAAGTGTGAAGCTAGGCAGAAGAATAAACTACTTCCGGTGTCACGCAGAAAAATTCAAAATTAAAGTTAGAATGTATTTTTGCTTTTTTTTTCATTACTAAATCAAAATGTCTCAATTTTCTCAGCAACTTTAAGACAACTGCTGTTGCGGTACTTTCTTCTGTTTATAAATCATGTATTATTTATTACTGAGACCAAAATGTCTCACCATGTTTTTTGGGGTTCGTTGTGACTTCAAAAATGAATTAATTATGACCATGTAAAACAGTGGTTCTCAACCTGGGTCCTGGGGACTGTGTATGCTGGTTTTTGTTATAGCCAATCTCTTGTTGAAAAGTTCTACAGGTTTGGCTCATTGTTATTTGCATTCATTGAACTCATTCATTAATTCAATTCATTTTCCACAAATGGCTGTTTCAGTTACCAGGTGTCCACATTTTCAACAATTAGGCCCCCACTGATTTCACCTGCCAGTCTATAATTGAATTAATTAAAAAGGTATCCTAATGGAATCATGTGACATAGAGCTAAGGACATCCATTTTTCACCACCTGTCAGGAACCTGCAGTTCCGTCCTCCAACACCAAGAGCTCAATGGAGGACTTTCTGAAGCTATCGGTTAAGCAATCAACACATTACGATTTCAAGTTATGATCATTCAATTACCACAAATTAGATTTGTATTGCAGTGTAGTAGACTAGTTAGTGGTTGGTGCTGCACACAACCTCACATAATCATACTGATTGATTTGTAAGTAGGCTACTGCTTTCAATTGTGAAAATATGTCTGTTGACACTTCTGTAGGACATATCATGTCTGTGCTGGAGCAAAGAAACTGATATGTTGAAATGAGTGGGCAAATATTTTTAAACCACACAAACTTATGAAAACAATTGAAAGCAATTTTGACAGCCTAGGCAAAATAAAAATATAAAGAACAAATGTGTTATTGATGGGATACCTTGATTTTTAAAATTCAGTTAAGGGAACACAATAATTTATATCTTGGTGTTGATTTTAATCATTGTCAGATAATTTGTTGTTATAGAGGTGTAAAAACTTGTCCATAAGAGGAAATACTCCTCTCCGCCTCAACAGAATTGTTTACAACTGATAAATATTGTTTCACCACTTCTGTGCGGCTACGGGTGCCCTGGTCAACAGGGGCAAGAGCGAGCTGTTCCTGTCGCCATCATAGAGTGAGTCTCTTAACCTGTCCTTTCCCTGTATGCACAGATAACATCAGGCTCCTGGGGGTCACCTTCCAAGCCAACGGGATGGGAAGCCAGAGCTGGGAAGAGGCCCTCCATTACATCTGGACAAAAATGTGGAACTGGAGCATGCGGCCCCTCAAAATTATGGGTAAAATCCTGGTCCTGAAGGCAATAGTCCTCCACAGCCTACTCTACATTAGTCATGTTTTTCCCCCAGACAGAGCCACTAGCAAGATAATTGCTAGGATGGCCTTTCACTTTGTCTGAGGGAGCAACATGGAGAGGATGAGGAGGACAACCCTGATGAGGGAGGACATTACTAACATCATTCTGGTGCAGGGTCTAGCCGTACTGAGAGCCAGAGAGGGACGTCGGCCTCTAGTACGCTAGCCAGGTACTATGCTACCCCATGGGTCTGTGTGGGCTAGACCTGACAATGCCATATAGCTGAGATCCCCCATACATCTATAGAGCCCTGAGGGATTTTGCCTTCAGGATGGGATTATCAAGGACAGGACTGCCCTCTTGGACATATAAAAACATAATGTCCATTTTCAGATGGACTATGTCCCTCCCCAGGGGCAGCCTGTCACACACAATTAATTAAACAATAAACAGAAAGATATTTCATGGATGCCTGCTTAAGGTTGTCTCCTCACTAGATAATTTATGTTTAAACAGCACTCAACCCTTTCCTTAGGCTCCCCCCATTGATGCACTGACTCAGAACACAAATACTATCTGTTCTTTGAGTGCTCCATGGCCAGGCCAGTCTGGGGCCTGGTTGTCTCCTCTCTCCCTGAACAGGCCCTTGCCGATCCTCTCTGACGGCTGAGAGCATCCTCTACAGTCCTTCCAGAGTCTGCAATATCCCAGAGCACCAGTGTCACTGGAGGATTATCAACACCGTCAAGCAGGCCCTGTGGTCCCGGAGGTGAGGAACATCAGGGTCCACCACAAGCAAACTGTGGATCTAGTCACTCTCCAGAGGAAGATCCAAAACCTCCTCTAAGACAGCATTTTGATGGACTTTATACAGATGAGAGAAGGGCGAGAGAGAAATGGGGGGTTAGCCCCTGGAAAAAACTGGTTAAATAGCTCACCCCCCCAAAAGGAGGCACAGTCTGAACCACCAAGACCCTGAGCACTGAACCTTTCTTTCGTCTTTTAAAACCTTCATGATTTATTTTTTGTTTGTCACTTTGAATTTAAAATGACCCTTTTTGGATGTCTTTTTCAGGGGGGTTTTCCGCAATGTATTGCAGATGTACTGTTCTTAGGTTGCGTTCACACTGCCAATAGGATATGCCTTGAATTGGCACATAGGTAGGCCTATGCCTTGGTGGTTTGATATAGGCGTGTTCATGGTTCGCTACATTACCTAGCTAACTACGTTGCAAATTGAAAACATTTTTATATCGTAAAATGGACATGTATTTTCACAAAAATGTGAGATTGTAGTATATAGCTAAGGTCACAGTAATTATATAAATCTATACTGATCATTTTCACTAACCTGCAATATCCTATAATTCTGCATCTACTATAGCTAGCCTAATAGGCTTAGTGAGGTAAATAAATGCACATATTTTGTTACTAATCTGAACTGTGGACACATGTTATGGCCATTTTTGTATATGCAGCCTTTAATTTTTGACTGAAAAATGTGAGAGGTTTTTTTTCTTAAAGTCCTCAGTGGGTTGTGTAGGCTGTCAATAAATGCATTCCAGATACACAGAACACATGTGTTGACAACACCAAGTTAAGAAATACACTCACAAAACCTTTCCAAATGACTCACAAAAACTTTCCAAGTTCCTCGCCCACTGGAAAGGACCGTACGAGGTCCTAGAGAAAGTGGGTGAGGTTAATTATAGGGTAAGTCAACCCGACTGTCGCAAGAAAACCCAGCTGTACCATATAAACCTTTTGAAACAGTGGCATGTCAGCGACCAGGTCCCAGAGGGGGGACCGCAGCCATGTCTTACAGCCAGCCAGGCGGACGAAGTTCCGCTAGGGGAGCAACTGAGCGCGGCCCAACGACAGGAGCTATCGGAGCTGGCGGGCCACCATAGAGAGGTCTTCTCAATGGAACCGGGGAAGACAGACGTCGTTGAACACCACATCACCACTTCCCCGGGAGTCAAGGTAACCCAGCGGCCGTACCGCATTCCAGAGGCGTGGCGTGAAGTGGTGGGCCGCGAAGTGCAGGCGATGTTGGCGGCCAGGATCATAGAAGAGTCCCGTAGTGAGTGGTGCAGCCCCTTAGTCCTGGTCCCCAAGCCTGATGGAACAATCAGGTTATGCAATGATTTTAGGAAACTGAATGAGGTTTCAAAATTTGATGCGTACCCCATGCCTAGGGTGGATGAGCTGATCGAGCAGCTCGGGACGGCCAGATACCTCAGCACGCTGGACCTGATGAAGGGGTACTGGCAGGTGCCCCTGACAAGGGAGTCCAGGGAGAAGACGGCGTTCGCTACCCCAGATGGCCTATATCAGTACAGGAAACTGCCATTCGGGTTGCACGGGGCCCCTCCCACGTTCCAGCGGATGATGGATCAGATACTGCATCCCCATCGACAGTATGCTGCCGCGTACCTGGACGACATCGTCATCCACGGAGAAGACTGGCATCTCAGGCAAATGCAAGAGGTGCTGCACGCACTAAGAGGGGCGGGGCTGACAGCAAACCCCTGGAAGTGCCACCATGGGCTACAGGAGGCAGAGCACCTGGGTTACACCATTGGCCGAGGGTTGGTCAAACCCCAAGCGGCCAAGATCGAGTCGATCCGGAATTGGCCCCACCCCACGACACAGAAACAGGTGCGTACAGTCATCGGGCTGGCCAGTTATTACCGTCGATTTATCCCCAACTTTGCATCCCTGGTTAGCCCGTTGACCGACCTGACCCGGAAAAAGTTGCCGCAACAGGTGGAGTGGACCGAGACCGAGGAGGCTGCATTCCAGAACCTCCAGACCGTTGCTGGTCACTCCGGACTTCCAAAAGCCCCTGCTGGTACAGACGGATGCATCTGAGACCGGAATCGGGGCGGTCCTGTCTCAAGTACAGGGGGGTGAAGAACACCCAGTGATGTACATAAGCCGTAAGCTTCTGCCAAGAGAGACGAGGTACTCTACGGTGGAAAAAGAGTGCCTCGCTATCAAATGGGCACTGGAGACACTCCGATACTATTTATTAGGGAGAAAATTTACGTTTGTAATGGATCATGCCCCATTGGTGTGGATGTCGAAAAATCGCGAGAGTAACGCGAGTGACCCGCTGGTTTCTGTCATTACAACCTTTTAATTTGTATGTGCTCCACAGGTCCGGCGTCAACCATGGCAACGGAGAGAAGCCCTGTGGTGCCAGGCCGCTCCCCCCTCCGGGTTGGAGCTGAGGGGGAGGGTGTGTAGCGCCCGAGTAGGCGCTTTCTATGGCATCATTGTAGAGGGGAAATACCTTTTGGCATGCTGGCTCCACCCCCGCGCCGTGTTGAGAACCCCGGGACTAATTCCACAGTTGACGTGCATAAGCGCGACTACAAAATAACAAAGAGCGCTCACACAGGTGCATGGTTGGGAGTAGGTACGAGATTGGGTGGGTGAGAGTTTGGAGAGAGAGAGAGAGAGAGAGAGAGAGAGAGAGAGAGAGAGTTTTGTTTGGGAGGAAAGACCGCGTGTTGAATTAACACTGCTTTGTTCTTTTGAAAGTTTTGTTTGTGATTATTATTTTGTGGCAATTGGACGGATTGGACTCAATTCAACAGCACAAACAGATTTTTTACATTTGTTTCACATTTTTTCCAATTACACCCCTTTATTTTGATTTAACCCTCCCCACATGGGTCTGCCGCTCATCTCTACGAGGCAAACTAATTCTCCGTGGGCAGCGAACTCCGCTTCCTTTGAGATGGAATTCACCCACCCACGTTCTGGAGACTCCTTTTCAGTGCTTCACAGCGAACCCGAGCCAGCTCACCCTCCACCCTCCCCCTCCCCCTGGGGCAGACAAATGCCACCTCCGATCGGGGCAGGACAACCAGGGCCGGATGGTAGAAGCGGGTTTCGACCACGCCCCTGACAGGCAGTGCACACCACACCGGACCAGTTAGCTGCTACGCTATCCACCGCCCTAATTTTTATTTTATCATGACTTCCAGGTAAATTCAGGCCATTTAAAGTTTAGGGAACTCAAAATGGGCAAATGCGTTAGTGACTCCCTGTGCCACCCTGTGTTAGTGACTCCCTTCTATGTGGCATAGCATAGCCACATAGAAGAGGGGTGACATGTGTTGCTGGGGTCTTCATATCTTAAATACTTTTGGTGCTCTGGTGTTTCTTCAGAGATGCAATAAAACCTTTCTGTGACTGTGGACACAAGAATCCACCTTATAACAAGTGCTATACAAATGCATTGTCCCTCTCTCTTATGCAGTCATCTTAAAGCCAGGTGTCTGACAGGGAGTACCCTTAAATAAACAAATATTGATATTGCATATTATTGCACACAAACCAGAATATGTGGTTGGTAGGAATGTAATGACAAATGGAGGGAGACATAGAGCGATGGACAAATGGAAACATCAGTTCTCATCAAGGAAACAGAGTATGGGGGTCCAGGCTTTTGGTTCTTGGTGTTATATTGCATTTTAATGTGGTTCAGAGTTGCTTGGACACTTCCACCTCCAGTGTTACAAAGCAAGAAGTCAATCACATGGAGCACACTATGTTAATTTAAAACATTTGAATTAAAAAGTCCTTCTCCAAAAGGTGTATACCAGCCACACTGTATACTATGATAGTGAGAAATCCTGAGGTTGGAAATGTTATTCGCTGTTAATGGGTATTTCACATTCTAATCTATAATTTAAAAGCTGGTTAAAAGTAGATTGACTTGGGCCTTTTAAGAATGGCACTGGTTAGCGTGGACACATGGCATGACGGCCCCCATCAACAGGCAGGTTGACTCCAGTGATGAAGGACGCAGCATCCGATGCCAGGAACGCGATAGCATGGGCTACTTCATCTACTTCCCCAGGCCTACCCAAGGCGTGCGTCTCCTTACACCTCTCCAGGAACTGCAGCATTAAGAGAACCAGATTACCGTATGGCTGTCTTTTTATAAAAAGATAAAAAATGGTGAGGACATTATTAGTTTAATAAACATAAAATAATAAACATTATTACTCTCCAGAGCAGAGTTATGGATGTACAATGTGGACACTGTCTGGCGTATCTGGGTGTGGGTTTTGTCAAATGTTTGACAGTCAAAATAACTGAAGGTGAACAAGTGTAACAGTAATGACAGTACTGGGTGGTGGGGGTTTGACAATATTGTTGTAGCCAAGGATGGTGTATGGGAGGAGGCAGAAGTTGCCATTAACACTGATACAGGACTGGCTCACTCTACCCAAATCCTAACCTTAAGGCAGTGGTCCTCAAACCTGGTCCTGGGGGCCCCCTGTGTATGCTGGTTTTTGTTACAGCCAATCTTTGGTCAATAAAAGTCATTTTCTTCCTTAAACTTATTTTGACACAACACAGGTTTGGCGCATTGGAATTTGCTGTCATCGAGCTCTTCATTTTCCACAAACAGTTTAGTTTCAGTGACAGGACAGGTGCCCACACTTTCAACAATAAGGCCCTCACTGAGTTCACCTGCCAGTCTGTAATTGAATAAATAAAAAGTCAACCTCTTTCTAAAGGAATCATGTGTCATATAGTACATTACAGAAAATGAGAGCATTAGTTGATCTGACTGCTTAAAAGTCCTGGATGTGAACATGGGAGATGTATTGTTCATAACATGCATAGCTATTTCTGACTTAATATGGCCTTAATAGAGTAAATCATGGTTGCACTTATGGTTGGAATGAAAACCGGCATTGCCTAAAGGAAGAAAAACTGAAAACTGACTAGACCAGCTAACTTCCACCTACACCATTGACAGTACTTGATGCTATTATTGCAGACAAGTATGGTGTCTGGGAGGAGGAGAAGTACATACCTTTGCATACTGTTCCTCATCCAGCCCTGCCCGCCGATGCACCTCAGTTATGATCACACCAGGACTGAAAGAGAACAACAGCCTGTCAACATTCACACTCAGCAATTTATTCACAATTTCTGTGGTTCAACAGTGAATAACAATCAATTCATAGCACTCAACAGATGCTCTTTAGCAGACACTCCTATCCAGAGCAACTTCCACAACTTAAAATCCATTTCATACAACTGTACTGGTAACTGCCAAAATAAAATAAACTCCAACATAAAGTGTCTTAATAGGCCACTACGATCCACCAAAGCAGCTTCAATGAGCCTTGGCATAGATTCTACAAATGTCTGACATTAATGGAGAGAGGAATTATCCATTCTTCCACAAGAAATTCCATATTTTGGTGTTTTGTTGATGGTGGTGAAAAACCCTGTCTCTGGTGCCGCCCCAGAATCTCCCATGTGCGTTCAATTGGGTTGAGATCTGGTGAATGACATGGTCATAGCATATGGTTTATATTGGTTTCATGCTCATTCAGTGGCCACTCATGCCCTGTGGATGGAGGCATTGTCATCCTGGAAGAAATAGAAATGCTTCACCATAGGATGAAGGTGATCACTCAGAATGCCATTGTATTCACTGGCAGTTATTTTGCCCTCTAAGGGGTTGAGGGACCTAAACTATGCCAGGAAAATGCACCCCACACCCTAACAGAACCACCAGAACCCTTCACCTTGGGAAACAAGCACTTGAGCCTGTAGGTTTCTTTTGGCATATGCCACTGTTAGGATTAATTTTGTTTACCTAGGCACACTATAGGTCCATATTTTTGATTTACCTAGTTGGGGGTGGCCCCTGGGGAGGGATTAAAAGGGGCAATAACCATCTTGTGGAGGAACTCCTTTTTATTTTATTTGGTGTGTGTTTTAATTTAACCTGAACAAAGCAATCTACCAGAGACTGGGATCACCCAGCTGGAGCTTCCTATGCCTGGGGATCTGCTCATACAGCCTGCATGCCCACTACCTATGATATGAGTGAGTCCTATTTATTTCCCCTATGATCTGGGTGACCGTTTTCTGGCTATGTTTGTTTGATTGATTACTTGATTTTTTTGGCTTATACATACATGCAAAAGGGTTGTGCTAAATTCAGAATTTTGGAATTGACTCCCATTCAGTTTATGAGTTGGAATTTGAATTGAATTGGCCACACCCCACAGAATGTAGAATTCTCTGTCCCAGTCTGCCAGGAGTCTTGGAATGACCCTGGATGACCAGCTGTGCTTCTCGGGCCACATGGCAGCTATCACTCGGACCTGCCGATTATCCATCCACAACATACGGAGGATCCGACCGTTCCTCACCCAAGAGGCCACACAACTCCTGGTCCAGGCCCTGGTGATCTCACATCTGGACTACTGCAATTCCTTGCTGAAAGGGCTACCGGCCTGTGCCATCAAGCCACTGCAACTAGTCCAGAATGCTGCTGCACGTCTGGTGTTCAATCAACCTAAGTTCACCCATGTCACCCCTCTACTCTCCTCTCTGTACTGGCTCCCCATCGCAGCACGCATCAGATTAAAATCACTGGTGCTTGCTTTTCAAGCAGCTAGAGGAACTGCTCCCCCTTACCTCCAGACACTCATCACACCCTACACCCCAGCCAGACCCCTCCACTCCGCCTCCTCTGGCAAACTGACTGTCCCATCCCTCCGGGCGCCCTGCAACCGTTCCTCGCGGTCTCGCATCTTCTCTGTCCTCGGTGGTGGAATGACCTTCCGCAATCGTTCATGACCGCGGAATCACTTGCGATCTACCTTTTCAGACTCCACTACCACTGAATTCTGTACATCTAGCCAATTGTCATCACCACTGCCTACTTGCTCAATACTTTGTATATGTATCCCTACTTACTCCTCATTTATATTAAAAAAATAAAAAACACATTTACTAACCTTTTCCTTCCCAGTGTTACAGGTATGGTATGCAGGTTAGATTTCACTCATATTTTGAGTGTAAGATCAAGCTGATGAACAACAAAACAATTTTTTTCATAGCCTTTTTTGCTCATCTGTACCAAGGGTGCCAATAATTCTGGAGGGCACTGTAGATGTGACTTCCTCAACCTAGTGTTGGTCCGTAAGTCTGTAAGCCCTTCAAAGGGCTCCAGCCCCTTACAGAGTTCTCTCATGACTTTCAGCTGACAGGGTGTGAGCTGGATGGGTCAAGACCTCACTTGAAACTTTCAGGGTGGACCTCAACATCTTCACCTGGCTATTCCATCTGGTGGCATTGATGGGATGAAGTTTGAAGCCTCCTTCCAAGACTTTAGTGACCTATGTAGACTAGTAGCAAAATGCCACAAGCTTTTGGACCTTACCCATTAAACTTTTTATGGGGCCTGCTTGATCCATGGTATCAAGGACCACAAGTTATATGGTGTGGACAAAGCATGGGCTTTCAGGAGGGAAGGTGGTAATCTCATCCTCAACATTTACTATTTCCAGATTTGATGCTGCCACATCCTCCTCTTCACTACCAGTGACCTCCAATGGGAGGGGGGGAGAGTGTGAATGTGTTTACCACATTGGAGACATTGTCAGTTAGAATGAATGACACTTGTTGTAAAATTCATGGGTCTCCTCATAAGCTCTTCAAATGTTATCAGCTGTAAACCTCCCTTTAAAGCGAAGACAGCACAACTCTCTTCAGGCTTACATCTGCAATGAAATGGCCTGTGATGACAAAAAATTAATTATGTTTGATCACATGGCTTTGCTTCCAACACCATTGGCGTTGTATGTGACAATGCTTTCAGTGAATTCAACTTTACACCTGTCAGATGTTCACCACTTAGAAATGGTTTGAGCATTGGCTTGAGCAGGTGGAGTTTAGTTCACAACGGTCACAAACATTTCATTTGGTTGGTTTCTTTTTGAAGGCCTTAGGGTGAACTTTAGGGTTAAACAAATTAATTATGGGAAATGTATTTCCCCCCCATACTGAACAAAATTGAAGCGAATAATGAAATATAATGATTTAAAATATTTGCAGACAGGTGGTGCAATTCATTCATTTTAAGTTTTTTCTGAAAATGTAGTTTCAACAATATTTCATATGTATGCATAACATGTTTGATATCCATGTTTGATGTACAAAACACATTAAGATGTATATTTGTATAGGCTACACATGCAGTAATATAGAACAGGAGGTGGCATTTGAATTTCATTTAATTAAATTATATTTCCTTTCATTCAAATTCGAATTGTAATTCTGTATCCTGTTTACTACTTCAATTCAAATTCAAGATTTGTATATGAGGCATGAGGCATTCTCAATTCAATTCTGAATTGAGCATAACCCTGACACACACATACACGGTAGTATCTGTAATAAATTTTGTTTATTGTTTAATGGCTATATTTTATTTGTTTTGCAACACCACACATGCACCTCATTAGCTTGGAACACACAACCTGTCCTAAAAATGCATCTTTCGTGCATTTTTAGCTCTAATAAGGGGTTTATACACTGCAACCCAACCATAGGATCCCTCTCTGTGAAGTTTTTGACAGACTGTTCTTGATAAAACTGCGTGCTCATGCCCTAGACTGATATTTGCAGCAACTGATTCAAATGAATTTCTCATCTGTTTTGCCATCTCAAACCAACTTCCTCTGACCATAGTTGTCCCTAGTTGATGACGTCTTGTCCTCAGTCTTCTTTTAGACATGGTAGCCAAAATAATGGGCAACTGGGCTTGCCCAGCATTTTTATACATAACCCTCAGGAACCACACTGGTGTGGAAGCACCTGCTTTCAATATGCTTTGTATCCCTCATTGAATTAAGTGTTCCCTTTATTTGAGCAGTTACCTGTATTTTATTAAGCAATTCAGGTTAAACTGCTTGCATCTGGGAATATAACCTACAACCTTTAAGTTATAAGCCTAGTTCCCTAACCATTATACCACATTGCCTACCAAATGACACTGTACATACCATGTATATTTCAATGGCTGACATCAACTGTACCTGAAAAAATCGAATCGTCTTTAACTCTTCAACAAAATTACTGAGTAAATTTACTTTTGTCACAAAGGTCTTGCTTGTCTCTTTAATACATGTAGGCTTATTCAACATAAATATTACTGCATTTCTCAAACTAAGAAAATATTTTCACTTACCAGACAGAGTTAACCCTCACTTGCTTGGATGCCAATTCTGAAAGACAGATATGTAGCCTGAGACCAAATCTATTTTCCATTTCCAATACATAGCGATAATTACCTCTTCTATAGGTAATTATTGAATAATTCATCTTCTTTATGTTAAACCACTTTCTATACTATAGAATTGTAACATCTGAAAAGTATTTTATGCCTTTTTGGTGTGGTATTACATGGTAAGGGTTATATTACATACATACAGTGGCTTCGGAAAATATTCAGACCCCTTCACCTTTACCACACTTTGTGTGTTATAGACTTAATTTAAAATTGATGACATACATTTTTTTTGCTATCAATCTACACACAATACCCCATAATGACAAAGCAAAAATACATTTTTAGAAATTGCTAATTTATTAAAAATAAAAAACTGAAGTAGACTACGTTTTTATTCACGCCCTTGATAAAGATTAACAAAAGAGATCATATAAAAACAGTAAGTAATGAGCTTTATTTTATGCTCACAAAATAAAGATATTCGATGAGTGTGGGGTAAGTTTTCAAGCATACTTTCAAGTATAAAGTTTGCACTTTGCTTAAATAAACAAATGTATATATAAATATATATATATATACACTGCCTGGCCAAAAAAAAAAAGTCACCACCTGGATTTAACTAAGCAAATAGGTAAGAGCCTTGTTTTGCCTCTGAAACCATCCCTCTCACAAGGTAGACTTGCATCCTCTACCTGGCAGGTTAGCCACTGTTCCAGTGGACTTAATCTTCCTAATAATGAACACAACAGTGGAAAGCGGTATCTTTTTAGTGATTTTTTTTGTAGCCATCTCCTGATCCCAGAAAGTTCCCAGGAGCACAGTGGGCTCCATCATTGTGAAATAGCACTCTTCCTAGACCTGGTCATCCAGCCAAACTCAGTAACCGGGCAAGAAGAGCCTTGGCCAGGGAGGTGACCAAGAACTCAATGGCCACTCTAACAGAGCTTCAGAGTTTCTCTGCTGAGATGAGAGAAACTCCAAGAAGGACAACCATCTCTGTAGCACACATCAATCAGACCTTTATGGTAGAGTGGCTAGATGGAAACCACTCCTGAGTAAAAGGCATATGACAGCCCACCTGGAGTTTGCTAAACGGCAATTAAAGGACTCTGAGAACATGAGGAAAAATATTATCTGGTCTGATGAGACGCAAATTGAAGTCTTTGGCCTGAATGCCAAGTGCTATGTCTGCCGAAAACCAGGTATCACTCATCACCTGGCTAATACCATCTCTACGGTGAAGCATGGTGGTGGCAGCATCAGGCTATGAGGATGTTTCTCAGCGGCAGGGACTGGGAGACTGGTCAGGATTCAGGGAATGATGAACAGAGCCAAATACAGACTGGTCCTTGAAGAAAACCTGCTCCAGAATGCACGCAACCTCAGACTGGGGCAAAGATTCACCTTTCATTACAAGGACAACCCAAAGTACACAGCCAGGAAAACGTTGGAGTGGCTTCGGGACAAGTCTCTGAACATCCTTGAGTGGCCCAGCCAGAGCCTGGACTGGAACCCCATTAAAAATCTGTGGAGGCCTGAAGATTGCAGTTCACCGACGCTCCCCATCCAATCTGACAGACCTTGAGAGGATCTGCAAGGAAGAATGGGAGAAACTGCCCAAATCCACGTGTGCAAAACTGGTAGTGGCATATCCAAGAAGACTTGAAGCTGTAATCGCTGTCAATGGCACTTCTACAAAGTACTGAATAAAGGGTCAGAATACTTATGTAAATGAGATCTTTCTGTTTTTTATTTTTAAGTCATTTGCAATAATTTCTAAAAATGTGTTTTTGTTTTGTTATTATGGGGTATTGTGTGTAGATTAATGGCAAAACATTTAATTAAATATATATACATACATACATACATATATACTGTATATATAAATATATGCTATATCTTTATTTTATGATAGATTTCCAGGATAGATGACTCATCATTTACCATCAGCAGAGGGGGGCCGGGGGATTAGTTGTATTACCCTTCTGGAATGCAATACTAGACACCATCTCCCCAAAAGAGTGGGAAAGATGGGCAACCAGCAGAGCCGACCAACTCCAGTTCATCTGGAGCCAAACAACACTAATTTATCAGATGGATATGGGGTCCCAAAATAGATGCTCTCAAAAGCAGAGCAATCAAGTGATAACACCTCTGGTGACCCATCTTTGTCGTAATTTAGAAATGAACTACGAAGACCTAGACCTAGGAGCAATGACATCTGATACATGAAAATGCTTCAGCAATATTTTACACTCTGTAAGCATATTAGATATGCTTTATTGCAGGGAAGACACTTTATGCATTCTCCAACTTTAAAACACAGTGAAGTTAACAATAAATACCACTTAAATAACAAATGTTTCATTCTCCAACTGTAAGAAGAAAAGATTAAAGGTTCTCTTACCAAGGGCTGTGCAACGTGTGAACTGGTCAATAGCGGACTTTGACATACAGTAGGCTAGGACTCCGGGAAACTAAAACACAAAAATAGTGATCTTAAATTAAAAACTGAAAATGGTTAAACGTTTACTATTTTACAGACTGTTGATGGATTTTGTGTCAACATCTTTGATCAGGATCCAATTAAAATACTATATATTTGGTTAACAAAACCAGTTAACATCCTCAGTCACCTTGGTGTTTGCTGAGATCAATAGAATGATCCTGTATTTTCATATTTATTTTGACTACTCAATGTGTGAAATAGTAAAATGTTGTTACTGCAGTGAAATCATATCGAAGGAATGGCTCAATAAATAAGGACAATGCCTGGGAAATACAGACTGTAGAGTTGATAAAGTTCCTGTTTGAATCTCATATGGTCAGAACAAAGTTTTGAGAATAAAGGCAAATTCATCTGAATACGTTACGAACATTTACACCAAATTAAGAGTAAACCTAATGTGTATCACCTAATACAGGTTTCTACCCTCTTTTGTATGGCTTATACCTCGGCGCCACTTGGAAAGTCTGCACCGACGCCTCCACGGTATCTCGACAAAGCTACGAGCAGTTTTACGAACAACCGACTACAGCCATTTATATCCTACCAGCTTCCAACTTTACAAACCGTATGTATGTGGGCGGATGCGTATAGAGGTAGTAGTACAGGAGTACAGGTAGCAGAGGCAGAAATACTTGGAGTATTCAAGTCCAGGCTTGATACAGTACTGGATATTCTTTAGACTAGGAAACGACAAGTCTAATTGGGCCGAACAGCCTGTTCTCATTATTCTTATTTCCTTATGTCCAAACCCTTGGTGGAAGTTCAGACCTTTAGGCCAGAGGTAGGCTACCCATATCCTCCAATTAAAATGCATGCATATAAGATACTTGCTTAGGTCAACACTCCTTTACTTCCTTAAAGTGTTATTACAGCATTTAACTTCCACCTGTGTAAAAACACTTCAATCCCCAGCCAGAAGTTTCAAATGTCTCAAACCCAGGTTGCGTGTTACTAAAACTCTGACTCCCTGAAAGTGGTTCATATTTTTGACACTGTTTCACAAACACTAAAGGGAGAAGTTGCCAACTCCACCCAAATCCTAACCTAAACCATTAGGAAGAAAAATGCATAACTGGCTTCAAACCAGCAGTCATAGGCAACTTCCACCTACACCTTTAAAAATGCAGGTAGTGTGTTACTAACACTTTGAGTCCCCCTCGTGGTGGTTCATAGTTTTGACACCATTTTAGACACCTTGGTGATTAAGTGAAGTAACTTTAACAACAACTAAACAATAAGCTAAAATGAATATCAAATAAAGTTTAAGTTCTCTGCCTCAATCATTTCTAGTGCACTACTGATAGCTGAATATGTATTTATTTGATATTTTGCAGTCCTGTGATACCCACAGATCTTTGGCCATTAACACTGGATACATTCACAATGGAGCCTTTTGTCTTGATGAGATGGGGAACACAAAGGTGAGTCAAAAGGAACACCGATCTGGGGGAGACAACACAGAAACGTGCTTAGAATGACATTCACAAATATAGGTCTTCTGAAATTGCACTAGTATAGGCATTAAACTTTTAAACCAAAAACAAAAAACTGAGGAAAATAATGAACTTCCCATCTACCCAATGCTTAAATCAAACATGATTTCCAGTTTGAATTAAAATTACATGTTTATGACAAATGTTTTAATTAGAAAGTCACAGCCAGCTGTAACATTATAGGATGGTTTTCACCTCACCTCACATTAACATTCATCACTTTATCATACTGTTCAAGATCAGTAGACTCAATGCTGCCCATTGCCAGGATTCCAGCACTATTTATCAGGACATCCAGCCTCCCAAAGTGTGAGAGAGTCTGCTCCACAGTCCGCTTCACTGTGTCCTCATCAGACAAATCTCCCGGCACCAGCAGAGGCTGAATGAGAAATCAGTACATCAACCTTTATCACATCAGTTTAATTAGAAGAGGATTTTAAATATTTCACTTCTCACAAATCTGTTGATATTAAGAACCAAATGTAAAATACAAATACACCTCCCCCTCGAGAACTTCTCGAAGTCCATTGATACATCATGCATCACAGAAAATGGCCACTTGCACTAATTGAGTCTTAACAAATTATTGAATGGCTTCCGGCACTCCTCATTTAAAATCCCATTGACAAAGGTTTTGTCCCTAATACCTTTCCCTCTTTCTTAGACCACTACACTCATCCACTTCACCAAAAATCTGAAAGGGATGGAGGACAAGAGACATGGAGAAAAGGGCTTTTAGTTACAATTCTCCATGGTCATGTGTACATTGTTAATTGTTGGTATGATCTGTTGTTTGGTATATGTTTGTTACGATCTGCTGCTGTCTTGCCAGGTCTTTCATGAAAGAGATATGTTAAGAGACCTCCTGGTTAAATAGTGAATGAATAAATAAATAAATAAAGAGGATGATGTAAGGGACAGAGATGCGATGGGACACCCTACACCAGGGTTACTCAAATCACGGTCCTCATAGGCCAAGCACTGCTGTTTTTCCACACTCCCTTTACCTGGGAGCCAGATGTAATGATACTCTGGCCAATCAATTGCAGTAATTGTTCAATTAACTACCTGAGAGGAAGGAAAACCAGAACTGAATTTGGATTTGTGGGCCAGATTGAGTAACCAACACACTCATGCACCACCTGACGCCATGTTGATAAGTGATAAATCAAGTAAAAATAACAAAAAAATAAAAAAAAAAAAAGAATAATGAAGTGAATAATACATTGTACATAAGTCAGGCAATATAATAATAACAACTACTGACCGAAAGTGGTTATGCCGTTTCAACAGAATGCGGAAGCCCTGAATGAAAGTAGCCCATTAGGAGCAAAATATGAATCTGCAAATTATACAGGGGGAAAGTAACCTTGTGAAGGGTCTCATTCTGTGGAAAGGTTTTTTGCAACCAGCAACACAACAATATCAGACTTGGAAGCTTGTATGTTAACAACATAACTTTATTTAAAAACATAAAATATAGAAGAGGCGCCAAAGCATTCATTTTAGACATATAAACAATAGCTACCTGAGCTGCACCATGATCTGTGCATTGTTTAGCGATTTTTGTGAGATTCTCAACATTTCGTCCATTTAAAGCCAGCTGAGCACCTAGTTTGGCAAACAATATACTGGCAGCAGCACCAATACCCGAGCTGGCTCCAGTGATGAGTGTGACTTTTCCTTTCAGAGATGTAACCTGGAAAATACAATGGTTTAGTCAATAGTAGGACAGCAATAAATCTGTAGGGCCCTCCATTTCATTTACATTATACATTCAGCAGAAGCTCTTATCCAGAGGAATTTACACAGTTAACATTTTATTTTTTTAAGGCATTTAGCAGATGCTCTTATCCAGAGCGACTTAGTTTTTTTTTTAACATTTATTTACAAACAATCCATTTATAGAGCTGGATATTTCATTGAAGCAATTCAGATTAAGTACCTTGCTCAAGGGTACAATGGCAGTGCCCCACCTGGGAATTTAACCAGCAACCTCTGAGTTACAAGTGCAGTTCCCATAACCATTATACTACACTTTTTAACATTCAATCCACTTTTACAGGTGAATATTTACTGAAGCAATTCAGGTTAAGTACCTTGCTCAATGGTACAGTGCCCCCCATGGGAATCAAACCTGCTACCTCAAGCCCAGTTCTCTGAATAGTATACTACACTTCTGTCCATTTCCTAATGAAGTATATCTATGTCTAACATTTGTATAACCATGGATAAAAGTTGAGACATTCTGAATCCCTACTGGTCACACGGTATCTTGGAATTCCATCAGAGATGTGTTCAATACCCCTGGCGTTGTGTTCTTGCTACCTACTAGGGCAGTTATCTGACATGATTTTGCTGCCCAAAAAGGCTCATAAACCATCTAATAAAATAAAAAAACACTGCAATATTCTCTCTGTTTTCTGCTGTATTCCCATTGTGCAATTACTGTTGATCTCTGGAAACGTGCATCTAAATCCTGGGCCTCGGCCTAGCTCTACTGTCATTCCTAACATCTCCCCTGCCATTAATGAGTTGTGCTTCTCTGATTTCTGCTCATGCAAGAGCTTGGGTGTTTTGCATATTAACACCAGAAGTCTGCTACCTAAGCTTGATCAGCTTTCAGTATGGGTACATAGCTCCAACCCTGATGTTTTGGTCATTACAGAATCCTGGTTAATGAAGAATGTCTCCGTCTCTGAAGTGAATCTGTCTGGTTATAATCTATTTCGCCAAGATAGATCATCTAAAGGTGGTGGTGTAGCCATATATGCAAAGGAACATCTCCAATGCTCTATTGCCCTTTCCAAATCTGTCCCAAAACAGTTTGAAATACTGATCCTAAATATCAAACTATCTGGCCGCTCTTCATTAATCCTCACTGGATGCTATAGGCCTCCGTCTGCTCCTGCTTCCACTCTAACTACACTCAGTTCCCTCCTGGCCCTCTACACCTGAAGTCTGAATTTGTCCTCTTGGGTGACCTCAACTTGGACATGTTAAAACCACCTGGATTATTGGATGTCATTCTTACTAACAGCCCTCATAAATACAATTCTGGTGTTTTCTGCAATGACATCCGCAATGGCTGTGCTACAAGGCGCCCCGCCCTAATCTGCCAGAGACGCCAGCTGAAAAATGTCAATGAGAAAGCCTTTCTCCATGACCTTGTCTTGGTTAAATGGTACAGAATCATTCTAATCCCCACAATAGAGGATGTTTGGTCCCTCTTTGAAGGCAACATCATTAATAATCATGCTCCCCTCAAGAACCATTTCAGCCCCTTGTTTACTGGTGACTTTGCAGAATTACTACATCACTAAAACTCCAGCTGGCTTAGGGCTTGGCTCCCACAAACACCAGCCGACTGGTTGTCCTTCAGGCAGCTGAGGAACAAATGCACTCAGGCTGTAAGAAAAGCTAAAGTCTCTTACTTTAAACACCAATTCTCTCTGAGTGGGTCTGACCCACAGACATTTTTGAAAAAAGTCAAAGACCTGGAGAATCAACCTCCCGCCTCACAACTGCCCATGGCAATTAACTTTGACAATATCATAGTTAGTGACAAAACTTGCATGGAAGATCTATTTAATGCACACCTCATTAAATCTGGTCTATTGTTTGACTCTGCCAAACCCCCCTGCTCTTTGAATACTAGGAATTCTGACCCATCTCATAGCTACTCCTCTCCGCTTCCCCCTTTACACAGCTTCTCACTTCAATCAGTTTCAGAAGCAGACATACGGAAGGGTTGCAAACTCCTCTCATTGGACCGTTAAAAAACCTGCTGGACCAGACAACCTGGACCCACTCTTCCTGAAAGTTGCAGCCCCTTTAATTGCAGCGCCCAACTCATATCTCTTCAGTCTCTCAATTCATACAGCAGAAATTCCCAGGGCATGGAAGACATCCACTGTTCAAAGGAGGAGATCAAGCAGACCCTAACTGTCATTTCCATTCTGCCTTGTATAGTGAAAGTCCTTGAAAAACTTGTCAACAAAAACTGACTAACTTCTTTGATACATACCACATCCTCTCAGGAATGCAATCAGGGTTCCGTTCCAGTCACGGCTGTATGACAGCAACACTTAAAGTGCTTAATGATGTCATTAACGCCCTACAGAAGAAAAAAAACTGCACTGCATATTCACAGACCTAGCCTTTGATACCGTCAATCACCCCATTCTCTTGTCCAGATTGAGAAATGTTGGCATCAACGAGCAGTCATTGGTTTGGTTCAATAACTATCTTTCAGACAGGATCCAATGTGAGGGCAGAAAACATAACATCCCAGCCCATTCCGGTCACGAAGGGAGTCCTGCAAGGTTCTATTTTAGCCCCCTCACTTTTTTCCATTTACATCAATAATATAGCACAATCAGCTGGCAAATCTCTCATCCATCTTTACGCAGATGATACAGTGCTATATTCTGTTGGACCGTCCCCTGGACTCTAGATAAGCTCCAGCAAAGCTTCAAGCTTCAAAAAATCTGATCCTGCCTACAAAACCAGGTCCACCAGCTACATCCAACTAGTGACCCCCAAAGTCAGCACTACTGTGGGCCACTCCTCATTTGAGCATGCTGCAGACTGGACTGGCAAAAAAACATGAGATTGGACAATTTTGTATCAGTTCCTGTTTTTAAATCTCTGATCATGGACATTTTCACAGATTCATGCTCCTGCTACAATTGATGCATGAGTACTGTGTCTCGTTTATCTTTAATGCCTGTGTGTTTTAATATACCTGTTTGTCCAATTTTATTATGTTTTTGCTGTGTTTGGCCTCTTGATAAATTACCCAATAGACTGCCTGTCATATTTTCCACACAATTTCTGTCCCTCTTAGACATCCCTTGCAATGCTCAGGATGCAACATTGGTATGTTTCAATCTATAAGGTTATCTTAGGTAAACTACCAATGTAGATCAGCAGAATGTTACGATTCCTGCAATGTGAACATAGTCTTATATCTACAAATGTTTGCAATTCAGAGTAGGACCTATTGTTCAAACTGAAGCTGGAAAGAAGAGCTTGTTCCATTACGGTCCTTGGTCCTGGAATGAGCTGCAAGCAAAACTCATTTCACTACACCTGTTTCATATCATAATTACTTATGATTCATGCTGTATGTATCGCGATGATGGATTTTTTGGTGTATTGTAATATCGTTTGATGATGGACTTTTTTGTGATGTTATTCGCTTTTATTATGCCGTCTCCTGGGGCTTGTCTCACGAAGCAGGATGAGTGGGTTAGCGAGCTAACTTTGGGCTTAAGCCTGGGTTTTCAGTCTCACGACTGTGGCTAACATTTATGAATGAAATAAATGTGCGTGCGTTAAATCATGCTGCTGCTCTCCACCCCCACCGGTTACGACTCGAGAAAACATGACAGATACGGTACAAAGGGACTATAGTCAGACCATTATCAATTATTTTCTCATTTTTTGACGAATTTACGTTTTAGACACAGAACTCTTTCAGCATGTTTCGATTTAATGCAGTTAATCAGAAAACTTGTACTGTGAAATCAATCGTTTCGTTTCTGGTACGCAACTAGAAGATTGTAGTATTGCAAAATTTCGTTTGCAAAAACAAATATATTTGACAACGTACCAAGGTGCTATTCATCTCAAGCGATGCGCACCACAACACAACCACGTCTATTTTGCTTACTTTAAATGCGTCGTCGGTCGCCATTGCTCTTTGAAAGCTAACCCTACAGTACGTGTGTGTATAGTATAGATCCACCAACAGTACTGCCAAATCAGATCCGTCTCAGCGGTAAGTTCATTGAGCAGTGGGAAGTTAACAAGCGACCTTAAAGGAATCGACTTCCGGTTACAAAATAGCGGGGAAAAAATCTAAATAAAAGCAGTAACTAGTTCTCTTATTTGTGATTTGATTTTAATACTGGACAAAACGAAGGCAATCAGGACATTGTATCACATAATCAACATTTATCGTAACTGAACAAGTTTACAAGCCAAAATAAATGTAGTCATTACTGCTAATTTTCTGTTACAGCCATAACACTGGTCTTTCTTGCTTGGACTTTGGAAACGGGTTTTGGCAAATTTTGGGCTACTGAATCCAAATCTGAGCTCAGATTTGCTCTATCACATCAAGTTCTTGTGCTATCTATGCTCCATATTCATGGATTTTACAAAAGTTGACCATCCAGTCTGGCAATCTTGGTGGGGATAAAACAGCAAAAGCTTGATTATTCTCACCAAAACTACTTCATTTAGGGCCTTAAAATAATTTTTACAAATGTTTTAATTAATAAAAACATGTTTTACATAAGTTTGTTTTTTGTGATTTGCAGCTGTTAAGACTCTACCTAATCTGCTGTTAAGACTACCTAATCTAAGTTTTACAATTAAATATTGTAATTGAAGTAGGTACCTTTCATTGTAAACATTTTTGCATCTATCGATCTTCTAATGCAACATTATTTTTCAACTTCGAGTGTAAAATTGCTGTTTTCTCAAAAATAATTATTTTTCATCGTTCAAAAACCTGATGTGATAGGCAAAAACTAATGCCAGATTTGGATTCAGCACCCACAAGTTAGCTAGAATCCGTTGAAAAACCCCATGCAAGAAAAATAGTGTTGACCAGTGTAATCTGTCAGTTGGTACACATCTTTTTTTCTATTTACACTAGCTTCACGGATCTCCACTGGATGACGAACGGATTTCACGTGTGTTACCTCTTTGTTATACCCCAGTGAAACAAAAAGTCACATTGCAGTTCCCTAAGACTGGGATGAACCGTTATTTCTGTTTGATTTTATTTAAAATATTTTTTAAGGGCGTTAATAATTGTGACATATCTTTTAAGGGAAAAAATATTACCCATTTAAACAAAATCCTTTTCTTTGAGCAAATGTATTAGTATAAAATAATAGAATTCCCCCATTTCTTTTACCATATAATATAGCTAATTACCTGTATTAATTATTTATTTACTTACTTAGGCCTTCTTTGCTCATCTTCATCAAGGGTGTTGATCATTTTGCAGGGTCCTGTACATTATGCAGGTTATAGAGTGAAACCAGTTTTCTGTGACATCCCCAGCTCAAGCTTATTATAAAAGAAATAAGAAATGTTTCTAGAGTAAGGTAATTTTTTGTCTTTAAGTGTTGCTGAGGAATTCAACTGTCTTCATCTCCTCTAGAGTGGATACTCGTGTGTTAATTTCTTAAGTCTTAAAGTGTGACAAAAAATGGATACACCATAGCTACCATATAAGAAAGCTCCTGGTTTACATTTACATTACATTTTAAACATTTAGCAGACACTCTTATCCAGAGCGACTTACAAGATGTGCATTAATACATAGTATGATCAATCATTGTTCGTGCAAGAGATCAGTGCAGTAATACAGCGATAGACATCATTGTTGGCAGCTGCATACCATACCAGCAAGGAATTGCAGTTGTCCAGACGTGAGATCACCAGGGCCTGGACCAGGTGTTGTGTGGCCTCTTGGGCTGGGTGATCGCAGCGATGATCGACCCTGGACGAAGCACAGCTGGTCGTATCACTTGCTAGCTAACTCTGTTTGCGGAATGAAGGAATAAACTTGTCACTGGCTAATATGTATAACCTAAATCGAGACAGACGAGAGCAGGGATGTTGCGAGACTTGAGGGGCTGAAAAAAAGAGCTGAGCCTGGCAAGCGAGGCTAGTGGCCAAGATAAATTAGCTCCGTGAAAAATCGGATCAAAGTCAATATTGGTAAAAATCGATCACAATGTTAGGTGCCTGACAGGTTGGGAATCACTAAGGTGGATGACAACTTGTATCAGATTCTTAACTATGATAGTCTATCTAAATAGACTTAGTTTGTCACTTCTCCTCCTCTTCTATCCTGGGCCTCTTTTAAAAAAAGGACGATATCTTCTGCATTGTCAAGCTGAAAATCAAATGAACTGGCGTTATCTTACACTATAATTTTACACGATAAAATAAGCTATCTATGTAGGCTAGCTACAATCTAAAGTTTACAATTATTTGAAATCTCTCAGTCACTTGCCTTTCAGAGACAGCGGGTTGCCGCGGTGGTGCATCCAAATGAATCAAATTGCCACCTCTACATCACCAAGAACGCCAAATCTGGTAGCACGCGCCATGTAATAAGTATGAAACAGACACTGCAGCAGATCAAGTCAATTTGTTTAATGAATAAAACCTTTTTTTCACTGCGACAGCCTATTTTCTGTTCATTTTATGCTACCGCCTAGTAGCAGTCGGCGCAGACACTGAAGCGGTTAAAGCCTCTGTGTATTAATGCCAGAATTTATTTTAAGCGGTTGAAGAAAACACTTAGGTGGCCCACCTAAGCATTAGATAGGCAGGGAAAAACCTGGTAATATCCTTCAATGACAAGGTTCTCATAGCAGCAGCTAGTTCTTAATGCTGGAGCCTGCGTTTTAACAAGAACAAAAATAATAATAATTACCCTGATTCTGATTTCTCTACACTGGTTACTGGTCTTGGCCTGGGTTGATGTTAAAATACTTCTACTGACCAAGGGAGTACAAAGCTTCAACTGTGCAGGCCAGGCTAAAATGTTAGCCTGGCTCTTTCAGTGTTAAAAACTTAAATCAATACTTTCCTTTATCCCTATCCCTCTCCTACAAAATACGTCTTGTCAGCCGCAGTTTCTTTTTGCTTCACAGTCCACCAATTAAACTTGGATAGATATTGTGGTGGAGGAGGACACTTGATGTGTAGTTTGTGCAGGCAGACTGGGTGCCCGGATTGACTGTAAAAATACCATAGTGAAATACCATGTAATGTAATTGTCATCCTTTTTATTAAAAAAACAAATATATTTCATTTTAAAAATGTCATGCTTTCTGCCTTACACTGTGTTGTTCGTCTCACTCCGAATGCTGGACTTTCATTGTAGAAGAAAAAAATGTGCCTTCTCTATCCAGCAAATGGATTGGCATGCAGGGTTGTGTCTTTAATGTGGACATCATTCAAGGGCTGAAATGTCTTCTCGTTAACAGGGAGCTTCTCCAATTCATCAAGTGTCTCCAAGCCATCTATAATCCTAAAAGGACATTATATATTGATTTATTCATTTCAAAGTTGTACGCAATCACTTTTCATCACAAGTTGTAGCTCTACTCACATACATTACACATTTAAATACTAGAATTGTTACTTACTTTCCAAAAACGGTGTACTTCATGTCCAGGTGGGGCTGTTTGCCATAGGTGAAGAAGAACTGGGAGGCGTTAGTGTTGGGGCCGTTGTTTGCCATAGAAACCACACCTCGAACATTATGCTGTAGTAACACAACATGATACTCAACTGAAAAAATGGCAAATACTTTTCCACAGAAAAACATCAAGGAAAAATAACAAATAGCCTCAATAGCTTCTATCCGGGTAGTCGGTCCCTCCCTACCTTTAAAAGTAATTAAGTCACCCCCCCTCAAAAGTCCCTGCTTTAAATAACCTGGCCCAACGCAACCTCCGGTTCAGGTGTACCCCGTCATATTTGTACACACAAGATATACAGTGCATTCGAAAAGTATTCAGACCCCTTCACTTTTCCCACATTTTGTTGTTACAGCCTTATTCTAAAATTGATTAAATGTATCTTTTTTTCTCATCAATGTACACACAATACCCCATAATGACAACGCAAAAACAGGTTTTTAGAATTTTTTGCAAATGTATTAAAAATAAAAAACTGAAATATCACATTTACATAAGTATTCAGACCCTTTGCTATAACACTCGAAATGGAGCTAATATGCATCCTGTTCCCTTTGATCATCCTTGAGATGTGTCTAGAACTTGATTGTAGTCCACCCGTGGCAAATGCAATTGATTGTACATGCTTTAGAAAGGCACACACCTGTCTATATAAGGTCCCACAGTTCACAGTGCATGTCAGAGTAAAACTCAAGCCATGAAGTCCTAGGAATTCTCTATAGAATTGTGTTGAGGCATAGATCTGGGGAAGGGTATAAAAATACAAAAAATACAAAAAATATAAAAAAATGATGAAAATACTAGCTCTACATTACAAATTATGCATTTAACTTCTTTCCCCCCTATTTTCCAAATTTGACTTATTTTCTTTCTTTCCAGCCAATACATTTTGTAAAGGCATTCAATCTGATTTCAAACAATGTGCGTGTTGAGTCACCATTTATTTTTCTTGTCATAGAGCATCCTTTAAAAAAGGATAGTTAAATTTTTTTCAGTTTTTCTCCCAATTTTATACCCTCTATTTATCTAATTCACCCTCCCCCCTCTCCGTGTGGCGGACAGCTAAATGCCACCCCTGTTTGGGGCTAACAGCCAGGGCCGGTCTGGCAGAGATGGGTTTTGAACCGCGTCCCTGATAGGCAGCACACACTCGTATCGGACCAGCCAAGATACGGTGCGTTAGACCGCTATGCTATCCGCCGCCCCTTAGAGCATCCTTTAAAGGTATACTATGCAATTTGACATCATTGCACGAGACGTAGTGTTAGTAAACACATGACAATGGAAGTGCCTGGTCATTCTTAGGACGATATTCTTGGTCGTTGAGTTATTTGGACCACCAGTTGGCCGTTCATAACAGATAGTGAGAACAATCTACTATAGATAGACCTGGGGCCTGTCTCACGAAGGGAGTTTAACATAGTCAGGGTACCTTTGCGTAAGCTGGCTACACAAAGCCTAACAAAGACAATTACGGCTAACCTGTCTCACGACGGTGGTTATCAACTCACTCTGTCAACCCTGGTTTCTCCGATCAAGCTATGAGCGCGTGCACACAAAAGGGGTGGCATTTGTAACACAGCCAATCGCATGCAACATCAACAAATCCAGAGCACTGTTTCACAAAGTAGGATTGGTGGGTTAGCGAGCTAACTTTGGGCTTAACCCTGGGTTTTCGGTCTCACGACTGCAGATCCCTTGCGCAATCACTCTTGGAAATCCTATGAGAATATTACACTGTACTTAATATGCAACTATAAATTGTATTCATTATTGATAACTATATATATATAGAACTGTATGAACTGTATGTTTGCTCAGGTTCTCCGCATCACCAATGGAATACGTATATGAACCGGTGGCTAGAAAACATAGGGCAATACATACAGTTTGCTGCACAGTGATCGCGTGGTTTCAATGAGTGGCATTTGTGACATGCGGCTCTAGAAGCTTGCAAAGATACAATATTCCCTCTGCGGAGAATCTGTATCTCTGATATAAAATAATCAGATTATGCAATTCTCTAGGATTGGTGAGGCCATTTTCCAGAGAGCTGATTGGTGAGGGGGGGCCTTTTTATAGGATTGGATCCGTTAACCTGAACTTAACATACTCCGGAGCAGGTTAGGCTCGCAGCATAACTTACCATGGCAATGCAACCCGGTTAAAAGTGAGCCACAGTCGTGAGACCGAAAACTCAGGGTTAAGCCTAAAGTTAGCTCGCTAACCCACTAATCCTGCTTCGTGAGACAGGCCCCAGGTGTCCACACTTTCAACAATTAGGCTCCCACTGATTTCACCTGCCAGTCTATAATTTAATCAATTAAAAAGAAAATCATTACAGGAAATGAGAGCATTATTTGATCTGACTGATTTCACGTTTTCGGATGTGATTATGGGATATTTCAGTGGTGGGCCGTCAGGGCCTGCAAGGCCTTCTCTGCTGGCCTAAAAAATATCTGAATCACGTGTAAGCACGCATAAAAGACTGATGTTGGGGGGCTGTGAAATTACAGAAAACGCCTCCTTCCATTGTTTGAGGAGAGGGCGCTGGCTAGTGTAGCATTGATTCTTACAGCTGTGCTGTCTGACCGAACAATAACAAAGCTGCAAGACGGCAGGACCCTGGAGATCCTGGATGAATACTGGCTGATCATGGAGGAGATTGCGCCTATGTTGGCAATGTTGAAGTGTGCGACAACTATCATGTCTACGGAAACACAGGTCTCCATCTCCAACATTTACCCCATCATGTTCAGCCTCCTTAAAACACACCTCCTGAGATCCGAGGATGACAGCCGACGAGTGGGAGAGGTCAAGTCGAAGGTTCGACAGTCCTTGAGCACACGCATGGGGGTAAGCATGATCATTCCTGTTTATTGAAATATAACCTATTGGCTATTTTCCCCACTCATTTTTACCAATGAAATTCCAGAACTTTACCATTACTTTTACATAACTTCTTGCCAAATGTCCATGACTATTTCTGCATTATGATGAGTAAAGTCGCCTTAAACTGCTATAATAGGCCTAATGTAAACTTGAGATGCAAAAATGTAATTGCGTTAATTAAAATGTTCACTTGCAGGTTGATACGGATGACTTGGTATTCAAACCGTCTCTGATCGCCTCCATCCTCGACCGTCGCCATAAACATCTCCGGTTCCTTACACCAATGGAGAGAGCAGCCGCAAAAGAAAAACTACAAGAAATTGTAACAACTCTGGAGGTGACCACTGATGTGCCCATCACAGATGAGCCTGCCGCTGCCACGACGAGTGGAGATCAGGAAACAGCACTGCCAGCTGCCCTGGGACAGGCGGGAGCCGAACGCCGCCGCCAGGACAATGCCATGATGTTGCTTCTGGGAGACGATTACAGCCTCCCTCAAGCCAATGACCCCGAAGCCGAGGTGGACAACTATTTCAGAGACATTCCTCCATCGTTAGATACCAATCCTCTCGACTGGTGGAAAGTTAACGAAACACGGTTCCCGAGGCTGGCAGTATCAGCGAGACGCTACCTGTGCATTCCCGCGACATCTGTTCCCTCTGAGCGGGTATTCTCAGCCGCCGGTCTCACAGTCAACAGAATGTGCACCAGATTTACTCCACAGTATGTTGACATGTTTATATTTTTTTACAAAAATGTGTAGTGGTCGGCTTATGCTGGAAGATAGGCTGTCTAAAACTGTTTTATTTTTGTTAAATCAGTCTATTTATTAATTTGTTAAAGGCTAATCAATTTTGTTATATTTTTTAGGGTACATGGAAAGGACAGTTTAATTTTTATAAAATTCACATTTTGTTGTATGTTCAGGCCTAGCCTATCTAAGTTTTCTTTTTGTTAATTTTGTTAATTTATTAACAAATTAAATTTATAATGTATTACAAAGGCTTGTGTGTGTTGATCTATTTAGTTTATTTTTGAGGAGAGGGGAAGTGGACAGTTTAATTTGATAATAAAGTTCACATTTCGTTTAGTTTCAGACAGTGTATTTTTTGAAGTTAATGTTTTTAGTGCCAGAGCGCAGTCTTTCAAATGCAATGTCATCAAGTCTGTATTTGGCTAGACTTAATTTAGACTGTTTCGGTTAATGATTAATGCACATTATAGCCAATCTACTAGCCTACATGCTCATATATCAAAGACAAACAACGGTCTAAACGAACTGACAAGAAGCAGAAGTGTAGGCTAAGTGTATTCCAAATAGCCTTTAGTTCAAGCGTGCTACTTTATGCATTAGGCATTTGCGGGGATAGACATATTGACATCTCACTTTCCGCTAATTCAACCTACACCTGAGCAATCAATTTCCCCACTGCCCTTGTTATAACGTTAGCCTAGTGTTAAAAGTTAAACATTTTAACTTTTTAGGACAATAGCTAAATTTGGGGGACAACAGAGCAGGTGTAACTCCTACCGATAGCAGAATCTACGTATGTTGCGCAAGTGGTGATTTTAAAGCCATGTGCTTGCGTTTGACCCATTTGCTTGAGGGAAAATTATAATTATACGCTAGAGGGAAAATCACTCGGTTAATTTGTTTTGTAAAGTTAATTATTCATAACTATTTAGAGGCTATGATTTCAGCTCCCTTCTTGAGATCTTTGAAAAAGTGGTGTAGCGCTGCTGTAGCCTTTATCTAGCCGACAATAACGTTACTCTTATCTACGGCTCTAGCCACGTTATTTCCCATACTGCAGCGGATATAACAAAGTCTGCTGGTGGAGCATGCTTTCAAAGCCATAGGCTTTGGAATGGCCATAGGAATGGCTAGCTAACGTTAGCTGAATAAGAAACTTTGCTGCTTGGCCTTGTGTTTCAACATTATTTGACAATGGGTGAGTGAAACTGCCCTGACTATGAGAAACTAGCTGCCTCCTCCCAGTGCCAAAGGTCACACTAAGGTAGGAAATTAATGTATTTCCCCTTTTCCAAAATGTAAAACATTTTATTAGTCCACTGTAGTGTAAGAGTAGCTTTTATTTGATGTGTGCAACAGGGTATTATAGTGATAGTCCCACACTCTGGGAGCTGAATTTCCATTTAGTTTTTGTCGTTTTAGGGCTCTAAACTGGGACTGGTAGATCTCCTCAGGTTGGCAAATGAAAAAGTAGATCTCATGTCTAAAAAGGTTGGGCACCCCTGTTGTACATCAAGCATGACTGTGTTGCACATTCGGCCACTGCTGATGTTTGCTTTGTTTGGGATTTTACCTTTGGTATTTATGTTCCTGGTTCCATAGTCTAGCGACTAGCAAGTTCCCCCATCTGGCGTGGAGTGTCATTAAACAAACAGACCTCAAGTCGCAGCAAGTATACTGACATTTGCTCGCAATGCCATATTCGACAGCAGTTCGGCAGCCTGTGTGAACATGCCAAATTCGACACACCAAATTTGATTTTGTTTTAGGTATACCGAGGCCTTTAGGTCAAACAAGTGTCTTCTCACTGTTCCTACCCCCCAGCTAAAAACTAAAGGTGATCTGGCCTTCTCAGTGCAGGCTCCTAAACTTTGGAATGCCTTTCATTTGGTGTTTTAATTTGGTCAACAATTGTAAGTCTCTTAAAAACTTGCTTTAGACTATACTTTTTTTAGACTTGCTTTTAGCTGTGTATAATGTTTATTCCTTAGTCTTTTCTATAATCATGGTTGTTGTTCTCCATGCCCTGTTTGTCTTGTTATTTTCTTTTATATTTGCCTTTGTGTTTAATCTGCCTTTTTAATCCTTTTGTTTTACTCCACTTACATTTAATCTTTTTTTATGCCCATGGTTGTTGTTCTCCATGCCCTGCTTTTTCTTGCAATTGTATCTTATATTTGCCTTTGTGCATAATGTTTTTCTTTAATCCTTCTGTTTTACTCCTTTGTTTTACCTGGAAAGCACTTCAGTGCCATGTATGAAAAGCGCTTTACAAATAAAGTTATTATTAATAATTAATACATACATATACACTGATCGCACTTGCCTTAAGATGTTCATTGAATTCATCCTCAAATTTTCGGCCCCAGATACTTGTCCCTCCTTTCCCTGTACCTAAGTGTAGAAGGAAATATGTTTTGTTGTCGGAAAGAAGGCTGCCATTAAATCGGTGCTTTAAATGCTAGAATAATTCTTTTTCTATTAATGAAAATATTGATTGACTGAAGTTCTCATTCACAAAACAAGTTAAACAATCTGTACAGTAGAATATAGATTATAGCATTTTATCACAAATTGAGCTTTTAACAGAAAATAAAATGTGTGACCTTAGTTATTACACAATCTTTCTATGAATTGCCATTACCTGTGGGGTCCCCTGTCTGCACCATGAAGCCTTTAATGTTCCGGTGAAAAATGCAGCCATTGTAGAACCCGCTGGCACACAGCGCGAGGAAATTCTGTCAAAAGCAAATGCCTATTACAACGGTACTGCACGCGCCAACACTTTTGTTATAATACTACTAGATCGTGATCCGCACCTCACATGTCTTTGGAGCCCTTTCACAGAACAGCTCTATTTTCACATCTCCGAGGTCTGTATGCAAAGTCACCGCCTGGGGAAAAAAGAGAGCAATGCTAATACCTACATATGAGCATTTTAAGATAAACTAGCTGGTTAGCTGGCTGTCCACTAATAGTTTGTGAGGTTTATTATTCACATTACAGCGTGCTATTTTGAACTGTGTCAAACAAAACGAGTGACTTGCTGCTGGATTCCAGTAGCTAACGCTATAAGGCTCTACTTCTGAATATTAAATCGTGATTTAGTCTACAATTACATTTATCCGAAATGTGTCCTAATTACAAAGTCAAATAAACTTTTAAAATACTACGACTTGAGCTAATTTTACCATTCTGAACTGCAGTTGACCGGATACAAACGCATTAGCGGTGAAGCTGCTCCACGAGCGTGAACCACAATAACGAAACGACTTCCGGTGACCACTAGGGTGGAAAAATCTAAAATTGAAGCTGGGCATTGTTGCCTTTAAATCATGCAAAACTCAATAGAAATGGATTCATATAAAATGGTTTGCAAAATGATTACATATATTCAGGCTAGTAAAGTTGTTCAGTTATGGAATAATATGTTACGATTTTGCAACAAAATATTCGGATTCCCTTATTTTTCGTCCAGTAAAAAAATAAAATTACAAATGAGAAATAATTCTGCTCGTATTTTGAATTTTTACGCCCCATTGGTCACCGGAAGTCGGTGGCTTCTTGTCGCTAGCTTCGCGCTCGTGCACTAACCACTAAAACGTCGCATATTCTCCGCCTATGTTTACCTTTGTAAAAGCGAGTGTTAAATGTATTAATCATAAGGTTTTGGAATGGCGAAACAAACAACCTCAGTGAAAAAGATAATCATTGAAGATGGTATGTTAACCAACTCTAAGAGTTTTTTTTATTCTGCATGTTTGTTGTTCATGGATAGGTCCTGGGGAGTGGTTCGTGGCATTGCCTTAAGCCTGGTACATACGAGATGATTGTGCTCTTATTTTCTGAAAAGTTTTGGCACGACTCTTTGTAAAGCTTAGCGCTGCCCGTTAAACTCATTCCATGGTTTAAACCCTTAACTTGTAATGTCATACCCAGCAAGCGCTCTTTGCTGAAGGTAGAGCGACTTACTTCTGCATTTGCTTATTCCAGCTCGATTAGTTCCGGTACGACTTCCGGCATATCGACAATGGCCTACAAACAAACACAACGACAATACTAGTGTAGGCAGATAAGGAAATTTCACTATTGTATTCGTGTTTACGCGAAATGCCTAACATGACAATAAACAATGTGCATAGGCTTGTCTATGCTTGCAGGAAAGCGCTCTCACCTCATAAATTAATTACGAGGCCAGGTGAGTTGCCATCAAGGTGTCAATTTTGTTTTTATTATTTCATATTGCAACAGTTCACAGGTAAGTGAGAATAGCCCATACGTTCAGATGGGAGCACGCAGGAATTCCTGCTCTGAAGTACGTAAGCACACGTAAGCAGTGCTCGGAGAGAAATCACAAACGTGTCGTACACATATAAAAAACATGTCAAACATATCGTATTGCTGTTAAAATGAAAAGTAACATCAAGCACAGTTGTCTTAAGGGGAACTGAAATGTGCAGCTTATTGAATAATATAACAAACATTCGATTGTTATTAATAGTTAAGCTACATATAATTTAATATGCACTAATATTAAATACCTTTTTAATTGCACATTTTTGTATGACATAGTATGTATGATTTTGTTAAGCTACGGTACATCCTAATGTACAAATTACACAACATTTGTTTCAGGGTTTTTTAAGGTGTAATGTGCAAATGTTAACCTTTAATGTAGCTAGCCAGCTAACAAACTATTTAATCCTTGTGTTGTCCTATCCCAGGGAAGAATATGACATTAAAATGATGACATACAGTAGACTCCGTTTTTATTCATACCCTTGATAAAGATGAACAAAATAGATTGTATCAAATAAAGTACTGAGGTATGTTATGCTAAAAAAATGCAGAAAATTCCAAACCTACAATACTAATACAGTTCAGAAAAAACATTTTTTTTTTTTTTCCAGAAAACATCTGGATCACAATTATTCACACCCCTAACTATTATTTTAAATTTAATCCAACATTGCAGATACAAAACAACATTAATGCATCAGTAATACAACTATGATGGTATTAATAAAAGGAAAGTATAGGAAAGTAAGTCTTTCTCATTAAACTCGTAGGCTGATTAAGATGCTATGGGTGTGAATTGCATTGGTAATGTTTGCCTGTGTTCTCATTCAGGTAAATGTGTGTTTTTTATAGGCATATACCCAATTCATGAATTAACTGTGGCCTATGTATTTGTAACATCATCCCTTTTGTTGTATCCTAGAAAAAAATATGCAAAGCTTTGTGGAAAGCCTTTTTAGAGTCCTTTTGTCCATAGTGAAGTTACCTGTGCAGCTTTTGTGCATGTGCGTCCTATGCCCTTTGCCTAGTTTTGTGGGGGAGGGGGGGACCTAAGACCATCACTTGCTCACTTCTCCAGATAGAGGCAACTAATGGCATTTGAACCCAGATGTACCTCCTTGAACTGAGCAACAAACAAACAATAGGCTATCATATTTTAGTAAGCTAGCAACCATGATCGCTGTTTTCACATTTCCAGCTAGGTATGATAGCTAGCTAGCTAGCTAGCTTAGAAACGTTGACATGCATTAACAGAGCTGCATTCACTTTTCTTCTCAGAAGTGTGTTTTCCATATAATATTTGCATTATCACAGGCACATTTACAAAAACCTGGATATTGCAAGCAAACGGTACCAGAGAATGTTCCAGTTTTGAATTGCCACTTCTAATTGTAGTCCCACCTAAAGTAGTTTGTGATTCATCTGAAGTGATAACTGATAATTGGTTTATAGTGATGAGCCTGACAAGTGAGGTTGGTTTATACATGTTATCACTATGAAGATATGTATTTTCTGGAAAGCAGGTAGAATAAAAATGATGCAATGTAATCATTTCACAGGTGCATTTTATCTGGGACCAATGAGAGGTTGTATTGAGAGTGACATGGATCGAACTGAAGCAGTTTAGAATGTAAGCAACATGTGATATCCAGTCCTGGTATACCCAATAATCACTGGTATGCTTTTTTCAGATGAGCATCAAGAAGATACAGATGAGCTGAATCCTTTTTCCTTCAAGGAGTTCATCCGGAGCAAGAATCTATCCTCCATCACGAGTGGAGATGAAGAAGGGAAGAAACACTACCTGGCACAGAAGGTGCAGAATATTGATTCATACATCTATGCACATATAGGGGGTAGACAAAATAATGGCAAACAATATTTTAAAATATAAAGACTATATTAATATTTATTAACTAATAACATAAGAATACATTATAACGAGAACAGGCCATTCGGCCCATCTAGGCTTGTCATATCCGAGTCTAAAGAATATCCAGTACGGATACTTTTTAGATTAGGACATGACGAGCCTAGCTGGGCTGATCATTATTATGTATTTTTATGTTCTTATCTAAAACTCCTCTTCACATTTCGTCATTATGTATTCTTATGTTCTTATCTAAAAACCCTCTTCACATTTACCCTGACACTACTCCCAATTAATAGAGGGGAAATTGAAGTTTCCTGACAGGCTTGTTTTATGCTACAATAGAGCATCTTGCGTTCCAAAGCTGCAGGGTTAATTCCTGGAATTTCCTGCACAACAATATTTTCTTTCACATAAAGGGCCACACCCCCACCTTTTTTTTCTTGATGCACCCTTCCTAATCAGTTTATACCCCTCTACATTTTATTCATCCACTGCATCAAGCCATGTCTCTGTTATCCCAACAATGTCATAACTGCTATTAAGTATGATAGCCTCCAGTTCCAAATAACTGTTTTATGCTTCTAGCATTTAAACAAATGAACTTCAGAGTATTACTTGTACCTTTATTCACTCCCACTCCGACACCTAAATGTTACAAACCACCTCTGTTAACATTACGCTCTAAAAGCTTTATTTATGATATCCTCACAGGTGTTATACTTTGCTCTGTTATCTTCCATCTGGACAGCTGCTCTGCCTGAGCTAGGGTCCCAGGGTCACGGTTCATCACTTCATATGCAACCTTTTGATTCCCCAGACCCTTTAGGTAAGCATCAGTGTTGTACGGTCTTAGAGTGCTAAGCCTACACCCGGATAAGCAAGGACAACAAGCCGGTGAACTTCCTCTGCAAATTCAGTAGATGATTCCTTGCCCTGACAGAGCTCACCTAATGTCCTGTAGACAGTGGTCCGTGGGTCTTTCAGCCCAAACCTAGAATGCAGCTGTGCTACCAATTGGTCATAGTTGTCTCTGGTGCTCTCTGGCAGGGAGCACACACAAATGTATGGCATGACCCCGGAGTCACTCATGTTATCGGTCAACCTGCTGAGGTCCATCCATACTTATGTGCCATGTGCTCAAATGGAAGTATGAAAGACTCCCAGTCCTCCTTTCCATCATATTTCACCAGCTTAGCCCTTTGGCTATTAAAAGGGAAACATAAATCAGCATAGGAAGACTGCAGAGTGACACCTCCAAACTGCCTCCCATCCATTGCACTGTCCTGCTCCATGCACGAGCCTGTGCCGAGTATCTATCTCTCTGTTGTGTAGCAGGATCAGGAGGTGGGCCGGAGCTATGTACACCCTGTTCAATGACATGGAATTCTGCAGTGAAAAGGTGCTCAGCAGCATGAGCGTGTGTTACTGGGGGACAGCCCATAGAAGGATAGACCAGGTGCAGCGGGGGAGCGAGTAGCAGGTGTATGGGGGATGGGTTGCCCCATGGGGCTACTCACAAACATGGCGCCCTTTGTCATGGTGTCAGGATGTGACTGCAATGGAGCAGGGACAATGGAATCATGCTTACTGTCCAGCGTCTTCTCCATCATGGCATGCATATGTGCATCTCTGTCCCTACTGCATTTGTTTCTGTTGTTCCTGCATGTGAGCCAGCATCAAGTGTGCTCATGCAGGGGTTGTATCAACAAAACGATGCTCCACTGATGCAGCACACTCATCACCCTCATCAAAGTCAGATTTAGCTTGCATTGTTTATAAATATAGCACAATCCGCAACAATGTTGCAATTTCAATTCACTGTGGCGAAGTCACTGGGTAGCCTGTGAGAAGACCCCATGCAGAAGCGCATGTAGTTAACAGTTCAGCTATGATAACAGATTCAGCTCATCAGACAGAAGAAGTAAGTTAAGTTTGTGAAGACAGAATGGATTGCTATCGCAAAAAGTATTCAGTTTTCCGCAGTTGTCCGTAGAAAGTAATAAATCTGTTTTTATAACACTTCTGACACCACTGTTGTGGTTTCTATATTTACTAGACTAACTTGCTTTAGCTTAGCAACTGGGGTATCTAGCTAGCATTTGTAAAGCTCACTAGCTTGCTTTAACTCACTATTCCGGAGGCGAGGGTTTTGTATCCACAACATAATCTGTCTTCAAGTTGACATGTTTTATTTATTAACAAAACAGCAGCCTAACATCCAACTTGAACAAAGAGATGCTTAGCTTCAACACAGAGAACTTAATTACGTGCCAGGGCCATACAGCAATCTCAACATCTGACTACGTAGGCCAGGGGTGTCAAACTCATTCCATCGAGGGCCGAGTGTGTGCAGGTTTCTATTGTAAGCAATGCATTACATCAGGTGATTTCAATTAGGTTCCCTCCTTAGTTGAAGAAGTGAGCTAATTAGTGAAATCACCTGGTGTAGTGCATTGGTTGCAACAAAAACCTGCATACACTCGGCCCTCGATGGAATGAGTTTGACACCTGTGACGTAGGCGATATGTACTAAAGGTTATATTTCTCTCATATTTTGAGTGTAAGATCAAGCTGATGAATAACAAATACATTTTTTCATAGCCACATTTTTGCTCATCTTCACCAAGGGTGCCAATAATTCTGGAGGACACTGTATACATTTGACATTTTAAGTATTTAGCAGACGCTCTTATCCAGAGCGACTTACAAGATGTGCATCAATACAAGGTAAGAACAATCATAGCGCACAAGATCAGTGCAGTAATACAGCAATAGACATCATTGCAGGCGTCTGCGTATCATACCTGTAACACTGGGAAAGAAAAGGTTAGTGGGTTGTTGTTGTTTTTTTAAAATAGTGTAGAACAAGTAAACAGTGGTGACGAGAGATTGCTAGTTGGACTAGTTGGACAGTGTTCATTGGTAGTGGAGTCTGAAGAGGTGGGTTTTGAGTCTCTTGCGGAAGATTGGAAGTGATTCCGCAGTCCTGACCGATTGCGGGAGGTCGTTCCACCAGCGAGGGACCAGGACAGAGAAGAGGCGAGACCGCGAGGAGCGGCTGCCAGGCGCCCGGAGGGATGGGGCAGTCAGTTTGCCAGAGGAGGCGGAGCGGAGGAGTCTGGGCGGGGTGTAGGGAGTGATGAGTGACTGGAGGTATGGGGGAGCAGTACCTCTGGCCGCTTGAAAAGCAAGCATCAATGACTTGAATCTGATGCGTGCTGCGATGGGGAGCCAGTGCAGAGAGGAGAGTAGAGGGGTGACGTGGGTGAACTTCGGCTGGTTGAACACCAGGCGAGCGGCAGCGTTCTGGACTAGTTGCAGAGGCTTGATGGCACAGGCCGGAAGGCCTGCCAGCAAGGAATTGCAGTAGTCCAGACGAGAGATCACCAGTGCCTGGACCATCTGCATCGATGGCAGTGTTCAGCCGTGCATAAACCACCCAGTTCTTGGATTCCATGGCCCATTTGTGGAGGTTCTTACCACAGTTTTCACTCCTAGCTCTGTATATTGGCTCATCACTCTCATCTTGAAATTTTTCGCAGTAGACACAATGCATTTTTTCACGGTCGAGGCTCGCATTAAAACATGACCGTGTTTTTTTCGGACTGGAAGTAGCCACTTCACTGCCCGACTCTTCCCTTGGTCTCTTGTCCAGTGCTCGCTGCAAAATATGTGAGCGGAAGTGTCCTCGACATCCATTATGATACTTAGCTTTATTTTTAAGCAATGTGTTGGCGATCCCTGATCCATCATCTAAACATTTCAAGTTCACTCCAAGAGGCAAAGGGACATCACTTTCAACAAATCTTTTCAAATCATCTTCAAGGGTTTGATATGCTTTAAGATAACACTCCTTTTTATATGGACATCGCAAATCTTTGTTCGATTTTTCTTGGCACAAGCAACACAGTGCCCAATCTGTTTCTTGTCTTGTAATGAAAGGATTTTCCTTACTCATGATGAAACAACTGACTCAATGCATTTGGATTTTTCACGTCTTTAGTCTTGACACTTGGAGAGTGAGACCTGAAATGTAAAACAATTACCATATCAAGATTGAAATGACCAGATAAGATTTAGGGACTGATAATTTATATATATTTATTTATTTACCTTGCTTTCATTGTCAAACATGAAGCTCTGATGAAGGCTGTTTAGTGGAATCACGTCAGCCGTGTCTGAAATGTGTGCCTAAAATATAAAGTGCAGGGTCAATTTGTGGAATGTTACCTCAATCTCTCCCTGAGATCCTATTTATGATATTTTTTTATACCTGGATGAATTTGCTTTGGCATAAGTTAACTGTGCGTTCACACTAAAGGGGAAAATATTAGCTACGCTGTGCTACAAATAGGAGTTTGAACGCACAAATCTTTGTGTTTACTCACCTGAGAAATAGGCTTTTCACAACACGAATATTCGACAGCAAGGTTTCTTCCTCCGTTTACTGTATGCTCTCTCCCCCTGCTCCTGGTTGCTTCCTGTCTAAAAATGTAGAAAAAATGACACTATACAACAATCTAGTACTAAAAGAAGCTGAGATATGACATTCGCTCTTTACTGCGAGCGCCATATTGGAGTTTCTGCATACCAGCCACTAGGGGGCCATCCCAACTTGTGGTGGTTTTTGAAAATGTTATGCCCATACCTAACACCATGCCAAAAATCAAAAACTTGTCACAAAGTGCACAATCTTTATGATTTTTGTCATATTCCCTCCCAGCTATAATACTAATACTTATTTCCCTCAATGCCCCCCCAGTCCATAGTTTAAATATTCCTCTGCTACCCTAAGCATACGCTGGCCCAATGCAACTGTAGCTGGTTCAGGTTTATTCCATTACGCTTGTACAGGTCAGCCCTGTTCCTAAAGGACTCCCAGTACCCCATAAACCTGTACCCCTTTCCTACACAAGGTTTGTATCCATGTGTTAAATCTCCATATAAAATTTTGCTACCCTTTACTAGCACATGGTACTGGCAGAATTCCTGAGAAGACCAGTGTGGAGGTTCTGCTCCTGAACTTGAATTTGCTAACCAGTTAGCTGTTCATCTAACTAGCTGTAGCTAGGAGCAAATCTACTTACCTTTTTAGAGTTAAAATAGCAAAATAATATCCCAATAATCACAATCACAAGTAGGGAAAACACAACAAACTTCTTTACAAGAATGAATGAGTTAGACTCAGTGGCGTAGAGCAACCGATCAGGCAAGAGCAATCAATCAGGAACTCGCAGTTCACATAATGAGTTGAGCTGCCCTTTGCCTTCAGAACAGCTTCAGTCTTGTTTTACAAGTTTTGAACTGTTTCTAGTAGGATATTGGATCATTCTTCACGAAGGAAAGCCTCCAGTTCTCTGACAGATGAAGGCATCTACTCCACACTCTACATTCCAGAACGTCCCATAAATGTTCAATGATGTTTATATCTGGTGATGGGGGAGGCTATGGAAGGTGTTTGACTTAATCCTGGTGTTGATGAAACCACTCTTGAATCTGTTTAGCAGTGTGTATGGGGGCGTTATTGTCTTGGAATATGGGAACATGTTAGGGAAACAATGTTTGCACCATAGTGTTTGCATTGGTCATCTGAAATGGCCTTGAGTTCCTTGGCTGTAATTCTACCAAGCAGAATATTAATCAGATCCATTGACTCCCGCAAGATGGCTGAACATACCATTACAGATCCAGCACAGTTGGAAACAGGTAATATGGGGTGTAGGCTTCCTTTGGCTTTCTCCAAACATAAACCCATCCAGACATAGGAAAAACCAATAAAGACGACTCATCAGACAATATTGCTTTCTTCCACTGTTTAGAAGTCCAGATTGTGTGCTCATTACAACTAGGTTTGCATTGTGGCACATTGACCTTTGTTACAAGCGGTTTCTGAATGGCAACCCTACCATAAATATCAGCTTTGTGAAGCTCACAACATAGTTTTTATTTGAGACTGGGTCAAGGAGGTATAGATTCAGTACTGTAGCCATTTTTGAACTTGTATTTTTGTGTTTTTGAGCAATTATCTTGTAAGTGTCAGTCTATCCCCGTCAGTGAGCTTCAACTTCCGACCCCTGTTCCTCTTTCCTGATGCAGTTTTTCCTTCTTTGGCATATGCCGTCATGATTTTTGGCACTGTTCCCATGACACATTAAATAATTGTGCCGTTTTTGCTTTTTGGCACATTAACTATTTGACCTCTTTCAAAATCTGTTATACTGTATGTCTAATGTTGCTTTAGAAACAAACATATTAAAGTGTTGATTTTTAACAGAATCATATTGGTAATTAGTATTGACATTAATATGAAATGTGTAGACTCCTATTTAATTGTGATTTAGCAGGGCTGACCCCATTTAGTCGACTGGTCGATTGTTTGGTTGATGGGCTGTTGGTTGACCGAGATTTGTTTTGGTCAAGCAGTCGCGTGGAAAATAAATTAATAATAATTCTCCACGCAGCATGAGACACCTAGATTCATGCCACAGTTCGGTGCGTTTGTCAGTAGAATAATCCGTTCTGGATGCTGCAGGTATGGCAGTGACAGTCCTTCACTCTTAGCATAGCTAGGCCTATGTATGTTCTCTTTAAATTATATTAGGCAGTTAAGGTAATAATAATGTTGTGAATAATTCAGCAAAACTAATAAAAGTAATGTTTTATAATAAATGTGTTTTGCTAATTACCCTACACACCTGCCAGACCACTCCGTTCTGCTACCTCAGGACGCCTAGCACCTCCCCCCCTCCGCACCTGCGCTTTCTGGTCATGTCTCCTATCGGTTCTGGCTCCACGATGGTGGAATGACCTTCCTGTGGAAGTCAGAACAGCTGAGACCCTGCCCACCTTCAAGTGACGACTGAAGACTCACCTCTTCAGGGTGCACCTCTCCCCGTAGTCCGGTTTTTGTTAACTTAGGGACATAGTTGCTTAGTATTATACATGTCTACTTGTTTATGTATTGTATTAGGCTTAGGCATTATTTTCTGCATTGATTGCTTTATTGCTACCTTTGAATTGTGGCTACAGATTTACCTACAGGGTCCTAGTTTAACTATGTGGTTGCTCCTAGCACCTAGGAACTGTGCTTCCCACTAGGATGGCTTTCAGCTAAACTGTTCTTGACTACGGTTAACACTTTGTTTTACGTCGCTCTGGATAAGAGCGTCTGCCAAATGCCTGTAATGTAATGTAATGTATGGTTTATATATTTATAACTAACATGCGTAACACCCCCTTTCATGTAGCCTATATTGTATCCTTCTTGTTTTAGGCACGCAAATGTGCATTTTAATTGTAGCCTAAGATTTGCCTACAGTTAAGGTTAGTGATATAGGCATACTTTAATTACTCATTTCGATATAACCTAAGAACATAATGTCAAAGAAAAAATCTGGAGTATGGTAGCATTTCGTTTTAGTCGCAGACAATCCCAAAAAAGTGGAATGTAAACTTTTCAAGCGCATTTTCCAAGGCAGGGTTTATCATTAATAAAACGAGGAGCAGCTAAAAATGTGGACAAGCTAGTGTTACAATACTTATTTTCCTCAATAAAACACAAATAAATGTTTAAAATTCATATAATGTGATTTTCTGGGATTTGTTTTAAATATTCTGTCTCTCACTGTTAAGATGAACCTACCATGAAAATTATAGACTGTTCCTTTCTTTGTAAGGGGGCAAACTCACAAAATCAGCAGGGGGTGAAATACTTATTTTCCCCACTGTAGTTACTTCAGTAACTAGAAGAGTCCATTTTCATTTGATGTTTCTGTTATTTTGTCTACCTCCTGTGTATATATACATATATATATATATATAATATTATTTACAAGTTGTAAGCACAAATATGGAGAGTATCTTAGCACAACATTTAATCCAAACAATTAAAAAGTACTTGAAAGCAAATTACAGGCATATTGCATATTGTTTATTAATTTACAGATGGAAATGAACCAACACTCTATTGTGCTCAAGGATGCAACAGCAGTGTCCCACATAGTGTAAGGATTGGCGCCATTGTGTCAATACTATTATTGTTTTTTTCAGAAAAAGTATGACAGTGCTCTTGTGGAAGATGGCATTTGCTCCTCTCCTAAGCACGGTGACCCTCACCTCCTGGATCCCTTTCTCATTGACTCTACACCATTTAAAAACTCCCCTCACTATGATAAGAAGGAGTGTAGTGGGAGCTATGAGCCATCAGCCATTGAGGAAGCACATGACTTTGAACTGTGCAGGATATTGGGAAATGAATATACAAACCCACCAACGGTGTCCACTGAGGAATTGAAGAGGGAAACAATTTTGTGGCAGCTGGATACAGAGTACTTGCAGGAGGCCTGTGTACCCAAGAGGAGCACTGCAAGCCATGACGGAGACCAGAAGACCTCAGTGTCAGACATCTCTTTCCAAACTGAACAGTGCAATACAACAAATGGGAGCAGGGACCAACAAAAGGTGATTTTTGTAATTGTTGGTTTTCATTATTATTATATGTTTTCTGTCTGATGCCAATTGTGGCAAAACTGCCTGGTTACTTTTTACTAAATGTTCTGTAATGTAAATACATGATTCCAATCAATAAGGAATTCAAATTCTTAAAATTTGGGTATTTTCACATAACTTTCGGATTTACAAGCATTTCAGGGTTCTGAACGACCTTCATTCCCATGCATCTCGGAGGTTCTACTGTATATAGAATATAACTTTTTTGCATTTCCAGCTCCAAGTTTGTGCGGCTAATTGTGCAATATACGTTTTCTAGTTAAAAGGGTTATCTTTGTAATGATTACATTGAATTCCCTGCAAATGGTCACCGGTAAAGTTGTCATGTTTGTTCAAGCAAAATAAATATAAACAGTTTAAGAACTTTTAAAGCACAGGCTACACATTTAAATAAACTTTTAATTTAACAATAAATGTTGTCCTCACTCATTTTCAATATATCCCTATAAAAAGTCTATGCCTGGTTAATTCTGTAGTAAGAAAATAATGGTGACAGAGAGCGTAGCAAGGCAAAAGCCGTGAAGGAGCTGGAAGTGTTGGTGTTAAACGTAACTAGACACAGAAAGGCTCACATGAGGGTGGCCATGTCCATAAAAACAACTCTGGGCCAGGTTCGCATACGTAATGGGATCCGTGTATCATTGCAGGCAAAAAGTCAGTGACTTGACAGATAAATGGAGAGGCATATGGACCACTGCGGTGAGCAAATGGGCAAAAAACCTGTCAGTATCCAAAAACCTATGTTGGTGTGCAAAGACAATTGTGGAATTGCAAAGAGTGGATGCACAAGCTTCTATTAACACAAATAAGCAATATTAAATGAGAAACTGTTATGGGATATTTGATAACATTTAACAGAAAATATGCCTAATAATAATATGAGTAAAAACATGCATAATAATAGGCCGAATATAAACTAAAACTTTATGGAAAAATGTAATTTGGATTTCTCTAAATGTAATTTGGATTATTACAATGGATAACCAGTAGAGGCATAATTATTATTCCTTATTCCACCTTTCAGGGTGCGTTGCCTGACCAAATGTATGCTTAAACTCGAGGTTAGAACACGCATAACACTAGAAAATGCACATCACACCTTTTTTGAATAAAGCCAAACACCAACTGAGGAACTCATAAATGGCATCTTAAGCCAGCATATGTGAATCCAGAAAATAAGCACTTCAGTCATTCTGCATCAGAAAAAAACGTAAATCAAGTCAGAATCAACCCCATATTGTATAAATACTATTTTGTTAACTAAGTAGCTGATATAATTGTATGTGTGTTGTTGTTTCAGCTCAGACAGGAGAATGCACAGCTCAGGAATCATATTAAGGAGCTGCTGAAGAAGTCAGAGACTGATAATCAAAGGTAGGTGCAACACAGTGATTGTCTTATAGTGATCAGTTTGTCATTGACCCCTGTGTTTTAAAGATGGTGGAGCAAATGGAATAAGAGGGGAATATGTAAATATACCATCTGATGGAAATTATGGCTAGCAGAAGAGTGGTTATAGCCCATGAATGTGTTGCAGCAATGTTGCTGCTCCCTAAAATAATGTATCTAACCTGTATCTCAAACTACAGTAGAAACAATACAAACCTCAGTTACAGACTGACCGATCAACCAAATGTGGTATGAACCTGGAAGTAGCATATGCAATTATTCCTTATCAACATGAAGCTGCTTATGACCAATGGTGCTACAATGTGAGCATTAATTAGAAATGAATCACACTTTCCATGGATAAAAAACAGGCATATTTTAGCACTAGCCTATTGCTAGGTAATATGGGGAAATCAACGGGTGTGTCCATTCTATCCTTACCGTTGGCATGGATGGACACACAGGTGTGTTTGGAATATGTCCAGAGACATGACATCAAACAAATGTAAAAAAAAAAAAAAAAATGCTGAATAAATTCAAAATCCAATTGAACATTACATCTACTAATTGACAAACTGAAGGGCTGCTCAAATAACATTGCTAGCATTGGTAATTGTAGCCAGCTTGCTAGATATTGTAGCCTATTGTAAAACTTAATTCAGGATCTTATTTAGAGTCGATTTTAGAGTAGAAGAGGTTTTCAGAGAATGTTCAGTGTAAATCAGCAACACATCACATTGTTGTGGAAATCAATGCGGAGAAACAGCTGTAGACCAAGCACAGTCCTTTCTGATTTATGTAAATTAATCTCTCAGAGAAAAACATAAATAAGTAGGCTATTGAGCTTTGAGAATCAAACCAACATGGCTTACAGGGCTAACAGAATGTCCGATCAACTGCTGAATTGGACATTCTCTTTTTTTAAATTTTTCTCCCAATTTGGTAGCCAATTACACGCTCTATGTATTTAGATTTACCCTCCCCACACAAGTCTGCTGCTCGTCTCTATGAGGCAAGCTAATTCTCTGAGGGCAGCAAACTCTGCGTCCTTTGAGACGGAATTCGCCCACCCACGTTCTGGAGACACCCTTACGTGCTTCACGGCGGACCCGAGCCGGCTCACCCTCCCCCTGTGGCGGACAGCCAAATGTCGCTCCCGATCGGGGCTGATGACCAGGGCTGGTCTGGTAGAGACGGGTTTCGAACTGCTTCCCTGACAGGCAGCGCGCACTGTATCGGACCAGCCAAAATACAGTGTGTTAGACCACTACGCTGTCCGCCGCCTGCCGGACATTTATTTTAATCGCGTTCTAAACAAACTTAAAAAACTCACCAATACCGTTGTTGTTTTCAGAACCTAGCCTACACTCCAAAATGTTAATTTCATGTATTTTGGCATCTCTTTCAAAGTTACAAATACAAGTATTCGATCCCCGTTCCCAGTGCATTCTACTGTACATTCAAAGAGGTGGGTAAAATATGAAATTAAAGAAAGTGTATGCTAAGATTGCTACTTTTTGTAATGAATTAAAGATGTCCATTGTGTCTGTGTCCCACAGGATCAGGGACATGATGGAGGAGCTGCACAAGAGAAGGGTGAAGGAGGAGAGGGAGGCCCAGGCTCTGGAGACCATGGTGCACTCTGTGGAGCAGAACCTGCAGCAGATGACTGTACGTACCCATCTGCCTCTGAATCTTGAAAAATATTTTTGCTCCCAATTTTGGAAAGCCCGATTGACGCTACCGCCTATTATGAATTGCCCTTTGGGGCTGCTGGCCACAGTTGGCAGTGGCACTGACACTGCAACAGGGGATTCGATACCAGACCATGAGGCTCATCCACACACTACATAGGTGCCTTAACAGCATGAGCCTCAGCCGTCCCATCTACCTTACCTTTAAAACAATATATCAATTATTTTTCTAAACAGCAACAAGCTACACAAGTGCACAACTAGGATACTATAGTTTTTGAATGTCAGCGTAGACAATTAAATTGTTTGAATGAATAACATAAACTTTAAATGGTACATATAACAGGGCATTGCTTTATTCACTAGAACCTATTTTCTCCCCCCAGAAACGAGCAGTTAAAGCTGAAAACAGTGCATCAAAACTTAAGCAGGAGCTTCTTCAGATGCAAGTATGTATTTTTCTGCTGAAATAATATATTTTGAATCGTATGAACTATATGTATATTTTTATCTGAGAGATTATACACTCAATAATTAAAATACACTCAATGGTGAGGATAATTAAATCAATTAAGTAAAAGTATGAATAGTGGAAAATGAGAAAGATCCGCTTTGTGTGTATGCATGTGTTGTAGTGTATAGAAGGAGTAGTTTGTGATGGGGCCCTCAGAAACTATGAACCTGTTTAATAGCTTTGCACTGAATATCCAAACCCCTTTTATGTCACCTTGTTTGGAAAACACAAGCCATGCCCCATGGGGAAAGTGAGTGAGTTTGAGAACCACACCAAGTCTCGAGAGGAAGCATTGAAGGGCCAGTCATACTGTCCTTAGCTAGAACGTGTTCCTATGTTATGTCGGGGGGGTGTCCAGAAAATACATGCACCAGGCCTTCCTCTTCCTCTTCCGGTTCACAAGCTGTCTTAACATCATTAGCCTGAGGAGGCTTGTTTGAGGTGCGGTAAATACGCTTATTCTTGAACCAACCTCTTTTACAATTGCGCCAAAGGTGCACTAACCTGTTATGAAATTACCAGAATTGAGTTGGACACAACTTAAATCACGACCATCCTGAAATAATGCTAGGTTCTTGATATTGCGCCTTGACAACAAAAATAGAGCCGTTATTGTATATATAGGACATTCAAGCTAATGTGTTTTTACAGGGCCAATTGGAAGGGTACCGAAGTGAAAACGAGAGACTTCGAGCAGTAGAAACAACTGCATTAAACATCATGAAACACAATGCGCAGGTTGCCTCAGAATATCTCAACAAAGCTGCCAACAGTGCAAAGACTTCCATCAGGTGAATTGGCATTAGCTTATTTCATGAAAATGTTTTTAAAGTAAATAATGCAAAGGTATCGAATGAATCTTCTTTAAGAGCAATAAATAAAATTGACATTATTTGTTAATGCTGGTATAGGCACTCAAAGCCACCAGATTCAGGCTGTATAGTAGTTGGTGAATACACACACCAAGTACACAAGACCACAAGTGTGGACATTGGGTCAAGGCTTAAGTCATTTGTCTACTTGTTTCTGTGGGAAATTATGGCTAAAATCTGCTGAATTCTTCACAGCACCATTTACCTTCTGTGTGCATAATAATCATGTAAGCCATTTCATTTCAGCCCTTCATTTTGAGGCAATATTGGTGCAAGGGAATGATTTTGTGTGCATGCTCTTATAGTAGGCAGTAGTAGCCACGTTGGTATGGGTTGGGAATAGGGGTGGGAGTTGCGGGACTGTCTGTCAATGAGACTAGACATAATGTATTCAAGAATATCATTACCACTCCCATCCAGTAGGATGCTGTACTTCCCAGGTGAAAATAGTCTTAAAAGAGAGCAGTTTTTTCATGTTTATTGATGGATTTGATTGTCAAAAAGCACAGACAGTAGTTTTATTGATACAAAAACATAATTTACAAGAGAAATCGGCTGAATTTAAATCCATGGGAGTAATCCTTTTAACTTATATATTTTTTACTGTGACTGATAATCATGATAATACATTCCTCTCTTGTTTCCTTCCACAGGCAGTTACTGACCGAAGCAGAGACACTCTGCCTGGTCTCTCAGATGCTTTGTTCCATTGATAAGATTTCTGAGATACACTGAGGACTGGTGATTTCAACAACTGTGCCATACTGCAGCCCTGCTGCCACCTGGCAAAACAGCTCCAGAGTCCAGTGCCATGATGGTACAACTCCAATTGAGTGATTACTGCACAGTGAAGGATTTTAGTGACTTAGGGCACTTTATAACCTTAAATATTGCCTTGTTAAACAAATCATGGTTATTTTTAAAGAAATGATTATATGAATATGGCATACCTAGGTATAACCCAGGTATTTTGCCTGTGCATAAATTACATTATGATTATTACCAGATTATGCTTCTGGTGCATATTGCTTTCAAAGGATTTAAAATAAGTTGAAGGGAAGCCTGAAAAATTAATCTGCAAATCATATATTTCTTCTGTAACAGTGAAACCTTTTTTTATTAGTGAACTCAACCTTGTTACCAAGAGGGGAACATTTTTTGATGGTAAGATGGCAACAAAACTATGAAAAAAGAAATCTATATTCAGTAAAGATCTGTATGTTTTTGTAGAAACTTAACCCCTTAAACATCACCCCCTATTTTTTACATTCCCGCCTATTTAGACATACCCAAATATAACACTTCATAACGCAAGAACTGGCCACATGCCTACATTTGGTATCATTTGAAGGGCAACACATTGCAGTTATGAGGATGTATTGTGTCACACAACACAGCATAAAGGACCTAAGATAAAACATACAGCAAAATAGGCGTTGTATAGTTTTCTTGTGTAGAAAAATGTGTTTAAAAAGCAATAAAGGGGTCACATTTCATGATAAACCTATGGATTTTTGTGCATGTCTTGTACAATATGTCAACGAAGTCAATGACCCAGGGGCTTCTAGACCCAAGGGCTTATGAACTAGAGGCCTTTTAGTGAGTGGTGTCACCGGTGGTCTCCCAAGTGTCCCAAAAACTATCCAAGGTGGCCAAATTGGCCCAATGATTTCTATTCACTTCTGTGACACTGGAAAACATGCTAAAAGGTTTCTATCATCCAAACCATTATGGATCGCTATTTTGCTCACAAAACAGATACTGGGCCTTTTTTTCATATTCAGTCATCAGATAGGCAAGCAGCCGAACTAGTGAAATGCTAGCCAATGAGCACACGTGAAGTTCAAACATGAGGCAGGATATGTGACTTAATGTTGAAATATATCAGATGTATATCGGCAGTATATGTGACTTAATAAAACATACTTAATAAATGTGTGGTTAATGCAGTTAATCTCAGATAAATACACAGGCTCAAGAACATCTATATTATTCCTCACTCACATCTCCCCACTAGGCATGTCTCTCTGGGTCTCTCCTTAAATACCCCACTGTTCCCAAAATGCAAAGTGGGTAATCTAGTTATCTACACATTAGCACTCAATTAATTAAAACATAATCGTAAAATTGTAGTTTTTAACAGTGACATACTATAAGTACACTGCCTGGCCAAAACAAAAGTCACCACCTGGATTTAACTAAGCAAATAGGTAAGAGCCTTCCATTGGATAATTACTGCAGTGATTAATATGTTTTAGCTGGCAACAAGTTATTTAACCCTAACTGATGCAGTGAGTAGGTTCTCATTTCTTAAACAACCATGTCGGAAGACATATCCTGTGGTCGTGGAAAAGATGTTAATCTGTTTCAGAAGGGTCAAATTATTGGCCCGCATCAAGCAAAGAAAACAACTAAGGAGATTGCTGAAACTACTAAAATTGGGTTAAGAACTGTCCAATGCATTATTAAAACCTGGAAGGATAGTGGTGAACCATCATCTTCGAGGAAGAAATGTGGTCAGAAAAAATCTTGAATGATCGTGATCGCGATCACTTAAACGTTTGGTGAAATCATATCGTAAAAAAATCAACAGTAGAACTCACGGCTATGTTTAATAGTGAAAGTAAGAGCATTTCCACATGCACAATGCGAAGGGAACTCAAGGGATTGGGACTAAACAGCTGTGTAGCCTTAAGAAAACCACTTGTCAGTGAGGCTAATCTGAAAAAAAGGCTTCAATTTGCTAGGGAGCATAAAGATTGGACTCTGGAGCAATGGAAGAAGGTAATGTGGTCTGATGAGTCCAGATTTACCCTGTTCCAGAGTGATGGGCGCATCAGGGTAAGAAGAGAGGTGGATGAAGTGATGCACCCAGTGCCTACCGTACAAGCCTGTGGGGGCAGTGTTATGATCTGGGGTTGCTGCAGTTGATCAGGTCTAGGTTCAGCAACATTATGTGCCCAAAGAATGAGGTCAGCTGACTACCTGAATATACTGAATGACCAGGTTTTTCCATCAATGGATTTTTTCTTCCCTGATGGCACAGGCATATTCCAAGATGACAATGCCACAAATTGTGAAAGAGTGGTTCAGGAGGCATAAGACATCATTTTCACACATGGATTGCCACCACAGAGTCCAGACCTTAACCCCATTGAGAATCTTTGGGATGTGCTGGAGAAGACTTTGCGCAGAGGTCCGACTCTCCCATCATCAATACAAGATCTTGGCGAAAAATTAATGCAACTCTGGACGGAAATAAATGTTGTGACATTGCAGAAGCTTATCGAAACGATGCCGCGGCGAATGCATGCCGTAATCAAAGCTAAAGGCGGTCCAACTAAATATTAGAGTGTGTGACTTTTTTTTTGGACAGGCAGTGTATATGAAATCACATTTAAATTTAGCAGTCCAGACAATATTACATGGAATCAGTGAATTGATGTTTCTCCAAAGCTGATGCATTTAATGCTGATGCTTCTCCCACCCCACCCAAAGCTTAAGGTCTCCATTAACCAAATATAGAAAACAACAAATGACACTTCTGAGTCTGCCTTACACTTGTCTTTGATATGCCATTATTTGACATAAATTTATTTGAGATATATATGAGATTTATAAGCCCTAAAGGCCTAAATATACTTCACTAATGCGTACCCAACGCGAGCAGAATTGTTCACATACTCCACTGTGTAATTTATGTCTGTCCACGAGGCGGCAGGTCAGAACTATGGGGCCAAAAAAAAGTTGTGTCTGGCCGGCATACTTCGACAACTACAACAACAACGTTATTTTAATGTATATCTTGAAAAGACGGCAGCAGCACCAACATGTACATCGGGATGTAACCATGCTAAACTAAACTAAACAACGGAGATGGTATAGATGGTATTAGACCATGAAATGTATACCGGTGTAACTACGGAGAGTTTGTTTCTCTCATTCTACTGATGAGAGAAATTTACGATGAAAAGCATGATCAGTATTTCCATATGTCCACCAGTACATTTGATGACTTGCTTCGTCGGGTGTCGCCGCTCATTACACATCAAAGCACGCACAGTGGGTGAAGCAGAGCGGCTTGCCATCACCCTCCGCTTTTTTGCCTGCCCCCACATTTTATGTTGGCATTGCACCTTGCGTATGCGTAACATTAATTGAGGACGTTCACAAGGTCTGCACCCAATGACTGCAGGATATGCATGGCAGCCATATTACGCATGCATACGCGTATTTATAGTGAAGTATATTTAGTCCTTAACTAAAATGTATATAATTGTTTTCCTGCATTGTAGATTTAGGGAACAGGTGTGATTTGATGGTGGATGACAATTGAATGCATTTTTTGTTGCACATATGGAAATCAGGATTAAAAGACAAATTGTCTTTAAAACTGATGCCAGCTAGGAAAGCCCACATCAAAGAAAGGGCCACAGGACAAAGGCCACACCCCTCACCTGCACGAACAATCCACAGTTAGTCGCCATGGGATACTGAACAGTGACAGAGCAAGACTCGTGTGGGATAGCAACAACTTTGAACTTAATGGTGGGGTTACCTTCCCAATAACAGTAGCGCCGATTTGCTAGGTACTTTAAACTTTGGATTTCAAGCCTAAAAACCCGAGCTTGAACAGGATTCCTGGACCATCGTTGTGCCAAAGGCATTTCCTTGCATATTCCGAGTGGAATTACCTCTGTGCACCCCCAGCTCAATGGACTTCATGATGTCCCTTCCTCTGGACTAGTCCACGAACGAGTCTGCTGATAAGCTGAGGATCTCAGGATCCCTGAACTGGACCTCCCCTCAGACTGCGTAAACTAACACTTCATTATCCTTCATTATCCCACCCCCACCCCCTCGTATGGGAGACCTTTTTATTTCAAAAACATTTCTCTATCTTCCTTTTCCTTTTATTTTTGCATAATGTAGTCAACAGTTCATATCCAAGTAGGAGCATACTCCTGCCCCCATCCCACCAGCCCCCTTCCTCCCAGTGAAAACATGAACATTAAGGAAACAAGAAAAAAATAATTCATTTGACATTACACAAAGGATCATCTCACTTAATTGTTTTAAATATCCTTTTGAGGTGACTGAAAATAACCTACAAATCTGGCGCTCACATGCATCCACACTGAGCTAGGATATGGTCGTGATCTCCCACTGTACAATGTAGCCTACCTCTCTGTTACAGGTATCTGAGGTGGTACCGAATAATGTTTTCCTGAAATTAAAGGATAAAAGTATGAGACAGTGAAATATGACTTTCCTTCTCAAAATCCACTTGGATTATCTTTATGAAACAGTTCTCAAATTCACTTTCTTGATGATGTAGGTCAAGGAGTTAGTCCCTGTAGTTTCTCTCCACTGGTGTCAAAGTTCTCGAACCATGGCCAATAACCCTAAACTTCCCATCCTGCTGCTGATTCCCCGAGGCCCTGCTCTGATGCATCAGTATGCAGTATGCATGGTAGGTTGAAGTCCGGTTATGCTAGTACAGGTGGGCTTGTGAGCATGTCAACAAGTCATGCCAGTATTCTCTGGTGTTCACTCGACCATTCCATTCACATATTTTATCACGTTGCCACGTTGTTATGCTTTTGAGTAACCTGCAGCTGAGATGTTAGTAAATCATCAGTAATGCTTATAATTGTCACTACATAATATTGTTTTAGATTGTAATGATAAAAAACAATATAGTATTATCTATCTTCTATTTTGGAGATGTGTTAACTGTGTTAGGTTATGTTAGAGGTGTACATTTGTTAGTGGGAATGGGAGAGTTTGTCTATGTACAGACCCAGGCCTTTACAGAGATGCAGTACCTGCTTCCCACTCTTATTTAGCACACCATCATGGTTGTTCCGCTGCGCTGTAATGGGAGTGCGGCACAGCGTTACCAGTTGTGCTGATGTAGTCCATCTCTCTGCCAGTTCTGACATTGAGATCACCACATATCAGAACATAGACCAAAGTCTGAAAGTAGGCTTTCTCTTTTTGGAGGTTATAGAAACAGGTCACACTTAATTTATGGATTTTTGAGGGAGGACACAATGATCTCCCTATAGCCTGCAGGACAGTGGGTAGAAGAATTTGTATGACACCATGTCTCATGGAGAATAATGATATTCATGTCATTTAAACAATTGACAAAATCCAGGTTTCTTCCTTTATTTCCAAATGTGGAGGAGGTGAGGCCTTGGATATTTCAACTGGCTATCTTAAATGAAGACATTTTTAAGGTTTTCTCTTCACTTTTTGAGATATTTAATGTTTAGTTTTGTAACCGTGACTGTGATTGTACGTCGAAAGCCCTGTCCGAACAGGAACAGTTTCCCCAGGGGAGGCCAGGTAATTTTATTCACGTCCAGATAGACCATGCCAGTGATTTTGACCGGGCACGCAAATAATAATTCCAGCTGAAATAACCTACTGTTTTTCAGCGTACTCCGAGGTCCTTTGATAATTATATTACGGATCGGCATGTCAGTATTTGATGCAAATTACAATGATTTTGGGCGGTACATTTTTAATTATACTTCCCATTTCTGGCTTTGTATTGCATGTGTCGTGGAAAAAATAACTCCGCAGGATCAGAGAGAATTCCTTTAAACAGTATTAAAGCTTTAATTACGAGCAGCTGCACGGAGACCCGTGTCACGCAGGACGGCGAATCTCCCGCCTTCAAATTCAAATGGATATTTATATCCAACACAACGGAAGGGGAGGGAACAATCACAAGGGGGAAGTAACAGGGCGTTAACTTACAGGTAAATGGAGCTATGGGCTAACATGAAGATATAACAGGTTGTTAGAACAGCCCTCCCAGGGTCTTAAACCAATGGGAAGGAGGTTTCCTGCCATGGGAACGAACAACTGTTCCTTTGAAGTTGTGGCGCGAAAAGCCCTTTGTCTCTGACTTCCTGTGGCGCTGCAGCGTCACACTGAATTAATTAGTGTCTACATCCTCTGTGGATGTATCCCAACTCGATACAAATTTCTTCCTCCACAATCCCCCCTTTTGTGCTATTTTTTACAATCTGCACAAACCTTACCTTACATTTGTATAGACACTTCCTTACATTGGTGTCTAGAGCTTTTGACCCTCATCTCTGGGGGATATGGTTTTGTATGTAGAGCTGGAAATAGCCAATAGCTTTTGTGGGAGAGCTCTTTTTATTTTTATTTTTATCCACCTATTTGAGGGAGACACTTACAACTCAGTGTGAGGTTACCCGCTATCATGGGAGATTGCTACACCTCTCACATGGGGCTGAATTAGTTTGCTGTTCTAAACAGCTTGGCCCTCACAGGTCTACCCATTTTTGCCAATTGTATGTCTGCCTAACAAACATACTCAACAACCTGATTCATTTACAGCCTGTTTTACCTTCATGGCTAACATTAACAACATAAATGATATATCTATAACATTAACAGTGTGTTATGGTGTGTGTATTCTTTGTTACTTTTTTTTCTTGCGATCTTCACTGGAACCTCTAGGTCCAGATTCAGCGGCTTCGTACTTTTTTTCCTGGGAGGCGAGAGGTTTATCTAGCACGTGCCCTCCTCAGTACTCATGTTCGACTTCCCTTTTGTCTGGGAAGGGATGGGCCACGCAGGCCAAGAAACAGGAACAAAACGCTGCTGCATCTGGAGGGGGCTTCCCTTCGTTGTGTAGTGGTTCCAGGTGGGCTGGCTTTTGCACTTTACTGCTGGGTCCCAGTCGCTTGGCTTCGGGAGTGCCGGGTGAAGTCATCCTGGCCGTCTGGATTCATCCTGGCCATCTGGAGTCTCCTCCACCTGTTACTGTAGAACCCCTATGCATTTTGTTAGCATCACACAATACCTTTCTTGCATCATCCATCAGATGCATGCCCATGTCTCCGACCGGATAAAAGTGGTGATGCGTGCTGGTGCCTTGGGTGCTGAGTGGAATTCTGGTGGTGGAACCTGGTTAAGCTATGCAGTTTCGTAATAAAATCTTTTATTTAATTTATACCTTAAGGGGGAGGATATGAGGCCTGTTTTGCTGGTGCTGGATTTTCCACATCGAATTGTTGACATGTGATACCATTTTCCCATGTCTGCTGTGCTAGCACGGTAATTTTGGTTTAAATTTTTCCCAGTCCCAGTTTTTGTTACAGGCTGCCATCATTCCCCCTTTGCTCACATGCGTCACACTGTGATACACATGAGCACAGTACAGCAATAGGCTGATTGGCGCAACCGGATGGCCAGTCCGGCAGCGCCATAAGCCATCTAAGTGAAGGTAGCAATCATTGCCGGCCCATTTCCAATTTTTTTTTTTTTTTTGCGTCTAATATATATATATTTTTGGGCTTGCTACGTCTACTTGTGAGACAAGCATTGGCAATGATGGAAACCTTCGGAATAAAACCAAAAACATACAAATCAGTATGAACACATGGTACAACATATTGCGTGGAACAGCACAACGTAAAACACTCTTTGTCAGTCATTCCTTCTCCGTAAACGGTACACCATTTCGAATGCTCTACCTCCATCTGGACAACAACAGGGTCAACAGGGGTTACTGCAAAAGTGAGTTAGTGGCTTAACAGAGTCAGATGTGCAATCATTAATCATCAAGATCTCCCCATCTAACTGGACGGACACGCACATGTACACACACATATACATACATAGACATACAAATGCGCACACTCACTCAGTCCTATTTATTCTGGTATGCATACCCTAATTTCTAGGGCTGTTCCTGACCAAAACGAATTTCGGTCGACTAACTGCCGTCCGGTTTTCTCGATTGGTCAAAACCCTTTTCCCTTATATAAGTTATTTTTCTGCGCAACCGAAATAAATCTCGGTCGACCAACAGCCCATCGATCAAACAACCGATTAAATGGGGTCAATCCTACTAATTTCCAAGATTTATTTCATCTTGGAGTCACTTGGTTTTATATATATACGTAATTTGTCACGGTTGTTCCCCTGAACCACCACCAGATGGCGGTGTTGCGCCTTCCTTTGGAAGGTGCACAGCTGAACTTAATTAATTATCATCTCCCTATAAATACTCGCACCTGGCTTCGTTCAGTGCGAAATCGTAAGCCAATTTTACGGTCAAGCCGGTAAGGTCTGTTGCGTCTTTCTAAAGATACAACTCATAGAAACTTTATTAGCAAAAGAAACCGTCTCTACTCAAAACCTTCTCAGTTATAAGAACCTCTTTATGAAACCTAATTTAGGAACCTTTCTAACTTTTGGAGTTCAGTTTGGTTTCTTTCGAGCAGTCAAACAAGACCGTGTTTTGGGTTTTCATTTTCGTTCTTTTTTTTTTCTCTACTAGCCTTTTCTAATTTGTTTCGGACACTCGGTTGTCTTTGGTTTTGCTATTCGTTTTCCCATTACCATTTGGTATACCGGTGGAGAGATTTTGCCACCGCGTGTTTTTGTTTACTTATATCTTTTATAAGGTATTTTGGTTATCGGGTGCGTTTCGCTACCCTTACTTTATCTACTCTACGGAGTTTTTTTCCAGTTCGTTTGGTTGTGTCTGTGTGACACTTAGTCACCCGTTGGGTGATATTTTCTGTTCCTCCTTATTTGTTCATTCCCCCCTATTTCTCTGATCTTCAGAGCTAGTGGTTAGACTGTAGGGCAGTACAGTCTTACTTATTGATCCCCCGGGGTTCTGCGAGTGGCACCAAGCACCAACCACCCTCACAGTAATTATTATTACTATAGTTTTCCCAGGAGTTTCTGACACGACCCAGACCCAATTCTAATGGGATATAGCCTCCTTTATGAATACTATTATTTACCCTAATTTTTCATTGTAGTTTACACTTTTTTTGTAAATATTTCTTTTCATTAAACGCCTATGGTTTCTGTCTTTAATCAACAATAAAATCGGGTACATAATATATACATAATCCAGGATGCTACCACGCGATCTGTCAGTTATACCCTCGATATTAAATCAGCTTCGCAGTCACTATAATGATGCTTCAAAATATTACTGCTAGCTTAACTTAACCATCATTAAACACAGCATGCTTTGTAGATTGAAGCTGATACTCGAGTTCTACTTTACCATAGTGTGCGCGTCAAAACCGCACTTCCGTCCTCATCCATTGTACGCATCTTAAATCACGATGGATGGTACTATGAGAGTTCACTCGGAGCACACAGTTAATCTACCTACGGAAATATGTTTTACCTCAGCGAATATTAGGTTAGCTGACTACAGGTTAGCGAGAATGATCAATACTGTCTATATCTTTACTGATCAGTAGCACAAACTTTGAATAGGACCCTTCCGCCATTCGGGTTCACAACACGCACGCGCGGTTCTCAGGACCGCTCCAAGCCGACATTTACCTGAGCTGTCCGTGACCCTCTTCGCTCGGTTCCTCTTTGCATTCAAATACTTCTAAACGTGACAACGACACGGCATTACCACAAAAGTTACTCCAACCCCATTTGTAACACCAAATGGAGGTAATTGTGCTACTGATTTATTGCGACCGTAGCCACATATAAATGTATTGATACAGAAAAATACCGCTCACTAGCTTCCCACTTAAATCACCGTTAGCCCGATAACCCTTGCTATAGAGGTACATTAGCGTGCAAAATCTTAATGTCCCCACCCAAAACCGGGTTGTACTCACTTCCCAACCCCCCCTTTTCTTCCCTAGCGGCCCCCGCCCCCAACGTGTTCTCTAGTGGACTACCTTTGGGAGACAATAGAGCCCCCAGGGGGGTCTTACGGCTCTGCTTACAGGAAGACAGGGTGTCTGGGGTGGTATGTCGCAAAACCAGTTCTATTGGCGAGTCACAAACTGATTGCCCTGGCTGATCTGGGGGAAAGGAATCCCTTTTGTTGGAGTTTCCCTTGAAGCTCCGCCAAAAGCCATTTCCCGATCGCCATTTCAACGCTACTAATTTAATATTTTACACAAATCCTTGGTTTGAATAAAATACAGTTGCTCACTCCAGTAGATGATAAAAAGGTCCTACATTTAACCCCATTTGCCCTTGAAATGTAGGAGTATAAGCAACAAGAACATATTCCGTCTAATTGAACACCACGTGTTCACCCCACAGCATGTGTTAAATCTATCCTGGGAATTAACTATTTTTCTCCTATTTCTATTTTCTAGTTATTATTTATTATTACTTTAGGCCTATACCTTATAATATGCAGATTACTATTTTTCTCCTTTTTATTCTGGGTTTCCTCACAATAAAGATAGGGGTCATCTCTCTCATTGTTTTCCTTCATTTCCCCTCTGTATCTTTATAACGGCGCCTGCGCGATTAATTCAAGCGCCAGGCTTAGTCATGCCAACAAAGGAATGCTAGTACATCTGTCCCGCTTTCCTAACGCACTCCCCAAATATACTATTTTAGCCAAATCAAGAGATCCATTATCCGGGAATCGGAGATCAGGATTCTTGTGCGTATATTTATTCCTGCTCTTTACTTGATAGCATGTTGTGGATCATAGTGCGTATACATACATATATTTTATTATAACAAAATATTTATTATAATTATTATAGCTATTATTATTATTCTATAGTATACAATAGCTAGCAGAACCGTGATTCAGCTACGAATCCTGATTCCGCCACTCCGATACGCAACCTTCTGCAAACGGATTCTCACTCCCGTCCCATTGTTCCACAAACTTATTCCAAGAACTGCACCTGGCCCACGTAGAATGTTTGAGCAAACATTTGCAACCGGCCTGCACGTCCTTTGTCTGGAATACCTTACGGGTGAGTCCCTCTAACAGCTGGACATGTGCTCAACACCACATGTCCCTGATCTCCTATCTTGCAAACGGCTTCTCACTCCTATCCCATTGTTCTACAAACTTATTCCAAGAACTGCAACTGGCCCACTGTTTGAGTAAAACTTGCAAACGGCCTGCACGTCCTTTGTCTGGAATTTCTTTACGGGTGAGTGGAGAACCACTTCGCTCTAAACAAATCACTTTAGTTTGTTTATATATTATCTAACCGCTGGACAAGCGCTCTCACCACGTGTCCACCACACAGCGTCCTGTGTTTTCGTATCTATAGGCCCATTTTACTAACTTACGAACAACAATCCCGGGTACACACAAGCACACAATTCTGTGAATCGCTTTTCTTCTTGCCACCAGTAGTAAAACCAGTCTAATACTCTGATCCTTTTACGCGTATTATCAGCTAAACATTTTAAATATCTAATCCAACAATTGATCCACCGCTACCGACTATAACCATAGCCCTAAGCGATCACAGAATGTGCCCTGTTGTTTCACAGTGCATATGCGCGACACGACAAACTCTAACAAACAACACTACATTCATATGAGATTGTTCATTCTCCATCCCGGGTATTAATAGCGACCGTTTCAAGTTATCGGCTGCATCTTGCCACACGTAATTATACGGTCTACTCCTTGGTCCTTTTCTGCGTATTATCAGAAATACTTGTATCCAATATCCAATAATTGACCCACCGCGACCGACAATAACCATTGCCCTAGCCGATATACCTTGATGGTCCTATATGCGCGCAACTAAGGCGTAGCTCGTACTTAAGCTACTGGAGTAACAGTCACCGCAAAGCCTAATGACACATATCTCTCTCCGCGGAGTTCCAACTAGATCTAGTTTTCCCATGTTGTACAACAAGTAAAATATTCTCTTTTACAATGCGCAAGGCCACTGGAATATTTTACTTTCTCAGATATAACAGACGCTCCCTTCGACCTCTTTTCGACCTAACCTGCCCGTTCGTTTCGCCTACCGCATCACCAGATATACGCGATCATTCGTATCCGAAGCTAAATATTTTAAATACCTAATCCCCAGACTGATCCACCGGTCCTACTATAACCATAGCTTGTTCCTTTAACCGTACTGTTCCCTCACATTAACACTTACCAAGTCCTGATCAATAAGTTTATCAGCTAAGCATTTTAAATACCTAATCCAATAACTGATCCGCCTTTTCCGACTATAACCATAGCTAAACTTTCGTCGAAGTTCCTCTGTTATCGGTTAACCTCCTCAAACATTCAGTATACTGTTTAAACAAACTCTCTCCTGTGTCCCTGTAATTGCGGAACGCGAGACTCTCTGTTGCGTTACTCACCTTCACTGACGGGAACAGTCAAATACCACTATAATGGGTTTTGAATAAGGCCCCAACCTTTCTCTCTATTGCGCAGCGGCGCATGTCTGGTCCCATCAGTGGAAGCAAGGCCGTTCTGTCGAGTGTCTGCATTCCCGGGTCGAAGGCACCAAATTGTCGTGGAAAAAATAACTCAGCAGGATCAGAGAGAATTCCTTTAAACAGTATTAAAGCTTTAATTACGAGCAGCTGCACGGAGACCCGTGTCACGCAGGACGGCGAATCTCCCGCCTTCAAATTCAAATGGATATTTATATCCAACACAACGGAAGGGGAGGGAACAATCACAAGGGGGAAGTAACAGGGCGTTAACTTACAGGTAAATGGAGCTATGGGCTAACATGAAGATATAACAGGTTGTTAGAACAGCCCTCCCAGGGTCTTAAACCAATGGGAAGGAGGTTTCCTGCCATGGGAACGAACAACTGTTCCTTTGAAGTTGTGGCGCGAAAAGCCCTTTTTGTCTCTGACTTCCTGTGGCGCTGCAGCGTCACACTGAATTAATTAGTGTCTACATCCTCTGTGGATGTATCCCAACTCGATACAAATTTCTTCCTCCACACGGTGGCTTTTTTTTTTTTGACGTGGTTCTAAACGATTAAAGCTTGCATGCACCAATTTTACAACCTATATTATATCATTTCAAATCCAAACAGCAAAATCAGACAGTATCAGACAAATCAGATTAAATTTAGCTGACAAAATACTTTTGGAGTTCACTGTACAGTATGCTACATCTCATATGTAAGGCATGCTCATATGCATAGCTTGTGTATTCACCTCATATGAACTTCATCTTTTGTTAATTTGGTTATGTACAGAACTTTGGGATATAAATTAGGCTACAGTAATTATGAGGTTAGAGATAAGACTGTCAGCTGTAATTTGAGTATTTTCATCCATATTAGGTGATGGGTATAGAAATGTGTCAGTCTTAAATACTGTAGCGATCCAGGGGGGTCGCTACTTAGAAATGTTTGCGTGGGGCATTATGGGGGAATGTGTGTTTGTTCGTTCCCCCTGTGTAAATTAGCTTATTGTGTTGTTTAACTTTATGTGTTATATGTGTTATTGTTACCATTTTTGTGTGTTAGCTGGCTGGTCACGGTGAGCTAAATGTTAGAGCCACTGCGACCAGTGTGCCTATATTACTTTGTGTATGTCCTTGTAGTTCTGTGCCGAAAGTGTTCATCATTGATTGAGTGTTCTTCCTGGTTGTGCTAACTGGTTGAAGAAGCAAATGGTCTGGCGTGTCCTTTTAAGGACGCGTCTGCACCTAGCAAAGTTCCTGAGATATTATCCGGGGTTGTGCGGTGTATGGAACACGGATAATTATCGCCTTTTAATAAAGTGGCTATTCCTGTAGCCATCTTTGCACTGCTGCTGGACTCTGTGTGGCTTCTTGATACATCACCCCGCGCATGCTCGCTACAATACTTTTGGAGTATACTGTATGTTTTGATTGATGTGATGTAATTTAGCTACATTATTATTATTATTTAGCTAAATCAATTGTGTTGTCAAGACAAGTTAGCTTGTGGTCAATAGTTAATATCAATTGCTGATATAATGAATAGACCTATGCATGCACAAGTCTTTTTTAGTTACTGTGTTAAAAAATAAAATAGATCTATCATGAGTGGGGCCACCAGTTTGATCCTACCAGTTTTTTAAGGACCACCTTTCTCTGCATTCTATATTACAGTTAGCTGTTGGTGTCCCACAATAAGTGCACCAAGGGAGCGGAGAAGTATGTTTTGGGAATGTGACGTCCTGCAAAACTTTGATGATAATGTGTGGTACCGTAATTTCAGAATGTCACAAACAACATTCCAAAACCTTTGTGACCAGCTTCGCCAGCATGTCAACCCGAAAACCACTGTGATGAAAGCCCCAGTCTCCCTGGAAAAAAGAGTGGCAGTCACTCTGTACAAGCTTGCAAGCAATGTTGAATTCCATGAAGTGGCCAACCTGTTTGGAATTGGAAAAAGCGCTGCTTTTTGATACAGGAGGATGGGCATGGGCTTGACCGCCCAGTGTCCTATTTCTCCAGGAAATTCAATTCTTGCCAGTACAACTATTCAGTAATTGAAAAGGAAGCATTAGCACTCATTTGGGCATTGCAGCATTTTGAGGTGTATGTGGGGGCAGGTGCAGGGCCGATTGTGGTGTTTACTGACCACAATCCCCTGACCTTTCTGCACTCCATGCAGAATCCGAACCAACGGCTTATGCGCTGGTGTCTGTACCTACAGGGTTTTAACCTGCAGGTTTCTCACATAAAAGGTCGAGAGAATATTTTGGCGGATGCACTCTCTCGAGCGCCCGTTTAGTCTGTCGGTCTGTTTCTCTGTCTTTTCTTCTTGTCTCTCTCTCTCTCTCTCTCTCTCTCTCTCTCTCCCCTCAGGTTCTCTCTCTTGCTCTCTCTCTCAGTTCGCGCGGCTGGGATTGGGGTGTGGTTGGTATCTGGGGTTTTGGGAGGGTGTTACTGGGAGTGGTAGGTAGTAATAAAGAAATGGTTGATAGACTAATTTATGTTTTTTTGTATTTCTTGCCCAATAGACCCGCTTTGGTGGCCAGGGGGGGGGTCTCTCTTGAGGGGGGAGATGTGACGACCATGCCCTGTCTTCCTCAACTGCAGTTATGGCTGTCGGCCAGCTGGTGGCAGTGTTGCATGCCGTCCTTCCCTTTTCCTGGAATTGCCTTAATTGCCGTTTGTGGCTAATTAGCTACCTAGTGGTAGCACCTGGGAAAGCCCCTTTATAAGTGGCTTCGCCCAGGTGCTCGGGAGATAATGATATCTCAGGAGATTGTTGTCTCACACTGCACTTAGCTCTTGACTGGGCTGGTGGCTGCGGGTATCGGGTTGGTACTTTTAGTAGCATACTTTATCTTGTTGTTATATTGGATTGTCACACTCCACCTGCACTCACACTCCAACACCCCTCTACAGATTCACACTGACACGCATCCACACACACAGAATATTGAAATAAAACTCTTTAAACGATTTACCTGGTCTGGTCTCCATGTTTGTTTTTGACTGCTTGAGTGTCGGTCATAACAATGCAACATCTTCTGGGAGGTGTGTGAGGCACTCTGCAAATTGAAGAGTGTATGTTAGAAGACTTACAACTACCTGAAGTTAAAGTCATCATTGGGGGATTTGAGAGGAAAACTGACTTTCCAATGTGTGCTGGAGCCTTGGATGGCACTCATATACCTATTGTAGCTCCATCTGCCTACCATATGGACTACCACAACCGTAAAGGCTGGTACAGTGTGCTGCTGAAGTATAAATTCATGGACTTTGACGTTGGCTGGCCAGGAAAGTGCCATGATTCTTTTGTTTTTGAAAACTCTCGCCTTTGCCAAAAACTTGAGAATGACACTTTCTTCCTGCCTCTCACCAAGAACATACAAGATGTTGACACACCAGTGCTAAATCTTGCTGACTCAGCCTTCAGCCTCACAACAAACATCATGAACCCATTATCAGACGGTACAGCAAGGGGACCTCAGAAACAGTTCAACGAATGCTTGAGCAGTGCTCGCATTCATGTTGAGCATGCTTTTGGGTGACTGAAAGGACGCTGGCATGCCATTATGAAGAGGAATGACTCACAAACGGAAAATGTGAAATACATAGTAGCAGCCTGCATTGTTTTGCATAACTTTTGTGGGATGCAGAACCTCGAGTTTGTCAACACCCCAATGCTCCCAGAACAGGACAACACACCTGAGCAGCCTGAGGATGAAGAACCTGACGAGCGGAAACCCCCTGCACTTACCAATGCTGATCGTATCCGTGAAGCTCTAGTCGCACACATTTCAGACAGACAATTAAATACAAAAATGTATCTTTATTTCAAGATTTTTTCATTTTTTGGTTGCTGACAAGCACTACACAGTTGCAAAGCACAGATTTTTATGTTTTTTAATATAAATGTTTTACCTTGCCTTCTCCTTAAAGACAATGTACATATAAAAAACTAAATGACTAATTTCAAATAAAAGTAAAGGGTTCAGTTAAAATAAAAACAAAACTGTAAAAATATAAATGTACAATTATTGTTAGCACCTGAGAACTAAAGTGCATTTTCTTCCCAAGGGAGGTTCTTTTTTTCTTTTAATTGCACAGCCTCTAGAACAAAATAAAACATTTAAACATACCCATACTGTATCCTTATTTTCTCTTCCTATCCCTAAACTATACTACGGATGGTCTGGTTGGTCGGGTACTTGGTAAATTGGTGTAGCCACTGGAGCTGGTGGCATGGGAGCTGCATATGGAAAAATGGTTGGGTCAGCCAAAGAACCTGGATAACCTAGTTGTTGTCCAAATTGAAAGGCTGGTGGAGGCCCATACATAGGAGTGGATGGTGGAGGCCTCATGCACTGCATAAACTGCATCATCATTTGGCGATTCTCACGAGAACGCCTCTCTTCAGCCTCCAATCGTTTCAGCTCAAAGTCGAGGCGTGCCTTCTCTAGATTGAGTCGACTGTGTTCCACCTCCCGCTCCCATGCGAATCGAGTCCTTTATCCATAGCTTCCATCATTTTGGTTTTTCTGCCTTTTCTTTTGCGTGTAACTGTCAACAAAAAACAGCCTACTCAACCACAACTAATTTCTGACGTAATTGGTAATTACATTGCATCCATGAGATAGAGGTATTTGAAACAGACTTCTAAAATGGGAATGAATTCCTAATTTGGTAAGTATGCATATCAGTAGAACTATTACCTTGGGGAGTGCCACTAGATGGTTTGCTTGTGCTGGGACTCATCTTCATCTCCGTCAGCTGTTCTTCTGCTGCAGTCAGATGCACGATCATCAGGGGGTTCAGTTGACGATTCTGAAATAGGACCTTAAAAGAAAAGGCAATTCCATGAAGCACGGTGTAAACATTTAATTCCAACTTTGCCACGTAATTAACTATAATGATGTTGTTAACATTAGTATTGAACGGTTACCGCTGTTGGAGCACATTGGTCTGGGAGCGGTTCAGGTAAAACGTGTTTTCATTGAAATATGATCAAATTAACCTTTATGCTTTTCACCACATGTGAAGAACACGCAATAAACGTTAGAACTGCTGAATTTAATGTTACTTCGCTTTGATTCCTTTAATTAGTTCTTGAATGGCCAGTTAATTATGTATGCATTAAGTTGTAAGTTCACGTAATTACCTAGCTAACAAGTAATGAACCAGAACGTTAATAATGACAATATAACACAAAGTAAATGGCATGAGTCACTAAATAGATACTGTGTGATTTACAATTAGGAGGTTTATCATCGATTCAAAAACTGACATTCGATTGAAAAATAATTCAAAATAATAATGTTAAATCTATGTATTTGTATAGGATGAAGCGCTATAACGGGGAATTGAACTCCGGTCTCCGTGGCCAGCGTTGGACGTTATAACCACTAGACCATGCGGGAGACCCACATTACATTACGTTTTAAGCATTTAGCAGACGCTCTTATCCAGAGCGGCTTACAAGATGTGCATAAATACATGGTAGGAACAATCATAGTACGCGCAAGAGAACAGTGCAGTAATACAGCGATAGACATCATTGCAGGCAGCTGCATACCATACCTGTAACACTGGGAAGGAAAAGGTTTGTGTTTTTTATTTTATTATTAAGTGGAGTAAGCAGGGGTATACAGTGTAGAGCAAGTAGGCAGTGGTGATGACAATTAGCTAGATGTACAGAGTTCAGTGGTAGTGGAGTCTGAAAAGGTGGGTTTTGAGTCTCTTGCGGAAGATCGCAAGTGATTCCGCGGTCCTGACTGATTGCGGAAAGTCGTTCCACCAGCAAGGGGTCAGGACAGAGAAGAGACGAGACCGTGAGCGGCTGCTAGTGATTTGAATCTGATGCGTGCTGCGATAGGGAGCCAGTGCAGAGAGGAGAGTAGAGGGGTGACGTGGGTGAACTTCGGCTGGTTGAACACCAGACGAGCGGCAGCATTCTGGACCAGTTGCAGTGGCTTGATGGCACAGGCCGGTAGGCCTGCCAGCAGGGAATTGCAGTAGTCCAGATGTGAGATCACCAGGGCCTGGACCAGGAGTTGTGTGGCCTCTTAGGTGAAGAACGGTCGGATCCTCCGGATATTGTGGAGGGAGAATCGGCAGGTCCGAGTGATCGCTGCAATGTGGCCCGAGAAGCACAGCTGGTTGTCCAGGGTCACTCCAAGACTCCTGGCAGACTGGGACAGAGACACTATGGAGCCTTCAACTGTGATTGACGCATAAATCATCGGGGAGCCCTTCGCTGGGAGGAAGAGCAGCTCTGTCTTCCCCAGGTTCAGCTTCAGGTGGTGGGTGGACATCCATGCGGAGATGTCAGCCAGGCATGCAGAGATCCGTGCCGGGACCTGGGTCTCAGATGGAGAAAAGGAGAGAAAGAGTTGAGTGTCATCAGCATAACAGTGATAGGAAAAACCGTGAGCAGAGATAACAGAACCAAGTGACTTGGTGTACAGGGAGAATAGGATGGGGCCTAGCACCGAGCCCTGCGGGACTCCAGTAGCGGGGGTGTAGGGAGAGGAGAGGGATCCTCTCCAGGCCACCTGGTAGGACCGGTCAGCCAGGTAGGACTCAAACCATGTCAATGCAGATCCAGAGATTCCCATCTCGACGATAGATAAGAGCAGGATCTGGTGGTCCACGGTGTCGAATGCAGCTGACAGGTCCAGGAGGAGGAGGATGGAGCTGCGGGATTGGGACTTATCCACGTGAAGAGCTTCCGTGACCGCAAGGAGAGCAGTCTCTGCGGAGTGGTCTGCCTTGAACCCAGACTGTTTAGGATCAAGCAGGCTATTCTGTAGGAGATGATCAGACAGTTGGTTATAGACAGCCTGCTCGAGGGTTTTGGAGAGGAATGAGAGGAGGGAGACAGGTCGGCAAACTGTTTGTTTGCCATATAGAGTTGCAGAGATAATTAACAATCAGGGTCTGAAATTATTATTAATAGTAGTATACATGGTCTAGTCTACTCATTATTTGTAAAAATAGTAGTTGTAGTAGTATACATCTACTCACTATTTGTAAAAAGATAATTGAAAGAACAATGGTGAAGTATTTTAGTTTATCTTACCAGATGGCTCATCACCAGTCTCGTCCTCAGAGCTGAAATTGTCCATGTGAGCATGCCTGGGATTGGTCATCGGGCGACAACCTGTTGACATCAACCAAAGTTCAGTTAGTTATGTTGTCACTGTTAAGTGGAAGGATTTTTATGATAAATATTCAGTCAATAATTTAGCCATCCAGCCCACCTGCTAGCTATCCAGCCAACTATTCAGACAGCTAACATTAGCAAAGCCATTTAATTTAAATTTAATGCTTAACGTTAACTTACCCAAAACAGCGTCCATTTCGATAAAGTACGGGCAGTACAGGGCGTCTGAACCAGTTTTCTTGTTGTGCTTGATGCTTTCTCGATAGCCTATTTTTTAGGTAGTCTATCCTTTCGCGGCACTTCGTCGATTCGCCAAACGTGGTCTTCACCGATGGACATTTGTCGCAGACCTTCTTGTATATCTCATCCCAAATTTTGTGGTTGTGGATCGATTGCTCAAATTGGCATTGGAAGCGCGGTTCCCCGCATACTGATATGAGGCATAAAGTATCTTCTCGAGTCCAGTGTCGAGTCTTTGCTTTAGGCATGTCTTCGTGTCTTCGTGTCTTCACGTTACGTGTGCGTTGTGTGATTTTTTTTTCTCCCGGTAGGCGGGAATAGAGTGTGACGAATACATCCGGGAACAGCCAAACAGACACGCCCCTCAGTAATTTGGGGGAGTAATAAAGGGACATTCTTATTCCATGCGGATCGGCCATTAAAATCACTGGTGCTATGATTTTTTTTTAAATTACCGACGTTGTCGGGCAATACTAATCTCGTCCGGACAGGGTTTAAGAAGCAACCCCCATGAGTTTCTCGTGTTCTTGGTTCTGCCCTGCGTCTATAAGCGTTGCTGTAATTGTTATATTCTGAGTAGCCTATCTGTTCTGTTGTTTTTTGTACTTTGTTTATTTTGTCATCAGTCCTTATTCATTATTCTTTATTCAGTTTTGCATTTTCATCGTTCTGTCACGTTCTGGTCCCTGTCTGTCTTTGTTCCGTTTATTTCGAGATCCACTCCTTGTCTTGTCATGCACTTCGGGAAGTTCTGCATTTCGGGTTTTCTCCGTCTTCGCTTATTATCTCGTTTTCTTCCTTCTTACTTTCTAGATTGCACTTTGTATATATTAGTTAGACGTATATAGTACTAACCAACTAATCTACTAACATTAGGGATTTAGATTAAATTACTAACACTACTAATCACTAATTATCTCACGCTTCTGACTATAGCTGTCATTCTCTCTCTATCGTATCCCTGTTAGCTTTTCACTTTCCCTTTCATTCGCACGTAGCTTCTCTCTTTGCGTTCCTCCCCTTCTAGCTATGCACGTGTCTGCCTGATCTCCCAGGTCGTTTATTGTCTATATGTTTGTATGTTTCCCAGTCCGTGTCTTGCGTTGTCCCTCGTTATTGGATTAACGATTCCCATTGTTTACACCTGTGTTCCTACCTCTCTCTCCTCCCAGTCACACCTGATTCCTATTGTTTTACCCTTTCCGTTTTGTATATCTGTTCCGCGTTTATGTTCCTTCCCCGTCAGAACGTTGATCATTATTCCCTGTGCCTACCCTTATTCAGCCAGTGTTTATTGATTTATCCGAGACTTCCCTTCTGTTTACTACTCCGAGCCTGCCTAGCGATTCTGTCTGTTTGCCTATCTGCCTACCTGTTTTTGACTTTTTGGACTGCCTTTTGTGACTACTCTCTGCTTCTTGATTCTGTACCTTCGCTACTTCTGATGACTGGTTTTGACCCCTGCCTGAATTAAACGTTCCTTTTTGCCTGATCCTGGTCTGCGTCTGGGTCCTTATCCCGCACTTCACAGTAATAAAGCCGGTAGCGCGGTCATGGAAAAGCAAACTTCCTTCAGCAGTCTCAGTTACAATATACAGAATGTGTTGATTTGCATACGAATTATAATAACTGACTGCAGTGCTATGGTTAATACACCTTGTTGATATTTTCGAAGACTGTCCCCAAGAATCGTGGACGTCTGATTACCGTAGACCAGCTAGCAAACCAGTGCTTTCACTAACTAGCCTAGATGATGCTGTTATGTTTAACAAGGTTAACACATGTAACGTTGGCTATCTATGCAGGTAACATTAGCTATGGAAATCGTAACGTTACATTTCTAGTTATTTTATCCGGTTAAATTCATAATAGGTCTACATCGGGAATTTAGCAGTAATTAAACGATCTGAGCAATGATTTTGTTACTAATTGGCCATATGCTCAGGTCACTTCTCAACAGTGCAGCAATCTATTCTCCATCTATTGCTGTTGGTGCAACCATATACAGCACAAAGCTTGGGCATTAAGCGTAAGCGAAATAGTTAGCTTCCTCACATAACGTTAATGCTCTGATTGTTTTGTTGCCTTCCAACATGGTGGCGCACATTCGTGGTAACCATTGGTAACGCGGTTTCTGGTGTTACGCGACAGGTTTATAGGAATATGCTAGCAACGCAGTAAGACGTAGATAACGGACTTCTTGCTCTGCTTTGCATTTTATGATTAAACCAGAGATGCTAGACAGTTCATACATAAGTAAAACCACAACAACGCAATATTCCTTGTTGGACAATAATAACCTAAATTACTTGTAAAGTGCACCGCCCTGCAGACACACCCTTGTCTCGTTTCCTGTCCTCACCAAGTGGACGTAACGAAAATTTGAGGAGGTAAGTTAGCTAGCTAAATAACTTTTAACGTATTCTTAACGTAGCCTTTGACACGAATGGTAGCCCGGTCGCCCCAGGCAACCAGTCAATGCAAATTATCAGTTATTATTTTTTTGACTATACATTTTTAAAATGTAGAATTAATTGTATATAAATGATAAAAATGAGTAAAATATGATTGCGTTTGGGTTGAGCCAGTGAAGTCATAGGCTGATGGCTGCTGGCCACCCATGGCGCGAACAACTTTTGGACGTCAGCTAGTTAGACAGCAAGCGAAAAGAAAAAAGTACTCGTTTGCCCAACACTTATTCTTATTATGCAATTACGCAATAATAAAATAGCCGTGGCTATCTTGAGGATCAAAAAATGGTTGTTGGGTCACGTTAGCTAACTGGTGCTAGCTTCTTCGCTGTGTGGTAGGCTATGTCGTATATAATGTTCGCTAGAAGAGTTTTGATTAACACGCTAAGGTACTCGTCAACTGCAAGCCTGCTAACGTAAACTCGTTGATAGTTGATCTTTTCCTGCAATTAAATTCAATTAAATTAAATAACCTGGAGGATGTTGTCTTATCAATAAAAATGTATTGGTCTGGGAGCGGTTCAGGTAAAACGTGTTTTCATTGAAATATGATCAAATTAACCTTTATGCTTTTCACCACATGCGAAGAACACGCAATAAACGTTAGAACTGCTGAAGCTAATTGAATGTTACTTCGCTTTGATTCCTTTAATTAGTTCTTGAACGGCCAGTTAATTATGTATGCATTAAGTTGTAAGTTCACGTAATTACCTAGCTAACAAGTAATGAACCAGAACGTTAATAATGACAATATAACACAAAGTAAATGGCATGAGTCACTAAATAGATACTGTGTGCTTTACAATTAGGAGGTTTATCATCGATTCAAAAACTGACATTCGATTGAAAAATAATTCAAAATAATAATGTTAAATCTATGTATTTGTATAGGATGAAGCGCTATAACGGGGAATTGAACCCCGGTCTCCGTGGCCAGCGTTGGACGTTATAACCACTAGACCATGCGGGAGGCCCACATTACATTACGTTTTAAGCATTTAGCAGACACTCTTATCCAGAGCGACTTACAAGATGTGCATTAATACATGGTAGGAACAATCATAGTTTGTGCACGAGATCAGTGCAGTAATACAGCGATAGACATCGTTGTAGCCAGCTGCATACCATACCTGTAACACTGGGAAGGAAAATATTTGTAATTTTATTTTTTTAATTAAATGAGTAGGCAGGGATACATAAACAAGAAGAAGAAATATAAATATAATATAATATTATATAATAAACAAGAAATAGGCAGTGGTGATGACAGTTGGTTAGATGTACAGGATTCAGTGGTAGTGGAGTCTGAAAAGGTGGGTTTTGAGTCTCTTGTGGAAGATCGCAAGTGATTCTGCGGTGCTGACCGATTGCGGAAGGTCGTTCCACCACCGAGGGGTCAGGACAGAGAATACGACACTACAGAAGGCTGTACAGAAGGCTTGCTGTTACAATGGCCAACGGAGGAACCACAAAGTATTGATAACAGGGGGGTGAATATTTGTGATTTTAGATTTTTCTGGGAAAAACATAATTTCTGAACCGTTTGATTGTGGTTTGTGCCAATTCATTATTATTAAAGAATATAATTTTCTGAATTTTGTGAGCATAAAATAAAGCTCATTACTTATATAGTTTATTTTATACAATCTTTATCAACAATCTTTTGTTCATCTTTATCAAGGGTATGACTACAAACGGAGTCTACTGTATACGTATATACGTATACTTATATAGCCAAAGGTCAGTGGCCACCCCTACTAATTATTGAGTTCAGGTGTTTCAGCCACACCCATTGCCAACGGGTGCATAAAATCCAGCACATAGCCATGCAATCTCCACAGACAAACATTTAGAATTCAGAATGGTTCATAAAGAGCTCAGTGACTTTGAATGCGGCACTGTCATAGGATGCCACCTTTGCCACAAGTCAGTTTGTGAAATTTCCAACTGGCCAACTTTAAGTGCTATTATTGTGAAGTGGAAGCGCCTAGGAGCAACAACAGCTCGGCCATGAAGTGGTAGACCACGCAAACTCACAGAGCGGGGCCGACGAGTGCTGAAGCGCATAGAGTGTAAAAATCGCATATCATCTGCATCACTCACTGCAGAGAACCAAACTGCCTCTGGAAGCACCATCAGCACAAGAACTGCATCGGGAGCTTCATGGAATTCTGTTTCCATGGCCGAGCAGCTGTACACAAGCCTCACATCACCATGCGCAATGCCAAGCGTCGGATGGAGTGGTGAGCACGCCGCAACTGGACTCTGGAGCATTGGAAACGTGTTCTTTGGAGTGATGAATCACTCATCGTCTGATGGAGGAATCTGGGTCTGATGGACTACCTTCCCGAATGCATAGTGCCTACTGTAAAGTTTGGTGGAGGAGGGATAATGGTTTGGGATAGGCCCCTTAGTTCCAGTGAAGGGTATTCTTAATGCTACAGGATACGAAGACATCTTAGCCAATTGGGCGCTTTCAACTTTGTGGCAACAGTTTGGGGAAGGCCCTTTGCTGTTCCAGAATGACTGTGCCCCTGTGCACAAAGTGAGGTCCATAAAGACATGGTTAGACGAGTTTGGTGTGTAGGAACTCGATTGGCCTGCACAGAGCCCTGACCTCAACCCCGTTGAACACCTTTGGGAGGAATTTGAATGCCAATTGCGAGCCAGGCCTTCTCGTCCAACATCAGTGCCTGACCTTACAGATGCTCTTAACCGTAATATAATTTATTTGTCACATATTAGCCTATAATATTTTGGTAAACAGTAGTATTTTCAAATAGAAATGCTGACAATACTTTTCAAATGAACTTAAATAATAAATGTTATAGCAATTGTTTCTAGACAATCAAGAAACGTGTTGGTGTTTTTTTCACTCAATGGAATTCAAGTGGAATCTTTAAATGCATTTTCTCCTTTTTCATCTCTGGAGGTAAATAGATTGTAGGTGGTAAAATTAAACAAATCTTTTACTGTTTTTTTACTCTTTCTGATTCTCGTGGACACATGGCAAGTCATATCAGTACCAAAATAATTTGTGCCTGAACCTTAATTCTTGAGGCAAGAATGGTTCTGATTTGGCTAACAGGCTACTGATCAGACAAAGCACGCAAATGTAAATTATATTTAATGATTAATAATATGTTTAGTGATATGTAGCTATGTCACAGGCAACATATAACTGAATAGTATTAAACATATTATTAATCATTACTAATCGTCTGACTGTAGACCAATGATGTCTTACTTTTTGCTGCAATAATTAGCTGCATGTAACTGCCCAATCAGAACCATAAACTGCCAGGCTGTTGATATTATATGTAATTGTAATTGAGCTGTACATAAATGTAGACTGACATAATTAATAATGCATTATTAATTTAATATTATGCACTTATAATTAATTTAAAATGTGAATGATAATATATTATTATCATTATTATTATATATGTCCATATTGATTTTAAAACCAAAAACTGACTACTAGGAGCCCAGGCAACCACATTTCAAAGTAAGCGCCTACCCCTGTCTTCATTGCAATCTTTGTGGGAGTCTATATGACTCTATTCCTGTTCGTAATAATTGTTTAGCCAGCTTGCATGATGGCTTGTGGTTCTGTGTGGCTCAGTAGGTAGAGCATGGCGTTGACAACGCTTTGGTTGTGGGTTCGATTCCTACTGGGACCACATATGCTGAAAAATGTATGCATTCACTACTGTAAGTTGTTTTGGATAAAAGCGTCTATTAAATGGCATATATACAGTATATATTAGCTAGCCTGCTGTGTAATTAGCTAGTATTTAATTGGCTAGCTTGTTGTATTTGGTAATGTTGGGGCAATGAGGAACCATGACACCAAAAATGGATGGAGCTACAATAATCTGTCAATCGCTAACTTTGAACCAATTAAAAGGTTTTGCTCTTCACAAAAATCACAATGATTAGTTCAAATCAGTGAGTTCCTTGTAGCATGTGGTAGTTCCACTCATTTTCAGTGTCATGATACCTTATTCACCCATCACTAGTATTTGGTATACAGATAGTTAGCTAGGCCTAGTTATTAGGGTAATTATGAATGTGATGCTGGTAAAAAAAGGTATGTAGCTCTTCCAGCCATGTGGAAAAATATGAAATGCAACATTCCCTTTTGAATGTGCAGAATATTTAACGGTCTGTGATGAGTGGGTGTTTCAAGAACCCCAGAAACAGACCCTGTGTGGGGCTTTGAGTGATTTTTGAGAGAGAATAATGTACAGTGCCTATAGGAAGTCATCATACCCTTTTGAAATAGTCACTTTTTTTGTCTTACAGGCTGAAATGAAAGTACATAAAATCCATATTTTTCCAGCTTTATTTACACATTTTGCCTTACAACATTCAAGTGAAAAAAAAGGGCTTTAATACTTTGTAGAGGCACCTTTTGATTTAATTACAGTCATCAGTCTGTTTGGATATGTCTCTACCAGCTTTGCGCACCTAGATTGGGCAATATTTGCCCATTCTTCCTTGCAGAACTGTTCCAGTTCAGTCAAATTCCGTGGTGAGCGGCGATGGACTGCACTCTTCCAAGTCCATCCACAGATGTTCTATCGGATTTAGGTCAGGGCTCTGATTAGGTCACTCAAGGACATTCACCTTCCTGTCCTTTAGCCACTGCGTTGTTTTTTTGGCGGTGTGTTTTGGGTCGTTGTCGTGCTGGAAGGTGAACCACCTGCCCATCTTCAGCTGTCTAGCAGAGGGCCACAAGTTTTCCTCAAGAATGTGGGTGTACTTGGCAGCATCCATTTTCCCTTCAATCCTGACTAATTGCACAGTCCCCGCTGAAGAGAAACACCTCCACACCCCCCGTAACTCCTTCAAGGTTGCCATTGGCCTCTTGGTAGCTTACCTGATCAATCTTTTCCTGGCTCAGTCATCCAGTTTGGAGGGACGGCCCGATCTTGGCAAGGTGTGGGTGGTGCCATATGCCTTCCACTTCTTAATAATACTCTGAACGGTACTCAGAGGGATAATTAAAGCCTTTGAAATCTTTTTATATCCTTCTCCTAACTTGTGCCTATCCACAACTTTATCCCGGAGTCCTTTTGAAAGCACCTTTCCAGCCATGGTGAATTATTTGCATTAACATGCACTACTAGCAGTGGAATCCTCAAGGAACAGCTGATTTTATTGTGAAATAATCAAAACCACTACAATTGATGTCAGGTGGAGGCCAATTAGCTTGGTGTGTGGTCTGGAAGGTGATTGGTTATACCTGAGCAAGTTTATAATGGTTATTCTAAGGCAGTGGTTCTTAAACCTCTCCTCGGGGAACCCCAGCCAGTCCATGTATTTGTTCAGTTCCACCACTAGCACACCTGATTCAACTAATTTCTACTTAATGAGCGTTGATTAGTTGAATCAGGTGTGCTGGTGGTGGAATTTAGCAAATACATGGACTGGCTGGGGTTCCCCGAGGAGAGGATTGAGAACCACTGTTCTAAGGGGACTGATCACTTTTCCAACCCTGTTATTCTAGTTTTTCATTTTTTATTAATTATCAATTTTGCCCTTTTTTTTCACTTGAATGTTGTAAGGCAAAATGTGTAAATAAAGCTGGGAAAAGATGGATTTTATGTACTTTCATTTCAGGCTGTAAGACGAAATAAAGTGACTATTTCAAAAGGGTATGATGACTTTCTATAGGCACTGTAGTTCAAGAGTACTGAGCCGACCCTTGCTACTGTTCATTGCATCTGAGCTGCAAACTGCTGAACGGTCAACTGAGCAGTTATCCTGAGATGTAGTAGTCTTTTTAAGCCACTTTCATAATTCTGAAATTGCATTGTTTTTGTACACCATTTCAGTAATAACAGAAAATTGTGACTTAATCTGTTTGGTGAGACCTGGGCTGTGTCCGAAACCGCTCCCTATTCCCTATATAGTACACTATATAGTGTGTACGCCATTTTGTAGTGTGCGACGAATTCTAAACTGTTAATTTCGTTCACTATATAGTGAACGAGAAAATACCCACAATTCACCGTGATTTGTAGTGTACATCGACTGTACCCTACAATTTCTCCCATGTACCACAATGCAATGCGGTCGTTTCATACCGTCATACATACACCTCCGTTTATGCCTCAAGAACCAAAGTTGAGCCAACAGCATTAAGGGCGCATTCACACTGCGGAGCGTATTCTGCGCGCAGAGGGGCGGTGCTCGTTTTTAGTTGCCACGGGTGACCAAAATCAAACAAATTCGAATCATGGCTGTTGTGTTGTTGACATTTCATAAAGCTAGCTAGCAAGCGAACTTCACGCCTTTATCCATAAAAAATATGTTACAAGTACTACAACACATTTAGCAAAAATATGGATTATGTTTTCCTTTAGCTAGCTACCTTACCTTACAATTCACTGGATGGATGAATAAATAGCGTTATGCCCATAACGTTAACAATCCATTCATTAATAATATTACATTTATGGATAGCCATAACGTTAACCTTATTATGATCAGTGGTATAACGTTCAGTTTATTGAAGAATGTGTGGATAATATAGCTAGCTAGTAAGCTAGCAAAAATTCCCCGCCCGTTTTCCATAATAATTAGATTTTGGAGCAAAACTTGCTAGCGCCATCCATTTCCGCTGTCATGGACGCATCAACAACCCCACTTCGTTTTGATTGGTCACCTGGCGTGAAGTGACAGTTGATGCGCGGAGCTGATCCGCAAAAGTTGAACTATTTTCAACCTTTCGCGCAAATACGCTAGCGGAAAAATGAGCGAGCCGCGTCGCAACGGTCTATGAGCGCTCATTCCGCGTCCTCCCATAGGGAATAATGACTTTCCGCGAGCGAACGCTCCGCAGTGTGAATGCCCCCTAAAACAGCAACAGGAATCATGGTGGTGGTAACGTTAGCTAACTGCTTTAGCCACCGATAGCTACCGTTATTATCGCTATGGAAGTTGGTGCTAGTCGTGAGCTCGTGAGTTATCCTAACGTTATTTTCTCCACACGAGCTAGTTAGCTCACGACTCCCATAATGGTAGCTATTGGTGGCTAAAGTAGTGGCTAGCAGACAGCACCACAGTTGACAAAACCACACTTGCACATCATTAGAATTTCAACAATTTATTTGGGATTTAACATTCAAAACTGAACATGCAAACCCGATACCACCTGAGTACATTTCAACAGCTGCCATGAGTGCTCGGGTTGTTTACGGGTGATACTGGGCGCATCCGCTTGCGTCACCTGAATATCCGGCACTTTTTTTTACGCAAATGACGTTCAGTTGTAGTATCCGAAAACACTACTTTCGTTCGCTACATAGTACACTATATAGTATATACTATATAGGGAATAGGGAATAGTGAACGAGTGAGCGGTTTCGGACACAGCCCTGGACTTAAATCCATTAAACTATTTTTTATGTTTTAATGTTTTTCAGGAAGACGAAGAAACAAAAGAAGACAAAGTGAAGGACGCTCTGAGGCCAATAAATCTAGTCTGATAGACTACAAAACTGACGAATTATCAACACAATCAGAAAGACACATTCAGCTGAGGATGTCGGAAATGAAGATGCCGCACACGTTTTTGCCTCAGCAGCAGAGACTGAGAAACCCATTATGGGATTATGGGATTCCAGATGCAGAACTTTCTCGGTCCCGTGTGATTGCAGACAGCCAGACACTAATGGATCAAAGCTACAAGGCTGCAGAGCGCATGCAAGAGGATGTCAACAAGAAGCTTGGTAGCGAGCATGGGAAATCATTGTCATATTAGGCCATAAAACTGAGACGGTGTAAATTCAATACAGGGATACTGAAAAAAATATAAATGCCTATATCAAATTAGTCATATTCTACAGGTAATATAATATTTGGACAACCAGTATAACCAAGTGGTTGTCCACTGGGAATTGATACAGTAGAGGAGTGAAATGGGCTGTATTAGTAAATGCCAATTGTGAAACCCAGCAATTCTCCTACCATTCTCCTGCAGAACAGAGGATCCAGGATATCAGGATGTGGAGGCAGGAACTGCACAAGAAGCTGGAGGAGATGGTGCAGGAAATCGAGATGCTGGTGACCCTCAGGACCAGGATAGAGTGGGCAATCAAGAACTGCTTGGAGGCTCTGCGAATCACACTTCAGTGTCTGGCTGAGAGGTGATTGCACCTTTGCCCTAAGCCTCTCAGTGTCATACTTTAATACAAATCTTCCACGTGACTCCGCCTCTGCCCACTCAACTCTGCCTACTCTCTTACTCCTCAGCAGCTGTCACTTTCATCTGTACACACCACATGAACAGAACAAATGTTGAGTGCCTGTGTGTGGCTGCAGGGAGAAGAACGTGGGGATTGTGCGCGACGAGGTGGAGAGGGAACTGATGAAGGAACGGGAACTTATTGAGAAAGTGAACTTACGGCTGCAATGCACCCTGAAGCAGACCAATGAACAGATCAGGTGAAATACTTTTTTGGGAGGGGTGGTGTGGCTACAACATTAATTAAATAGTGGCCTGTATTCAATCAACATTTGTCCTTAATTTGGATATAGAAATAAAAGCAAGTGTTTTCTTTTTTCACCAACAGTTTGGCGAGTAAGAAAATTTTGATTGAATCCCAGCCAATGTACAAGCAGGTGTGAAGATATCTAATTGTCTTTCCCCATATTTGTGTCCGTCCAGATTGAGCCGCTCCTCAAAGTACTACCTGGAGAGGGATCTACAGGACAAGCTTCAGGCTGAGCAGATTGATGGTTGTTGCTGGGACCTCACCAATACTGCTCCCAAACAACACTACGCTAAGGAGCCAAACCTCACTGCTTCTGGGTAAAAAGGAGGGGCATCAGGCCGAGTGGAACACAGGGTGACTGGAATGGAGGGAGGTTTTCGAGTCGTTTTCATCAGTGAGCCAGCTCAAAGATATTCTTTCCGTACGGATTACGACTCATTAATCCCAAACTATTGTGCAATTAGACAAGTTATGTATGAGCTAATACTAAACAATTGCTGGCTAACTCAAGGTGAAAAAGACAGGTATATATTAGGAATTATATGTGTGCAGTTATCAAGTGTGCAATTAATAATTTGCTTGGCTCACATGGATTTTTATCCTTTGCTTTTCTTTTTTTCCTTATTTTATCCCCTCTTTATCCTGATTTGGTAGCCAATTACTCCCGCTATTCTTAGGTCAATCCCCTCCCTCGTAGTTTGCTTCCATAGCCCTGTGACTGGCAGTGACAAAGGCGAAGCATCGTCTCCTCCGAGATGGCACTCGTCATGCTGTCGACTGTAAGTCCAGCACCCCAGAACCACTCCTGTGCGCTGTTTTGGTGAGCCTGTGCCCACTGTAGCCTCACTTTCCTGTTCTTAGCTGACAGGAGTGGAACCCGGTGTGGTCTTTGTCACGCCCTTATCTGGGTGTGGGTAACGTTGCTGAATACAAAGGCACAGGTTTATACAAATATGGATGGTGCAGCCGAGTTGCTATTTCCCCAACCAGTGTTGGCGTTTATTTTAGTCCATGAGCAAAGACCCGAAAATTCACCCACGGGGCTCATCTGGGTGGGCAAATTCTAGTTGTGTTTTTTGACTTACTATACATCTCTAGTTCACAGTTTGGCATGATAACCATTGTGGACTGGTAGCTTAGTGGTAGTTATCATGCATTGAATATGTGGACCCCTATATTGTCACACGCAAATTGTCGCGACAAATATATCAACAACTTTTGAACCTTATATTGTACAGAGACCTATGAACCCACTTTTCTGCATAATTCAAGTATGGGGAATTGATTGGAATGGTTATTTTAATGATTCAAAGCTTAAATGGCCTTTTATTGCAAGATTTTGCAAAAAAAGCTAAACAAAAACAAAAACGTCTAGTAAATATCCCCAATTTGTAAGTATGTGCTGAAAAACAACATGCTTCTAATGGCTATAGAAAACTGCCCAACATTCTAAGCTTTAATTTGAGTGGTAATATATGGTTGTAGCTCTAAAGATAAAGTCAGGAACCTCATTATCCCTTTGAGGAGTACGTTTTTTGAGAGTTATAGTTCCAATTCATAGTGTTCTATTCTGGAATAGTCCATTTTGCATTGATAAGCCTTTATGATGTCATCAATTAGAATTAATTAGAATTCTAGATTGCATTTTAGAATGATCACACATTTGTGACCGTATGCCTCAAAGGCTTAAGGTTACGTCTATGATGCTGTGCGACTGTACAGGTAAAAATTTGAGATAACTCTTACAGTCAGACAGACTGAGGTGTGAATTGGTGGATACTATAGTACCAGTCAGACAGACTGAGGTGGTGGTGTGTATTGATAGAGACCACACCAGGAACTTAAAGGAATAACAAAGATATATTTAATGAAATAATGGACCAATACAAACTAAGCAAACAAAATGCATGTGCTTAGGGAGAGGGATCTTCCAGAACAATGGAGATTGGAGTCTTTGTTAGCGAGGGTCACACAAGTGTGAGGGGTCCCTCCTTAAGATCAGTCCTCTGTTTCAGAGTCAGTCAGGTCTGCCTCCGTGATCATCATGCCAAGGTCCTCCTCTTGGGGTTGATTGTCACATGTTTGCAACATGCACAGGTTTGTACATTTCAAGCCGCTGCTCATGCACTGGCATTCCGGGAGCTTGCATCTACGGCTGCAGTTGCAGGACAGCAGCTGCAGCACTGCCTCAGGGGCTGGAGATCCCCGCATCCATTCCACGGTGAGCTGGCCATCGTCATTTCTGGCCCAGCCATGCCCAGATGTTGCTGAAGACTGGCTCTCCAGATGCCAGCCTGGTAGTTGGCATGCATGGCATGCATGAAGAGGCAGTCCTTGCATGGTGGCAGCTGGCTAGACTCGAGCTCCCCACACTGTGCGCAGAAAAGCTGGTGGCGGGCTGTGTTGATGTCCTCTGTTGTCGTGGTCGCTGTGTACAGTTTGCATGTGAATGCTTGCAGCTTCTTGAATAGGTCCATGGATAGTTCCCAGGACTGTCCCAGCTTGCGAAACACTTCTTGGAAATGCTCTGATCTCATGATGAGCTTCAAGGCTCTGAGCTTTCCACGACCTGTGAAGGCACTCAACGTGTCACATCCAGTGTATGCGTGCATGCCAATCACAGCATTACAGACACAGTCTCCCAGGGCCTGGTGTAGCTTGGTGATGTCAAGATACCTTACCCGGTTCTTCATTCCGCAGTTCTGGAACAAGGGACAGGAGATATCGGCAGAGAACGCCAGGCAGAGCAACAACACATCGGTGTCATCAGCTGTTACTACAACAGCGCTGTAGCCTTCCTCTGCGGCATGAGCTGCATGCAAAATCATTCTAGTGTCAGCCTCTTCTTGGTTCGACTGTAGGCCTGCAACCTCAGCCCACTGATCCTTGGTGATGTGCAAGCAGCTTTCCTCACTGGCGACGTAGAGCTGCTTCTCGTTCAGCCTCTCCCTCAGCTTGGGTGTTTTCCACTCGGCCACCAGGAACCTTATGAGGTTGGCCTTGTTAGCTGAACTGCTGAGAAACTTTCTCCATTGCTGGATCCGGTGACCTGGTGAAATGTTTCGGAACTGTATTCCTGTGGTGCACCCCCTGTTCGCTCTCTCTGCATTCTTGATCGAGTCCTCCTGATATACATCGAAGACCACATCGATTCTCTGGCTCCTGGCTCCTTCATGTAGGATTTGAGTCAGTGCTGAGGCTGCATGTTGAGAGAATGTCTGGTCATTGCCCTTCATCTTCTGAACCAGACTCATCCCATCAATGATGGTAGCAGACGGCCCAGGGATGGTCTCTGCTGGTAAGACCTGCTTCTCCAGCTCCCTGGCCAGAACAGCTTTGTTTGTCTTTCTCAGTGTCCCGTCTCCATTGGCGAGTGCCTATGGCAATGGCCCTAGTGGGTGGGAAAGGACATCACTCATCTGGAGATGGCGGCTCTCTGCCACCAGGACCATGTGGGTGAAGAGCTTCCTGTCAGCCTGCAGAATGACCTTGTTTTGGTTGCTTGCAGAAGGTTTCTTTCGTATATCTGAAAACATCTTCAGCCTCTTCTTCGTAATCTTATCATGGAACTGGGTCTTTGGTTTTTTGTCTTCAAGCCGGTCTTGCTTGAATCCCTCGTATGCTTCCATGCCAATTTTGTGGGCATCAAGAAGGTCCCTTGCTACATCTGGAGGGGGAAAGGTACCTGTCGAAATGCTGACAAACTCACTTTAGTTTGGGTCGAAAGGGTTTGTCCAGTCATCTTCAAGAAGCTTCACAATGGACTGTACATCTGCTTCATCCCTGGTGATTCTAGGCATCTGCAGGTCTGGGTGGCTGAGGTGGGACATTCCGTGTCCCACCATCCTTCTGAGCTGCTTGAGGTAGTTGCTGCGGTACTCAGAAGTCAGGTAGTACCTCTCCACAGCAGCCCGTTTCAGGCTGAATCCCTTTGTGCTTCCTGCTGTCTGGGTATCTCGGTTGACTGTTTCCTCAATGGTTTGATCCACAGGGATCCGGCCGAAGGGATTCTGGCTACCAAGCTGGACGCTGAAGCCACCCTGCATGAACTGCTGGTGCACCTCTGGGTGATCAGTGGGCAGACGTGACATTGTGGCATAGTAGTGCACTAAGCGTGCATAATTCAGCTTGTCATCAGCTAATATTAGCTAGCGTTAGCTGTTAATGTTTACGTTAACGTTACACATATATTTTGCGGGAGTGGGAGAAAACTTGCGCTACTGTTGATGTCCAGCGTGATGATGGAGAGTGGGGCATCCACGGCACTGGCTGTGGTATAATTCATGCCCTGAAAGAGAAATCCACAATTCCCTCTGTAAAAACCTTTGACTCTAATATGTCAACAAAATGAAACAAGAATTTTGAATCTGGCTTGATCCAATGTTCAGATTTCTCTTCTGGAAAGTTATGCAAATGAGGACATATTTAATTAGATAATGCCTCATTTGCATATTTAAACATAAAATTTCAGAAAACTTGTAATACAATACATAATTGTCTTAATGTAAGTAATCAACTGGGGAAGTCTCATGGTGATATCTATTCGTTAATTTCTTTACCCTATACCCCTATAGTGTCTTGCGCCCATAATAGGGGAAAATAACAAAATGCCCAATAAATATGAAAAGCTACTCCTGTGGAAAGGTTATCATATATTAATTTACTTATATTGACCCTATAAACAATTTAGTATAGGTAAGGTTTTGCCCACTCAGATGAGCCCGATATCTCGTCTGGCTCATGGACTATTTACAGTGGTCGTTGACTTTGAAACAGACGTTGCGTAAAACAAAAAGAATTTCAACTCACAAAAACAAAGTAAATGTTCACGAACACTAAACTTATTTTCTGCCAATCTGGCCCTCCACATTACAGGACCTTTTCCCACTTAAATTCCAGTTTCTCCCCTCTTGAGGCAGAGGCAGAGCTACTTTATACAGGTAGCCCCTCCCCCCAACCAATCCAACACAAAAACATGGGTTCCCAATAATCAGTCATCTTCATCATATTATCGTTTTCCATTTCCATTACTTTACAGTGCATAATAACATTTATGAGGAACATGCCACCTAAACATTATAATAATGCACTTTCACTTTTCACAATTTAATTCCCTTTAATATAATTTCCATGGAAAACCCCTACTTCAATGGGTTTTCCCAAATTGCAAGAACTTTGCATGCCCCAACATTGGAGTCAGGCACAATAAAGCCAGCTCCAGTTTCCCTGGCTCAGTTTGGGTCCTACGCTACCTGTAGGAATCAGGAAGTGCTGGTGCAGCAGCAACCAACCCGGAAGCAACAGGGTAATGTGCACCTCCTCCAAAAAGAATGCTAAGTAATATAAAAGATGATTGTAATGCAAAATACAAGGTGTGTATGTGTATGTTTTTATCGTATTTATAGCGTGACTGTGTTCGCGTGTGCACTTCGCGAATGTACAGTTAGCGCTAAATGTTTAGTGATAATCTTTTCGGTAGTATTTTAGCTAGCTAGCTTAGCTCCTGTTTGAATAAATGGCTAAATAAATGAGGTGTTGAAACTGAGTTGTATAAATGAAAATGGTGTGCAGGAGGGCCCATCTGAGAAAACGGTGTGTGTCTGTGTGTGTTTGACCTTGCTGCTCACTAGTGACGAGCTACTTCGTCACAGTCTTCTGCTGCTATAGCCCATCCACTTCAAGGTTCAACCACTTCAAGGTTGTGTGTTCAGAGATGCTCTTCTGCATACCACTGTTGTAATGCGTGGCTATTTGAGTTACTATCACCTTCCTGTCAACTTGAACCAGTCTGGCCATTCTCCTCTGACCTCTCTCATTAACAAGGCATTTTCGCCGACAGGACCGCCGCTCACTGGATGTTTTTTGTTTTTCGCACCATTCTCTGTAAACTCTAGAGACTGTTGCGCATGAAAATCCTATGAGATCAACAGTTTCTGAGATACTCACACCACTCCGTCTGGCACTAACAATCATTCCATACGATAGACCATAACATCCTTATCGATCGTCTCTGCCAGGCAGTTGGTGTCAGTGGCACAGCTCTATCTTGGTTCACCTCCTACCTCAGTGATAGAAGCTTCTCTGTTAATATCGGCAATTGCTCCTCCTCCTCCGCCTCTCTCTTGCGGGGTCCCACAAGGCTCCATCCTTGGCCCTATTCTATTCTCTCTGTATATGCTGCCCCTTGGTTTAGTCATTCAGAAACACAACATCTCTTTCCATTGTTATGCCGACGACACTCAGGTCTATCTCCCCATGAAACCCAATGACAAGTCCAGTGTTGACAGCCTCCGATCCTGTCTAGATGACATCAAATGCTGGATGGCACAAAAATTTCTTACAACTCAACGAGTCTAAATGTGAAATCCTCCTTTTCGGCCCCCAAACAAAACCAGTGTGATGGCCAGCAGCCTGGGTAACCTGTCTGTCCTAGTTCAGCCCTTTGTTAAAAACCTGGGCGTGTTCTTCGACCCTGAATTTCACTTTGACAGGCAGGTGAACTCGGTGGTGAAGGGATGTTTCTTCCAGCTCCGGACCATAGCTAAGATTAAGGCCATTCTCCCCCTCAGACCTTGAGAGAGTCATTCATGCCTTCATATCATCACGACTTGATTATTGTAACTCTCTGTACCTGGGGCTTAATAAGTCGACCATGGCCCGCCTACAGCTACCCCACAATGCTGCTGCTAGATTGCTCACAGGTACTCGGAAGAGAGCTCATATCACCCCTGTCCTTGCCTCCCTTCATTGGCTCCCAGTACGCTATAGGATAGATTTTAAAGTTATTTTATTTGTCTATAAAGCTCTAAATGGTAAGGCCCCCTCCTACCTAGCAGACCTCCTCACCCCCTATACCAACGTCAGGGCCCTCAGATCTGCTGATAAGGGTCTCCTAACTACCCGTAAGTCCAACCTCAAGTCTAGGGGGGGGCGTGCTTTTGCTGTTGCAGCCCCTGACCTCTGGAACAGCATCCCCATGTCCATCAGATTTGCCCCTCCATCGAGTCCTTTAAATCTAAGCTCAAAACTCACTTGTATTCCTTAGCGTTCCCGACTCACACTGACTCCTGCCTTGTTTGTTTTGACGTGTTGTTCTGTTCCTTTGTATGTCTGTTGGTTGTTTATTTTCTGTTTATTTATTTTTACCCTTAGTCTACCTGTATTGTAAAGCACTTTGGTTGACGAGCGTCATGTTAAATGTGCTATATAAATACAATTTGATTGATTGATTGATTCCACTGTCAAAGTCACTTAGATTACATTTCTTCAACATTCTGATTTTTGATCTGAACAACAACTGAACCTCTTGACTTTTATGCATTGAGTTGCTGCCACATGATTGGCTGATTAGATCATTGCATTAATGAGCAGGTGTACAGGTATACCTAATAAAGTGGCCACTCAGTGTATATATATGCACACATACCCACACACATAGGTAACTTCCAGAATATATACAGTGCCGCTTTAAAGTCTACACCCCATCTCAAAAATTGCACATTTTGTTGAAATTTCACATTTACAGCCTGAAATAAAAAACAAAAACCTTTTCCACCTTTATTTACACATTTTACCCTACAACTTCCAAGTTAAAAAAATTCTCAAAATTTCTGAACATGAGCTGGCCAGTTTTTGTCTACAAAACAGCTTCAATCATTCTTGGAATGCTGTTATACAAGTTTTTAAGTTTCTATATTCAATATTGGGCCATTCTTCCAGAAAGAAAGCCTCCAGTTCTGTGAAAGATGAAGACGGTGGAAATCTACTCTGCACTCTACGTTCCAGAAATTCCCATAAAGGTTCAATTATGTTTAGATCTGGTGATTGGGGATGCCATGTAAGGTATTTGACTTCATCCTGATGATCATAAAACCACTCTTGATTCCATTTAGCAGTGTGTATGGGCGTATTATCTACCATGCAGAGTAATAATCGCACCCAATGACTTACACAAGATGGCTGCCCATACCATAGCCGATCCACCACCAAAAGCCGGGAACAGACAATGTTGGTTGAAGGCTTCCTTTGGCTTTCTCCAAACATACAGTAAACCCATCCAGATGTACGAAAAATAGTATCAGACTTATCACTTATCAGACCATATGACTTTCTTCCCCTGCTCAGAAGTCTAGGTTTTGTGCTGATTACACCAGAGGTGCATTCAAATACAGCGAACAGCCCCGAATGCTTGCACAATTTTCTTTGAATGGTGAAACTTGAACTGCTTTCTGAACTGAAGACTTTGTTCTTCGCCTTTGCTTCACTTTTGTTTTCTGTGAAATACTGTGTCCAAGTCAAAGTTGGTTAGACAGGTTAAACAGGTTACTCTCAAAAATGCCTTGCTAACTATACAATCCCCTAGATGGTGACATAAAACAGCAAGTGCCACAGCTGGCTAAGTAACTTCTTCTCTGTCCTGACCCCTTGTGATGGAATGATGTTCTGCACTCGGTCAGGACCGTGGAATCACTTGCGATCTTCCGCAAGAGACTCAAAACCCACCTGTTCAGACTCCACTACCACTGAATTCTGTACATCTAGCCAATTGTCATCACCACTGCCTCAATGTTTTATACTGCTTTTTGTATATGTATACTTCTTTAAAACTTACTCAAAAAAAAAAAAAAATTAAATTATAATATAAATAATTTTAGTAACATTTTCCTTCCCAGTATTACAGGTATGGTATGCAGCTGCCAACAATTATGTCTATTGCTGTATTACTGCACTGATTAAACATCTTGTAAGTCGCTCTAGATAAGAGCGTCTGCTAAATGTTTGAAATGTAAATGTAAAATGCATATGAATTTCTGGGGCATTTGAACAAAAACAAGAGCTTGTGTGAATGAGGATAATGGAGGTCATTAAATATTCAGACTAATTCACCATGCTGTTTCAGCTACACAAATGAGCAGGCACATCATTTTCATATCATTTTCAGCAACTTTGAATCAATTCATAGGCATATTCCCTGCATAATTTGTTTGACAACGTCGAATCCTAAGGATATACAACAGAAATGACGGGCAATGACAGGGCATGTTCATTATCAGAATTCCCTGTGTACTTTCAAATATGTCCAAAGAAATTACAGTACCTTCTGTGAAGTTTTTCATTTATATTTTGTATTTCCAGTTCCACTGTGACCCCAAAAGAGTGGGACACTTTCACCAACATGAATCTATCCAGGGTAGAATGGGAGAGGAAGAAATCAGTGTCTCTGAGAGCCATGTTGAACAGCATGCTAGAGCAGATGGACGCAGATATACGCAGACAGAACCAGGCTGCAGGAAATGTGCTTGAGCAGAACATCCAAGACAACAAGAGCGCAAAGGAGCAGATGGAAGACAGCCTGGCCAAAGTATGTGGGGAAATGCTCACAGATGTAGAAAAACTGCACATACTTGCACACATTTAATAAGGCTAAATGTTTGCTCACATCTAACAGTCTGAAAATGAAAAAGAACATTTTTGAACTGCTGAATGAGTAATATTTGTTCCTAATCTGCAGTGAAAAATCTCATTGTTTTTCACCTTAAAAATTACATCAACACCATCTGTGAACAAAATAGTTCACTTTGAAATTGTTCAATAGTAACATAGTTTGCCTCAAACTGTTTGTCTTGTTGAATGCATAAAAATAAAAATGGGGTTTCAGGTCGGATAGTGTCGCAGTCTAACGCACTTGCATTGACTGGTGCTTTGCAAGTGTGAGCTGCCTATTGCAGTCACGGTTTGAAACCCGCCTGTGCCAGACCAGCCCTGATCAGGGGGCAGCATTTGGCTGTCTACCCCAGGGGAAGGGAGGAGGGTGAGCTGGCACGAACTCACCGAGAAGGGCAAAGGGTGTCTCCAGAAGTAGGTGGGCGAGTTCCATCTTGGTGGATCATCGCTGGCCTCAGGGAATTGGCTTGACGTGGGGTGGAGGACGTTGTTTGTAGGGGAGTGCGAATCAAAATAAATTTAGGCTATTGTTGGCTACTAAATTGGGAGAAAAACTGGAAAAAATCGAACAATTAATTAATTTTTTTTTTTTTAAAGTTTCAAAGCTTGCACATATTGGTCAATATGCACAAACACCTATACAAATGGTTACATCTACGATGTACCATTATCATGTCACCAACACACATCACTGTCATTTTTGTATGTTGACTTATTACTCATTCATATTTAGCTGTTGTTTGTTTTTTCTGGAGCACTTTAGGGATACATTATTCCCTAAACATTTCATCTTTCTTACTTGTGTTATTACCCTGAGCAACAGTTTTAATCAGTGTCACTTTAATAGTGAGAATTATGAATTGACATGATCTCTCTCATAGGTACTGGCAGATATTGACAGCCAGGACAGGAACATGGTATCTCTTAAAATTGCTATAGAGGTGAAGAAGGGGTTGATCAGTGTTGCACAGACCCAGCTGGCTGTGCGCAGTCAGAGGCCCCGTAAAGAGCTGTGCCATGACCCTGCACAAGTCCAACTGCTAGCTGAAGTCCAGGAGCACTCTGCTTACATCAAGAGGTGAGGAGGATCAGAGTAGATCATTACATTTTTACATTTGAGGTATTTAGAAGATGCTTATAACCAGAGCGATTTACACAATCCATTTATATGGGTGCATTACATTACAGGCATTTATCCAGAGCGACTTACAGTTTACATTTCTTTACAATCCATTTATACAGCTGGATATTTACTGAAGCAATTCAGGTTAAGTACCTTGCTCAAGGGTAGAACGGCAGTGTCCCACCTGGGGATTGAACCTGCAACCTTAACGTTACAAGCCCAGTTCCCTAACCATTATACCACACTGCCTGCCTAGTGTGGATAGTATACTGATGCAAAAAGTACCTTGCTCATAGGTACAATGGCGTTGCCTACACCTGGGAAGTGAGCATGCAATCTCTTGGTTTCAATCCCAGTTCCCTAACCATTACATTACATTTAGCAGGCACTCTTATCCAGAGGAACTTACATCACAGGAGCACATAAGTGTATCCACATGAGTTATATGGCCAACAGTGACATAGACCTGATTAAAAACACTCCCATTTCAATATATAAGTGTTCAACTATGCCTTCCTTGTTCTTACTGCAATGCTTGGACTACTTTCCTCCAACCTCTGGCCTCCCTTCCCAGGTTGAGTGGGTACCTCTCCCAGGCAGATATGGAGCTTCAGGCCCTGAACCGGACCCAGTTGTTCCTGGAGCAGAAAATCCAGGACAAGTCACTCTCCCTTGACATAGACCAGGCCATCTACGTACAGTTGTTCCAGACTATTGCTGTTTATACATTCTGAAGTGGACCACGAGGCGATGTGGAGATTGTTTTGAAAATACCCGTTTTTGAGGATCAATATGTGGACAAATTAATGTTAAATGTAGGCTATAACTAATTGTATTTGACACCTGATTCTGGCAAAGCAGTTGCACAAAATTTTAATTAAGTATAAAATGAAAAGGAAAGATTTCAGACATTTCAGAACACATTTCAGTGATTGAATCGAATTTAGAAATTTCCGAATTTGATAGAACTTTGATGAGCATCAGCAGACATAGGTAAGATATTTTCATGTTTAATACTGTCATTGTTTTGCATAGTTTATATGCAACTTTAAAAAGACTCCCATGATATTGTGTGTCCTTCCATGCCCTACGGCACTAGCTAGCGCTATGTTGTATCTGTAACATGCTATGCTTGATCTGATTAAACAAATAACTTGCCCTTCATTGTTTTCAATGGAGAGAAAGGCACAGAAGCACACAAGATGAATGTACAGCCATGTGGCATGCCAAAGTTCAAATTGCATGAACTTTTATTGATGCATTAAAATAGTGACATTATCACTCTTGACTCTTTTCACCCTCCAAGGACAGAAAATAAATATACAATAGCTCTAACAAATGAGTGCAAAGATAATCAGCAGTGTAGATCAGAATGGAAAACAAGCAAGTCACAGTTCGGGAAAAATGAGAAAAAAACCATTTTACAGATCAGAAAATAGAGGTATTGGTCAACGAGGTACAGCATCACTATGCCATTTTACAGCATAAGAAAACACCATCGGAGAAGAAAATAATTTGGAGTGACATCACATCAGAAATGAATTAATTAGCCATAACAAAACTAACAGTGGATGATATAAAGAAAATATGACATGCGCATCTACAACATAATGCAGGAAAAATACCAGCAGTGGTCCAACCGAGGAAAGAATATTAGAATAAGAATAAAGAATAGAAATGGTTAAACTTGTGATGGGAGAAGGCCACAGAGCGTCTGAAAGTAAAACTGCATTCATGATTCCTTCTATACCCTCCTGACTGCCTGCACAAAATAAAGTAATCGTTAAAATTCAGAACTGCGTTTTTTATTCTGACTGCTAGCTGATGACAAATTGGTCAATAGAAGTCCTGCGTTCTTTCATATAATATTTATTGAAAGTTATAAATATATAACTTTATATATGCTATATAGAATATATATTTTAAATTCTGACTAAGCTGTCTGTAGATACAGGTATGCCTGAAAATAAAGCTGTCATGACATGACAAAAAACCGGGGTACTTTGCAACAACATTTTTAATTATTTGTTTTGCATAGCTGGGACAGCACCTTGGAAAAAATGGGAAATGTTAAATAGCTAGGTAATATTAGCGCTCATAAAATACCGCCTGGTTTCAAGAGTTCTCACGCAAAGAGGAGAGTCGCTATTAAGGCATGCGTTAGTATTAATTTAGTATTTAGTATTTTAGTTACTATATTTAGTAAGTAAATGAGACAGACTAATTAGTCAACCTCATTTACAAAATCTCCAGCCTGTTTTAGAGCATTCACCCTACATATACATGTGCATGAACAGATTTAACTATTCATCTAAAGGAAAATCGCAAAGTGACTTAAACCCCGCAAATTATATCCATTATATTATACCCCTTGATTTGCTAACACCCGAGCAACTGTATGTACAGTATTGTTGGGAGAGGAAATGGCCTCCACTTATTTAGAAAACTTGCAAAATGATACTCCCCTCTGGCACTTGGCAGAGGACTGATGAAGTTTATCTGCAGCGATTCCCTGGGGCCCTTTGGGGGCTCCGGCCTGCACAACTTGGTGTGACCCAGCTTTCCCCAGTTAACCACTGCACACATCAAATATGCTTTGCACCAGTTGTTGATGTCAGCAGAACGGTTCAGCTGGTTAGTGATAAAGGGATATCTGTTATGGAGCATGAAGCACCCATATCAACAAGTACATCACACAACCAGCCTCCAAGGTTGTCTCTCATCTTGATATGGTGTTATGCCCCCCTCTGTCAGCCACTCAACGTTGGCTTTGATTTATTTTTAATCTGCTCTCCATGGTGGAGACCCATCTAACCATTGCTGCAAATGTATTAGCCTTCTATTGCACACATTTTGTTTAAAAGAAGAATTACCAAGGCTTAACAGTAAAATAAACTTGAAAATAAACATGTGGCATCAAACATTACACTAATGTATAACAATAGACATTAATAATAATCAGTGTTAACACTATTTCAACATTAAACCAGTTATCATTTAAAATGATCATACCCAAAACAATTCAATGAGCATCATACTTCATAGATCACATCAACATTTCAACTTCCACATTTCCTCGACACATTTGTTGATGTGTTTTGTTTTTCATTTCTGTTTCTTAATTTTTGTAGTTTTCAGTTCACTTCTGACTTCTTTATTGGATGAATATATTTTTTCTTAGAATTTCTCACTCTGTGTGAAATATCAGGAAGCAGTTGCTGGTGGCGGTGAATCAGAGGTGCACATCACATTTCCTACACTTGACTTTTGGAGTGCCCTTGCAGCCTGATCTGCATCTCCCCTTCTTTTCACTCATGATGGCCCAGTGGGCTGCTGTATCCAGGCGCACATCTGGGATTGGGATTGGAGTGCTGGGTCCCTGCCTTTTAACTTCATAGTCAGAGGCAATTCCACCACTTGGACAGCCTCTCTTCTGCTCCAGGTTTTTCCTAAATTTGCAGAGGCCCTATGCACTGTAAGATTTGAAGGTGTTTAACCTCATTTGCTCATTCTTTGACATCACATTGTCACATCGTCATTGGCATCACAATCCCACCTGTACATCAGCCAGGCAGTTACCAACATCACATCCTGGAAGTGAAACACCATCCGGTGATACCATTTCTTGGATCGGATCTCCATCTGATAGAGCGTGATGAGAGAGCCAAGCAAATCAACCCCCCCTCCCCACCATGTGTTGATTATATTCTTTCAGCACAGCTGAGCAGGGGACTACCTTTCTTCTTCAGTCCCATCTCAGTAACTGAGTAGTTCCAACGTAGTTACTCAGATGGTTCACTGAGAGGTTGTTGTACCACTTTACAGCATTAAAAGTGACATTGCTGACCTGGGCTGTTTTTTCTTGAAAAGTCCCATGGCTAGATCTCTTCAGCTTGACATCAGAAACCATGTTGCTGCAAGGTAACCTGTTTGAGCGTATGGTTCCAAGGTAGTAAATGCCCTGATGAGCCAACTCCAGTTGTAGTGGCATACTGCATAAACAGTTGTAAAAAAACAACTTGTAGTTCTTATGCTTTGGTACAGGCTGGGCCAGTCAAAGTACCACATTTCCACTTGTTCCAAAGTCTGCCCACTCAGGAGTCTAAATAACTTTCCCTGTGTAAACTTCAAAGTTGTGTGGGATACCATCAGAGCCAGCTAAGACTATCAATACAACCCCACTTCTTTGGTTTCATGGGCAGGTATTGCTTTAGCTGATCATCAACGCTCAGCTTTTTTGCCATGGGTATGGCATTCATTTTTGTAACGAGATGAGTGATCAAGGGCCGGATCTTGTAAAGCTCATCAAAGTTAGACTCTTCTCTGCCTGGTTGCGCATTGTTGTCACTGAAATGCAGGAATTGTTTGATAGCTTTCCATCTTGTCAGAGGCATTGTGTCTGCCACTTGAACAACTCTGCAGGATGAGGACCAAAACATGCAAGTTGCTGGCAGTCCAAACAACGACATGTAAAGGTGACACCCCAAGAACTGCTCTAGCTTATCAACTGTGAGGTTAAGTGACTTATTTACATCACACTGTACCGCACAAAGATTTGACTACTCCACAATGGTGTGCAGTAGGTCTTTAGAGAAGAACTGATGGAAGTATTCAAGGGGTGACAAAATTCCATCAGATTTTGAGATGCTGTCTACCCACTCAGGATATGCCTGGGGGGTGCTATCATTGCATGTTTTCCAGCGAAGAAGTTGAGGAGAATACTCAGGTGTATTGTATATACTCAGGGCATTATATACATTATATAACATTAATATAACCTCCTTTGATTTATACTTTTGCTATGTATCTCAGCATCCTGTTGGCCTTTTCACTGCTGTAGCACAAAGGCACTGCTTTACTACATTTTTCAAAATGATCACTTCCTAATTTTTCTCCTCCCATAAAATACAACAGACTACAGAACAACCAGTTATCATAGTTATTATATTATCTGTTTGTGGAAAGTGTCGGTCTCGGCAGAGGAATCAGGGTGATTAGCAGCTACTCCTACTGGCAGAGCAACCAGAGCACACACCGGTCCTGTGTCTAATCATTATACCTGTGTGCTTAAAACTGCTCTGCTCTCTTCAGTAGGTGGCTGGAACCAGGAAGGAGAAGGCTGGCGAGACTGAGAAGTAAACTGAAAAGTTGCTTATGTGTTTAAGTGTTTGCCGAAAGGCTTATTTGATTTAGTTTGTTATGTTTTGTTTGTTGTTTTTGTCCCGAACGCGTGGGGTGACGGCAGGGCTGGCTCAAGGCACAGGCCATACAGGCAGCTGCCTGGGGCGCCATGTCGGCTAGGGGCGCCAGGTCGCCCTCGCAAAAAAATAAAAATAAAATAATCGCTGGTGGCTGGTGGGCGCCCTCTCCTTTCCTCCAAATGAACAAATAAACAAAAATAAATACACTTTGCACCCCTGTTCTGTTCCTCACACAATGTTTCATCTGGCCTGCATTTTGACAGAGATGCTGTTACTGAGGTGGGGAATACGATGCCTGGCTGCTTGCTGAAAGTGGGGGTTACGTGCGCGCATCACAGGCAACCCAAGAGAACGTGCTGTCACCTGTCGGGTCAAGTGCAGGTGACGGGGTCAGAGAGGCGCGCACTACTGATGCAGTCAGGCAGAGAGCCAACATCAGCGCGACGCAAGATAGATATCAGATCGATGGCAGATTTTATGTTTGCACAATGACTTTGAAAAGGCACAAGCCTTATCAGTGTATAAGGCTTGTGGGATATCATATGTATATCCTTTTGAAGATAAAGTGCATCACTACATTAAATGAGAGGCCTTCATTTACTCAGGGAAGTTACCAAAAACATAAGTAGTCAACTGCTGCAAAATATTTCACTATAATAAGTAATGATAGTAAGCTAAGCTTCTTTTACCCACTTGTGTCTTTCAGTTCAACACGTACCTTTGGTTATGGACACTCCGTCCAGTAATATGTGAGTTTCTGTCCTCTCCCTGAGTTTGTACCATATAATGGGCCACTTTCACATTTTCTCCTCCTTTGTCTGATCTGTCACAAATGCCCAATGTAAAGTGTTAATAGAATATATATATTTTTTCAATTTTGCTTTATTGTGCAAATACAAACGAAAACGTTTGCAGATGAAAGCCTCCTGAAAGTCTGCATAAATGCAATCATTCTGCAACACTCACTGCACTGCTGATGGCCACATTTTCACCCCTAAGTATTAGTCTGATTCTCCCTGCAACTGAATGAATTACTGCCAAAACAGAGACACCAAGTCATTAAAAAATACAATCAGCACCGAGGTGGTTCCGAACAGTCAGGTGCAGAAATTAATAAATGGTGTTACTGTTTCCACACTCCAATAGCCGGGTGGTGAAATAAAATGGGACGCAAAAACAAATACAAATATTCATAAAAAAATATGACAACAGTCTGACTAAGCCCGAGCACCATAGAGAATAGGTTCTAAACTCACTCACGTGCAAATCAAAATGGACGTTCTATTCCACAGACTGCTAAATGCAACTTGCAAAGTGTTTTCCAAAAAGGCACAGCGGAATGGCACGAAGTCAAAGAACGGAAAAGGCCTCTTCCCCCAAAAATAAACTCCAGACAGGGGCGTGGCCAGACGAGGTCGAGGAGAATGCCAGTGGAAACCGTCCAATCACAGGCAGCTGTTCAGCCAGCCGTAACAATGGCAACAAAACCCCTTCTTATAGCTAACTAACAAACTTTAGGTCTGGTTGCTTGTAGTGAGCAAGCTAGCAACAGCCAACCGAAAATGGCTATATCTCAATGCTTAAAATGAAACAAACAAAAGCTAGTTAGCTATCGAATATTCCCCTGCTCTTGCATTTGCTCCTGAAAGGGCGAAAAAACACAAAAAACGTCACAACAGCTAGGTGTAATGCAGAATTTGCTAATTGGTTAGCTTTTTAACAAGCTTGATGGGGAAAAAATGGAAAATTCCCTCTTTGTCCCCTAACGACAACAAAAGTTAACCTTAAGAGCAAATCCGCTTACCTTTTTGATAATAAACACCAAAATATAATCAACAATACAAAATACAATCCCAATAATCTTAACAATCAAAATAGTAACAAACAATCTACTCAAATTCTCTGTACGAATGACAAGAGCAATAACATCAGGCAAAGCGCAATCCTGTCAGGCAAAGCAGTAGCAAAGATCAGCAGCAGAAGCAAAGATTCAACACCGCATACTTGCGTGAATACACTTTCATTATGCACTCCTATTTCTTACTCTCTTCCTATACTTTCCATATGCTCTGAAATTGATTCTTGCTGTATAGTATGTCATTCTTTTTGTAAATAGTTATTTCCTTCAATAGTATTTCTTATTCTATATGCTTCAGTCTCTCAAACCTTATTCTGGGATCCATTCTTCCTTGCTCTCACTGCCCTCAAGTTCACTGCCCTCCCTATCTGCAGGTGTTATAACCCTAACTGCCCTATGACTCATTGTGCCAATAGACAGTCTTTGTGTCCATTGCTTGTGAATATTATTGTATATATTGGCAAAATATCAACCAAATCCATAATTTTCCACCAGATTATTGTAGGGTCCATGCGTCCATGACGGATCAACAGGGACGAATATACGTCACTTGCACACAACGCTAAGCGGCAACTTAAAAAGATTGTTAGCCAATGGATGACCTAATACAGTAGCGTTTCACCTCCCCCACTGTAACGCAACATAAAATTAGCATACTTAAAAGTATGTATGTCACGGTTGTTCCCCAGATTCACCACCAGATGGCGGTGTTGCGCCTTCCCTTTGGTGAATCGCCAGCTGGAACGTATGTTCAATTATCTCCCTATTTAAACCGCACCTGGGTTCTGATCGGGGCGAAATCGTAAGCCATCTTTACGATTTTTAGCCGGTAAGGTAGGGTGTCTTTTTCAAGACGTCCACAAAGACTTCCTTTAGATATGACCATTCCATTCTCCCCTTCTAAACGAAAGAAATTATTTAGTTGTTTCCTACAAATGTAGACCATGCTCTCTAATGGGAGTTTTCATGTGGTTGTTTTGTTCAGTTCGGTTCGACTGTTTACGGGTTACAACTTTTTCTTTGGCTCTCCTAGCCGTTTACATTTTGGGGAAAACTCTGGGTCCTAATGAAATAACTTATTTAGTTTCCTTCAAATAGAAACCTTGTTCGCTAAAAGCGCTTTTCTTTTGGTTTCGTTTTGTCCAGCCGGTTCGACTGGTTCGTGGGTTACTATTGGTTCTTTTGGCTAACTGCCTTTCTCGTTTTGGACAATCAGAGTTTTGGTTTAAGGTCGTTTCATAACCATTTACTTTGTACCTACATTAGAAACTTTTGCTCGTGGTTAGGAGCGTTTGGTTAAGTTTCTTTTGTTCAGTCGCTTAGACTGGTTTCAAGTACAATGTGGTTCTGGTGGCTCTCCTAGCCCCCCCTGCGTTTTCATATGCTCAGAACTTTTTATAACCATTTACTTTGTACCTACATTAGAAACTTTTGCTCGTGGTTAGGAGCGTTTCGTTAAGTTTCTTTTGTTCAGTCGCTTAGACTGGTTTCAAGTACAATGTGGTTCTGGTGGCTCTCCTAGCTCCTCCGCATTTCCGGACGCTCAGATCTCTTGGTATAGCCCCCTAAACATACGACGTCACATAGACGTCACTCTCTGGTCTTTTTTTGGTCGGTCCGTCGCCGACCATTATATGATGTCAATACGACCTCCTAAACGGATCCAATATTTAGACGTAGAAAGTTGACCCCTCCTAGACAATGAACTTCTGGTATGGGTCATTTTTTGACCGATTGTCGACGTCTCATATATATATACACACACACACACACACACACACATGAGACGTTGACATATATATATATATGTATATAAAACATCATGCAGCATGTATATCAACATGTATATTAGCATGTATATATAGCATCAACATGTATATTAAAACATCAAGCAGACGCAAGGCGATCAGAGCCCCAGTGAACGTTATCATGATTGGCTGAGGCATCACCCGATCGACCTAGTGAACGCCACTCTTATTGGCTGATGCAGTTCTCGGCTGTGAAGGACCACGCGGGCGCGAATTTCAAAACGTTTGGAGGTAACGCGAACCTTTGTTCTATATGACGGTTTTCTGCTATTTCTGTGCTGTTGTGTTAACATGCTAAATTTGCTTGCCTGCTGTGTTTCGCTAGCTACGTTTGTATTTACTCCACAACGAACCTTTGTTCTGTGTGAGCCGGCTAACCTAACGTTAGCTAGTGCTAGCTAACACTAGCTAGCTATCTCACGTTAGCTGGCTAGCAATATCATTGTAGAGTTAGCTAGCTCTGTCTAGCAAATAACGTTCATGTTATGTTATTTAATATAATATAATATAAAAACTGATAATACAAATTTAGGCTATTTACTCATGTTGATATAG